>WAAD01039048.1:91803-103798 GCA_013389945.1 Fregata magnificens
CGCCGGCCTCGGGAGCAGGTGGAGCCGCAAGACCCCCGCCGTGGGGCCGGGCCGGGATGTCCCCGCCTCGGGGGGGGGACGACCGGAGCCAGCTCCCCTCCCCGGCAGGGTTTGCCTCGCCCGGGCAGAAGCGGCTTCCAGCGGGGGCCCGGAGCGGGGTCCCAGCCATTTCAGGTCATTTATTCGTGATGGGTCAAGAGGACCAGCCCTGCCCGCAGCTGCTCTGCCTGCAGCACGCTCCCTGCCTGCGCACCCCAACACCTCTGCCCTTAAACCCGTCACACCCCATCTCCCACAGTTTGCCCGGCTCTGGTGTCCCACTGGCAGATCCTGCTCTCTCCTTGCTCGAAACCGCTTGAGGAGTTCCTTCAGGGAGAGGGAAAACGTCTCGCTCAGGAACCAAGGTAAAAAACACGTAAATAAATAAAAGCCTGTGTTAAATGCGCTTTTTTGGAAAGCACGAGTGCGCAAACCCACTCCAACTGAGGTCTGACCAGCCATTGCTACGTGCAAGCCCATCATCCAAAAGGCTTCAGGAAATGATGAGCCGGTGCTCTGACGTCCCGGCACTGAGTTTTGCTTGTTCTCAGCCTGGTGGTAGATGGCTGCTGTAGCTTTTGGGGCACGTGGCTCTCAGGGGCTCTGCTGAAGGATGTCCTCAAGCGACCAAGAGTTAGTGTCACAACCTGCCTTGGCCAGTGCGGGCTGGATGCTACAGGTGAAATGACTTTTGGTCTCTCTTCTTGGGAATACAAAGTCAAATCTTTATGGAAGTGCATCCGGGCTGTGACCAGAGACTAAAATAAGGTGCAGAAGTAATACTGGATGATGGGAGGGGACAAGTGTCCTTGGAGCGGAGCATTGTGCCCTAGGGCCACTCGTCCTTTACTGGGGGGGCGGGGGAGGGAGGGGATGAAGGGCAGTAATTGAATTCCCCAGATTTTAAGCTGTGTGGCAGGACAATTAAAAGTGACGCTCCGTTCTGCCACGTTCCATCCCACGGCTACTCTTCCCCTGTCATGTGGAGGTGCTGGATGGAGTAGGAATAGCAGTGACGGGTGCTTGATGCCACGCGTGTAGCAAAAATAGATGTGGTTGGACTGCGATGATGCAAAGCGAGAAGAATCCTTTCTCCTCCGATTTCTTCGTCTTTGCTTTCAGCACAGCTCCTGCTGGGCTGCCATTTAGCAACGAGGCTGGGGGCTCTTCCATCCCCAGCACCTTTCTGGGGTGATTTTAGGCTGAAACATGTTGTTAAAAAAGGCTTACCCTCATTCAGGTCATTAATTCGTCCTCAGTGACAAGCTATCGACAGTAACAGGGCAATGAGGTGCCGTTTCATCACATGAGGTCATTGCCACTGGGAAGCAGCAGGAGAAACCCGAGGTTTCTGGAGTAATTAGTGCCCACAGGTTGCAATACTCATTGATGACTTGTCACACGGTCGTCTTCTGGAGCTGGATGTAACGTAGGAAGTCTCCTGCAATTACCTGCATGATCTCATCCCTCCTGTCCCTGATTTTTGGCTTCGCAGAAGGCACTCAACAACCTTCTTCAGATGGTTCCCCAACCCTACGGCGCTGGTACTGTCTTTCCCAGAGTTTTGGTGAACCAGTCTTTGTCTGGATGAGAGGGTCAAGGGAAGTGTATGCTTTGGGGAGGAAGATTTAAGAGCACCGACATAAAATAGCTGGCAAGGCAGCAACCACACAGGCAAAGGTCAGGGTAAGTGGTCCCAAAGGTGGTGCAGGACCCAGTAGGAAAGGCAGGTCATCTTCTAAGGGCAGCCCTGCAGGTGGGGTGTGCAGCGAGATCATTCCTCTCTGAAAAGAGATGCTGACACGGAACAACTCCAGGAGGTGGCGGCAAGACTGATAAAAGGAGCAAAAAAACGTGAGAGCAAGGGAAGGTTGAGGGAGAGTTTGTTTAGTCTGGAGGAGGCCAAGATAACAGGCTTGTGTGTGTGAAGGGCTGCTTTGAAAAGGCAGGAGAAATTAGGAAAAAAACCCGAGTGTTTGGTTGATCAAACTCAGGAAGAGAAGCAGGTGGTACCATTCCTTGGCCGGAGGTAGGACAAACATCTGGGTCTACTACATCCACCCTGGCGCTGGGGTCTGGCCTGAGGGATTCCCGAGTCCCCTCCAAGCTCAGGATAAATGGGGTTGACCCACAACTCTGTTTTATCCTGAGACTTTGGTAAGCCTGTCTCGCAGCAGGCAGGTTGAGATCAATCAGGTTACATCGCCCTTTTCTGATGGGCTGGTCTTATTGGGCCCTGCAGTCAGGACACTGGTTCAGCTCCTGTTAATGGATGCTTTGGGGGGGGGCTGGCTGGGGCATCTCTGTTGGGATCCCTCCTTGGATCCCACAGCTGGAGCATCTGTCCCCCAGAGGGTGATGGGAACAGGACAGAGAAAGGGACAGTGTGGGGATAGTGGGTCATGCCTCAAGCCAGAGGGAAGGATATGGTGAAGCCATCACATTTCCATCAGTAGAGGGGCTCCAGAAGTTGTGGTGTGCTTGGCAGGGCTGGCAGCAAGCTGGACCTGGGGATGATTCCAGGGGGAACATCCTCCATGAGCCATCCCTCATTGTCACCAGAGATCAGAGAAGCGCAGGCATCCCCCACAGCTGGAGGGGATGCGAAAGCATTGGTGGAAAAACATAACATCTGGCTGTGGTCCGGCCAGATCTCTTGGTCAAACCCAGGCCGGCAAAGAGCATGGCTTTTCTGCCAGCAGACAAGAAAAATCACATGCCCGCTCTTTGCAGCTGAATACAGCAGGGTTATAGCTGTGGGTGCGCACCCCAGGGGTGGATAAATGGGCTGTGCAATGGGAGGAAAATTGGCCAGACCACCCACCCGCCATGCTCCCCAGGGGCTGCATTAATCCGGCAGATAAAGCCCAGCTACCTGGCTCAGGAGGAACCTGCCTTGTCTCTCTGACCTGCCCATTTTCCTTAAATCCTCAAGGATATTTTTTTGTCGCATGGGAGAAATCTCAGCAGAGCTTTGCCCCATCCCTGCCAGTCCCAGTTCAGTTTTGGCAGCAAGATGGGATGCAGCCACTCATCACTGTGCAGGGATACACCTCTAGCTGCGGAGGAGGCTGCCAGAGAGGCAGTAGCAAAAAGACAAAAAGCCCCACATGAACTCTCTCCTACAAATTAACTACAAATTAAATTCATTTCCTTTACAAAAGGACTTATTTTTTTCCTTCTGACCAAGTCACAGAGGTGACCTCGCGTGCCACAATGCACTGCAAGAGGGATTGGCGCGCACTGGTGGAGCAGCTCCTGCCTGCCCTCCATCGCCACGTGCCAGGGATGAGGCACCGCAAGACTGGAGTAAACCCAAAATTTAACATAGTGCTGACGAACGTTCTTAAAAGTATCATTTGGCTTTTAGAAACCTCCTAGCAAGACAAGCGAGCAGCTGCTACAGAGATGAGGGAAGAGCATCGCAGAACTGGCTGCAGTCAGCAGTGCCGAGCACTAAGGCAGTCCACCTCACTAGCATGAGATTATCCATCATAAACAGTGTATTTGAGAAAATAATTCAGAATTTGGTTGAAAACCGCTTCTGTACTTTTCAAGCTATGGGGGAATCATTTTGCTCACTGTTTGCTAGGACACAAGTGAAAATCTACTAACTACTAACAGAATTTTGGAAGCTTTCAGGTCATCAGCCCTTAAAACTTGGGAATGGTGAGATGCAAGGTAACTATCATGGCCAGGTAGTTGAATAAATAACTGGGTCTCCATTAATTACATCTGTACAGAGGCTGAGCACGACTGAAAAATAACTCAATGTTTTTAACAATGAGAACGATGGACAGAGACTGTCAGTAGTGATATACCAATAGCTCCCTCCCAACAGGCTAAAAGTTTTGCTGACTCTCCTGAGATGATCTTGAAGGTATGGATGTCTAGGACCAAGGTGATCGAGCGAAGGCCGGGTGCCGGAGATGGACACCCACGAGAGCCCTAAGGAGCCATACCCATCATACTGAAGCAGGAAAAAAGAAAGGGTCAGCTTCTCTTGGCTCTGAAAGCAGCTCTGTTGGGGCGGGAGTACCTGCCTTTCGTGCGATTGATTTGCTGGAACTGAAATGTGAACAACAAAATGAATTACTTGAACTCAAATTAAGGAGTTACTACAGAAAATATGA
Source organism: Fregata magnificens (assembly GCA_013389945.1). Lineage (NCBI taxonomy): Eukaryota > Metazoa > Chordata > Aves > Suliformes > Fregatidae > Fregata > Fregata magnificens. The sequence goes on from WAAD01039048.1 coordinate 95,976, forward strand.
TTTTTAGGAACTCATGAGGTTCAGCAGAGAGCTGAAAGCTGCTGCACTGCTTGTGCAAAGGGTGACAGGGGAGCCACAGCCCTGTGCTTTCCCTTCAGTCTCCGTTCCCTGTGCTCAGCACTGTGCTGGACCCAGATGCTCTTAATACTGTTTCAAGTTAATCTGTGCTTGTGAGCCACCTTACGAGTTGATTTTAATAATGTTTTTCTGAATCCACTAAAACCATGACTACCCCTGACGATATCAACCCTTGCACGCCAATGCTCAGCAGCTCCCTCGAGCTATACCAACCGCCCCGGGGACCCTCCTCATGCCCAGGGGACCGGGGATATGCTGCAGAGTTGTGCAGGGACCGGAGCATCTCTCGCACCAGGAGAGGCACAAACTGACCCAGAGGAAACTCCACCTGCACACTGTGAGGAGAGACCAGCGGTGCAACAGCACAAACATCGCCCACTTTCCTTTTTCCCCACGTGCTTTTAAAGTCTTATATTTGTCCTACTCTTGACAGGAAAGCAGGTCAGCAAAGGGCACAGCATTTCACATCCACCCCAGCAGATGTTGCTTTTGCAGCCACTGTGGCAGAGGATGCTTCCCTACCGCTGGTGGGATTTCTGCTGAAGTTCAGTGTACGCTTTTCCCCCTCCCCTACAATGAATTTCTGCGTTACACGCTGGCAGAGCATCAGGACATCCAGCAGTGATTCAGCCGCGGTTTCAAAGCGCATCACATACCACAGCAATCTGTCATTCCCACGTAACAGGGCAACATTACACACGCCGGGGAGCATCTGACCAGGGGCTCTTTCTGGACTGACAAGCAGTCAGAGTGATTCAGCAGCAGGAAACACTGAGACAAAAGGCTCTCCCCGCTGCAAGGCCACAGAAGCCGATGCTTTCCCAAACTCTAGATACAGCTTTAAAATAGATTTTAGGGTGCACCTTCGCACACCGCCTCCCACCAACACAACATCCCCATTTTCTTTCGTGGCCTCTGCAGAGGAAAAGCTCACTTTCATCCGGACCAGAGCACAGCTCCGCAGTAGATCCAAGCCTTACCAGAAGTACCAGGTATCACTGTGCGGTGAAGGGGTGGGAGGATGCTCTTCTGGCAGCTACAAGCCATCAGATGAACATAGCTGCCAGGAACTGCACCACAAGTTGCGAAATCCTCGTTTTACTAAAAGATAAAGACGCTTACCGAAGGACACATGTTCTTGACTCTGCGTTTGTCAACCCCTGCTGAGTGATTCAAAGGATGCGTAAGACCATGACTAAGAAAACATGGTCAAAAGAATGAAGAGAGTGCCTGCTCTGCAAAGGAGAAAGGTCAGCTCCAGCAGCTGGGACTCCACTTTCCCAGGGAACACTCCTGCACGCGTCTGCAAGGCAAACCGCCAGCACCATGGCCCCAAAACGCTCACACCGGGCAGGGACCTGGCACAGGAATTTGGGATGCTCTCAGCACAGGAGCAGTGCTATGCACCCCACAGGATGTTTAAAAGGGAATACCAACTTGGTTAAGGATGGGATGTTACTGCTGATACGGTTAAAAATAATTACTGCTGAAATCCTGTTGCCCAGTCCTACATCCAGACAGTAAAAACTGATATGGATTTATTAAAAAAAATATTCATGTATTTGCAAAAACCTTCCTAAGACACCTGGCATACTGCTGTTAGCCTTCTTCCTCTCCAGGCAGCTGCAGCAGGTAGAGCTTATTTCTTCAGTCTCTTGCTTTATGCAATTGCGCATTATTTGCCAAACTGCTTCTGAGAGCAAAAGGGGAAAGCATTTTCTTCCCTACGTCAGCAGAGAACATAATTTTTTTGTGTCCAGAAATGAGTATATGACTATTTCTACACAAAAAAAATATTCTCACTCTAAACCAGTGTGGAAAGCTCAATGCATCTCCTCCAACGCAAGATTAAAAAATAATTACATCATAGATCTAACTGCATAGATTTACTATGCAGGATGACAGGTATGACACTATGTAGTGTTTGCCCAAGATCTTTTAAATCCAACAGAAAACCTGATAGCTGAAAACCAAAATGAGTGATTCAGTGCCCGTTTTAAAAATGAGAAATGGACGTTAGAAGCACTTAATGAAGAACCTTAAGGGCATTTATCCTTCATGGGACAGCAAATGACTGGCTGTTCCTAAAAGAAATGGGATCTAGCTCAGAAAGTATGCCCGTACTTGCCCTGGGATTACCTCTGGTTTTTTGTTAGGCTAACAGGACCTAATAGTTCCCACTGAATAAAAATTTTGGGTAAAGCAGACTTACCACTTAAATCCCAACCTGTGATGGCTTTGATGGCACTTCTCTTTACAGCTGAGTGGCAGCACAGCAGCTCATGCAGCCACGTTTTAAATTCTCTAACGAAAGGAAGACTGCAGAGGCAGGCTCCTGATCATGCATCCTCCGGTGCAAGCCCTTGGAAGTCACTGTATGAAAACCTTCAGCTCAGTAAGACTTAACAGAACCAAACCAGGAGACAGTGCTCAGAAAGAAATCAACATTGTGTTACTATATAAACCCATGAGTTCCTCAACCTGTAGAACACTGTGTGCAATCCTGGTCCTTCCTTTCACCCCCTTCCGAAAGAACAGACCAAGTTATTGAAAGCTCTATTGAAAGATCTAATTAGATCTGAAAACCACAGTAAGACAAGAGATGATGGAGGCTGCTGATTAGCAATGGCACAGAAATGCATGGAGAGCAGCTGTCTGTTCCATTCCCATACAGGAACAGGGGAAAAATCATCAAATAAAGGTAAAGACGCTGCAGGTCCACAGGGTCCTGTAACTGCTCTTAGTCCANAGAGGAACTTGTGTTCAAAAGCCTAGAGAACAGTGGCAGATGTAGCCTAGCATCTCACTGCTCTTGCCCCGTTTTCTAGTCCTCCATGCATGGTCACCATTGGAGCTATGATACAAGGCTGAGGGAAATCCTAGTCTGACAGAAGTACTTTCAAATCTTTCACAGAATTTTCCTGTAAGTGTATGAAGTTCATGAATCAGAGTAGGCAAAATGGTACTGTACTGGTAGGAAAGCATCATTTGAGAGTTATATTGCATTGTAGCTGCATATGTGGCTAAAGATGTACTCTTATTAAAAGAAGGACAATCATCAGTGAAGAAATAAGAAAAATCAAAGTAGTCTAAATGTTATTTCATTGCCTTCTCTAAGTGTATGGTTATCTACTTCCACTGAAGCCCTCTCCTTATTTAAAGGTCTACATGTTACAGGTGATAATCTGCTAACAGCTCACCCACCTCAAAGCTCAACAGCATTACCAAGAGTTTATTACAAAGTCTTGCTCCATGCATACAGTGCTGCTGAATGACGCTTCTTGCTCCTGCACAGTTTGCACACAGACTTCTCTACGCACTGGGTTTACATACCTGAAGGTATTACATTTAGAGAACAACTACCCAGCAACACAAAATTAGGGTTAATTCTACTTCTGGGCTTTAAACATTATTCCAGAATACACAGCGTAAGTGTTGTAGTCTCTTTTCAACCCATAACTTATACTTGGCAAAAGTAGGAAAAGAAAAACCAAACTTCTTATTTTATTTTTCACTTTTGGAAAGCATTTTACACAGGTTTTGATCTTCAGAATACCTTGGAATCAGTAGAAAAAACTAACTGAACAGTTTGTCTTTACAATAGAAACCTTTCAGGAGTCAAAATTGAGACTAAAAAAATACATGCAAAACATACTCCTTTCAAAACACAACTTGAAACAAAGCACCAAACTACACAAATACGCAGAATGAAACAGCATTTAACATCACAGAAGTAGTCTTCATAAAAGGTGTAAAAGTCACCTATTCACTAGGCACTGTTCACTTGTTTAAACAGAAGAGACAATAAAAATATTGTCCACAAACTTGCAATTTCAACTCAAAGGCTGTAGCCAGAAATTCCTCTACATGTCATGCTTTAATAGCGACCTGAAAGAAAAAAAACAAAATCATACAGTATTAGACTTCCAAGGATTGACAGATTTTTAAGATTTCTAAATTTACTGCCACCCCTCAAATCTTAATTGAATTCGAGAACCTTATAATTTGTCTACAACAAAGTCCAGCAGTCAGTACAGTTCTGCCAGTAAGTTCATTTGTGTAGAACACCCCCAGTTCCCGTCATATGCCCTGGGCTGATGTTTCAGCACACAATGAGAATTCACATTGTAACTGTTCTGTGGTGGCCAGTTTCCCTACGTATCAGTAAAAGCAGTTACATTTGTTTTCATTTGGACACAAAGGGTAAACATGAGAACACAACCTATTCATTCACCCTGTATCCATTACAAAGGGAGTATGCTAGGAATGCTATTGTGTTTTATTAAATTTCTGCCATCAAAATGCAGCTTTATCTTCCATGCAAATAAGCAACTAAAAAAAAAGCACTCTTTCGGCCTCAGATCAAGTTAACCTTCTCTTTAACAAGTCACATTGGGAAATTCAGTTTCAGTGTTAGAATGGGCGAGGCTTGGGAATTTGGCCTTGCTGTCCCAGAGGTAACCAAACTGTCAGCATACTACAAACTCCTGTTTTAACAGAGTTTGAGAGAGAAATGGTACCTCAGACTTTTTAAACAAGTGGTATTACCTAGTTTATTTTTTGCAAACTAAGTATTTCCTCTGTCCTCAAGGTTGCCAGTTGCTCAATGAAACATTAAAGGGAACTGTGGTTCAAAAAAAAAAAACAAACCACGCTGAAGTCGAATAGTCTTTATGAATGCAAAACCTCAAAAGACATAGTTCAGGCAAAGTGGAAATTTGCTTTTGATATGCGAGCTCTAAGACTACTTACGAGGTGAATAGGATCGAGATCTGGATCGAGATCTGTAGCCCCCTCGGCTGTAATACGGGGATGGTGATCTCCTCCTGTGAAACAAGGCAACAGAAACAATCCCTTCATTAAAGCCTGTTGCAGAGGAGTGGCAGCAGCTCTACATGGATACCTCTAAGCCAATCCTGGTATCAAGAGTGTACTTGGGAAAGCTAACGAGCACATAAAGAGCCGATCAATATTTCTACTGGATAACAAAGCAAAGATGTCAAGTTTTCTTAGCACTCGCTCTATTACCGGGTCAGAGTAACACTACTTTGGACTAATAAAAGAAACGTAGGCTCTCTTGCATTCACAATTTGACTACATGCGGTTTTAGTGTTTCAAGCCAAGAGCATCCCAAACAAGCAGTGTAAGCCAAATCACACCTTAACTTTTAATCTAAATTATTTGTTTCGAGATGAAGAGTTGATTTGAGTAGCAGTCACTGCTACAACCAACCCCACCTCCAAACCCCTCCAATCCAGGTACTCCCAAGTTTCGCGTTCCCTTGCCTAGTTCCACTAATCTCCTAATTAAAAAAAAATCCCCAAACATTCAGGACTTCTTGTCATAAATCACAAGTCTTTCCTGTGCAAAGCTGCACTAACCTGTCCCTATGCTAACCTCACCCCTTTACATAGCTATGAAGGAACCTTTGAAATGAATTGCACTGCTCGCTGAAGAGCTGCAAGTACTCAACATCCACCCAGTTTCTGTTAACGGGTTTAAAGATGTCCTAGACTTGATTCATAGAATACTAAAAAAATACCATGCGTAAGAGTATTTTCACTGTTGACCAGACACTGAAAGCTTTCCTATCATACCTGTAAAACTGATCCCTGTCTTGAACAGCTCTCCATCCTCCTCCTCCTCCACCGCCACCTCCTCTGTAAATACAAAAGCAGAACGACTTTTGAAAATTTTAAAAATAAACAAAAAGTTCATCATACAAGCAAAAAGCATCATCAAGCATAAGAAAATGTGAAGACAAGAAAACACTGGTTCCTGCACTGGATAATACTAAATTACTTCACTACGTTCATTTTTATGTATTCCTGGAATGAGTTGGCTAAACTCGGTGTCAAGGAACAGTTAAAGAGGACTCATGTTCCAGCTGACCAATACTGTATTTTATGATGTCATACTCTCCAACGAGTGGCAATTTAAGATCAGTACATAGCCTTCGCTTCTAAGACCATTTCTATTCTCAGATGCTTACCCACTCAAGGCAAGCAATTTTATTTTTTTAAAGTAGCAAGATCAATTCACTGTCCTGAGGAAAAAGCTGATTACAAAGTGGAGGCAGGGAAAAAACCCTACACCCTTATATTTTAACACTTCACAATCACGTTTAAACAAGGGCATTTAAGAACTGTGGTACAACTCCTTATATAGAAGCTGCCTAGAACTGAAACAATACATTATAATATTTAACAATATTAAGTGGTTGGGCTGGTACCTCCACAGATTTAGATACAGCAAAGTATTACCAGGAGGAGGCTAAATCAAGTTTGGATTATGGAACAGTCACTGCCAAACATGTCTCACAGCAGCTCAAAAAGGCCATAAATCATATGAAGGACAAAGAACCCACAAAACATGATACCACACCTTCAATCAGCAGGTCTCCTTTTTTATTTTTATTTTTTTTAAAAGTCTTGTCCATTTGGTAGCTAGCCAGTGTGCAAGTTGAGGTTTTTTTAACATTATTCTTCAGTTTACAGATACTTTTCCAGACAAGATTCACCATCCCACAGCAATGAGGAAAAATTAAAGTTTTTAACATGACAATTCCCATCTGAAATTCTATTTCCCTTAAGGCTTCACTGCAGAGGGCAAGGAAGGGAAAAATGCTACCAATTGATTCTTTAGAGTGGGCTACTAGTATGCAATGCTCTACTGCATCTTTAACAATTCTAACTTTCCCTTCCTCAAGGAAGCACTCATGACATACACAACACTATTCTTCTCCCTCCCTCAAATGACCAATATCTGCAGGATGAGAAAGTAGGTATCTAACCTGGGCAGACCACTACATTTTTAAAGTAGCCACACACAAACCTTTCGTGGCCTACTTTCACCCTTTCAATATCTGCTATGAAAAGACATTATAAAGGTTCTGCAGTGAGCTTTAAAACACGGGGGTGTGGGGGTTTTGTTGGCTTTTTTTTTTTTTTTTTTTTTTAAGATAGGAAACGGAAATCACCCTTGCCAGAATTGTCAATATTCTGAGTATTTCCACTCCAAAGCCCTAGTTCACAACATAGAACGGGAGAGCATGTAGGAAGGTCAGAACATTGCCGAGCACATGACTGCTTCAAAGAGCTGGACCGAAGCATGGCCATGAATTCTGATATGCTACACTCAGACTAGTACACTATGTAGTCCCATCTTCTCACATCACTTCTCACTAGTATGCTCTTCATTTAACGCAAGTACTCTTCTTTATGTTCAGTCACTATCACAGTCTGCAACTATTCTCACTAGCATGCACCCAGAACTGACGTAATTACAACTTCTGATAATGTTTTAAAAACCATCTGAGCCACTTGTTCACTATCAGGAATGAAAAAGGTAACACTTAAGCAGTAAAGACTTAGGGTCATGCCATAATCTAAACAAGGAATAAATTACGTTTTAAGAACAGGCAAGCCACAAACAACAGATTTCAAGGACAANTTTAAAGAACAGGAAAGCCACAAACAACAGATTTCAAGGACAACCAGTATACCCTGACTGAGCCTTTATGAAAGAATAAGGAAATCTGTACTACGAAGAAGTGCAAGAAGACAGACCGATGGTGTAAAACTCTTGAACACTGCATAGCCCCACATCTTTTGCTGGTCCTTAAGTGTCTTTGCCATTTTGATAAGTTTACATCAGAACACCATACAAAAAAAAAAGGAAAGTGGGAGAAGCAAGCAAGAAGCACCACTTAACAAACTACTTAGCGGGCTATGTTGCAGGTCTTT
>WAAD01039050.1:0-27851 GCA_013389945.1 Fregata magnificens
TTATAAATTTGCAAAGCCATCTGCACTTCCCAACAGCCACTCTAGTGTTGCTGTGCCATTCCTGTCCTGTTAAAACACCACCTCTGGAGTTCTCATCAGACAATCCTGTTTGCAATGCTGATATCCTGGTAGGTAGAGGGAGACTGATAGCACCCAGCAAAAACCAGCTCAACTTGTAAGTTTTTGAAAAAAAACCAAATATCAACACAAAGTGTGAGGATACCAGCCAACAAGAGAAAAGAAGAAGGCAGAGAAAGAATAAAATTAAGCACATCTGGAAAATAAACTCCTTTTCTAAATGAAAATTAAAGAACTCTGGATATTTCAACAGATTTTTTATATTAGAAATTGACAACAGCATTTTGAACATATTTATAATAGATTTTGCAAATTTTCTCCAACAACAGAGAATACCAGTCTCTCAGAATTAGTTGCCTATTGTCTGGAAAACATTTTTATGAAAAAGCTGTGACTATGCATATTTGCCTACCTGGATGGTTAAACAAAATACACTGGCCTGAGCAGAATGCGTTGTAAATGAAATCTGTAAAAGAAAAAAAAAAAAAAGTTTAATGAGAATTTGTTTCTCTCATATTTTTAATGACAAATTAGTAACAATGAGTGTTTACTATTATATAGAAACTGCAAGCAGCAAAATCATACTAAGCAAAAAGCTTCTTAAAATCTGTTATGCCACTGTTTTCCCAAAAGAGTCCTGACTGTGTGGCAGGATTACATTTATAAGCACTCGTAATAAAACCAACAGACATACTATACCATGCCATTCAAAAAGGATTAAAGGTATCTGTTATGTAGTTGGTATCAACTTTTGTTAAAATACAAATGTATAGCTACCATTATTTCCTTAAAGGATACTCAGATATAGTATGTCCATCTGGTAGAAAAACCCACATATTTCTCATTAAATGTTCTTCAGGGCACTTGACTACACAGAGTTCATTTACTTTCTATAACATTTCACATAATAATGTTCTTTTCATACTGTGTTTAAGACTCTAATGTGGTAAATATAAACATCAGAAAATGCCAAATGTTAGCCCTCCTGTGTGACTTTTATTTCTTCAATGGGTATGGAATATGCTACAGTTGCTAACTGCTTAGTCACATAGTATTCTTCCATGGGAACTCCTCTTCATTGCTTGTAGAAACAGACATTCAAAAAGTTCAAGCACTGATATTTTGTGTTAATTTCATTGCTTAACATGTGGACTGGAGAGGCATTCATGGAGTGGTATTCAAATCTTGATAGAAAACCTGCAGTTATTTTGCTATGGTCCATACACACTAATCATGATTGTTTTGACTGTGTTGCAAACACTGCACAACTCAAGTTCAGCAAATTCTTTTGGAGGAGTAACGCTGTCCCAGATGAGTTCCTTGGTGCTAAGCGATCAAGCTGAAAAGTGAATACTTAACTTGGGTCACACGGGCTCCGTTTTTCCAGAGGACTCAACATTACACAGCACTTTATACATTCAAGGTACTGCTCACAATGATTTCAGTAATTCATAAATACCAAGCACATGGCAAATTAGGTGACAAACTGAGGTTACAAGAATGGGGAACACGCAATTGCTGACCATCTCTAAAAACTTGACGCAATGCACTTCACACCTTGATGTGTGAACTCTGTGGTAGATCAGAGGACTGAATTTTATTCCCCAGGGCTTTAATCAACTTTGTAATGAGACTCCTTTTTCTTGTCCTGAGATGGTCTCAGTCACCAGATACTTTCCACTTTCTGTTTCTGAACAAGACTCTCCCTTACTACAAACCAAATTCACCCTCAGAGATGGCCCATCCACTCACTGTCTGGATCAAGGACAGTATGAAAAAGAAGTGTGTTACTAAGGAAAGATTCCCACAGCGCATTTGCAGAGGATGGTTACATTAAGCTGCACAAGCTACGCTAGTACTGTTTGGCTTTACCACTTTACCACTTTGATATTGTTATAACATAGGTTTTCCTCATGAGTAAATGTCCATTCGGGGTGTTGGGAATGCATAAATACTTCAGAAATTCTGTTAGGAAGCATGATAGCTGCCAGCCACAACCACCAGCTCCAGTGCTGGAATGTGTAGATGGTCCTCCTTGAGGTCAGGGAATAACTGACAGCGTACCTTCCCTTCTGCAAACTGCTATGACAGAAGGGTCATTTGGTAGTGTTTCACTAAATACTTGTTGATGGCAAGGAAACTGACTAAAGAAACATAGTTTCAATCCTGGATTCTGGAAATGAAGTCTTATAATGGGAAGTGTCATACAATGTCATAGAATCATAGAATGCCCTGAGTTGGAAGGGACCCACAAGGATCATCGAGTCCAACTCCTGCCCCTGTATAGGACAACCCCAAAATTCACACCATGTGTCTGAGGGCGTTGTCCAAATGCTTCTTGAATATTGTCAGGCTTGGCACTGTGACTGCCTCCCTGGGGAGCCTGTTCCAGTGCTCCACCACCCTCTGTGTGAAGAACCTTTTCCTAATATCCAACCTAAACCTCCCCTGGCACATCTTCCTGCCATTCCCTCGGGCCCTATCATTGGTTGTCAGAGAGAAGAGATCAGCGCCTGCCCTTCTTCTTCCCCTTGTGAGGAAGCTGTAGACCATGAGGAGGTCTTCCCTCAGTCTCCTCTTCTCCAGGCTGAATAAAAGACTCTTGAAAAAGACTGTAACACAGAAAGACAGTTCTGTTACCTCTCTTCCATTCACCTGCAGCAGCAGTTTCTGGCATATGGAACATCTTTCCATATATGAGCATTGACCAATGCGCCTCGCATTTTTCACTAAAAGGGAAGCCAGTGACCATGATGCTGAGAATTTTAGAATGGACCAGTAAACAGCAACAAGGAAGGGTACAGACAAACTGCAAACCCTGTCAGATCCGCCCAATTGTCAGCAAACCCTAGAGTGTACGCTGCTATAAAATACAGTTTCCTCTTGGTTACATTAGTATCCTTCTGATGTAGCCAGACTAGTATCTTAATTTAAAAACTGGGATTTGGGTCAAGCAACTTTGGGCTGGAAGGGTCATATCCTCACCGTTTCCTTAGCCACTTGCTTGTTTGTGACTTTTGAGAACTTCTGTCTCACTTCAGAAAGATTTATCATGGGACCTATCTTCCTAGTCCAAACTACAGTCCTGCTGCACCACTGGGCTGATGCAACTGTGCAGGTCACTGTAGATAAAACAGCTTCTCTGCTCAGATCTAATAGCAGGAAAGTTTTCAGCAGTTTAACAGAAAGAGAGTTTGAGCAAATGCAAAAACAGTGAAAAGATGACTGATGATAGGATAAACTGAACAGTGGTCACCATGCTTTTGTAAGATTTGCTGTACATAATCTTTTATTCTGAGGTTCTACACAGAACAGAAGTGGAATGAGTTTTACTAGGGGGGAAAAAAAAAAGAAAAAAAAAAAGACAAACAGAAAACATAATCAGAACCCATACTGCTATGCAATCAATTGTACAAACAGTCCAAATGTGTTCAGAACAGTGAGAAATTAGAATACCTGTCTCTCCATGTTTAACTAAAGCCATGTCTGCCTGAGAAAGACTACCACTTGGTGCACTTAAAGTCAACAGGCTCGCCGATGACTGTTCGTCTACCTTTTTCTGACACTATTGTAAGGGAAGCTTTGGATTTGAACTCCAGCCATACCAGTTATGTCCCACCATCCTCCATCACTCATGGTTAGCCTCCAGAACCAAGCACATCAGAGATGGTCCTGATGATTTCATTTGTTTAGCATTGGAGAGCAAACTACCTTACCCTGTTAGACTTTTGGGTAGCCTTTCAGTAACAACATGATATGCATGAAAACTAGGAAGAGTAAGTGGGTTAATGACAGACCGGATGCAATTTGCTTATCTTGGCCACATCTCAAAGCTGTGATGGACACCCATCCCTGCTGATGCAGGCACTGCTGCCAGCATTCCTGTACCAGCCAAAAGCTCTGAACATATGACTCCGGTCTGGGAAAAAAAGGCACATTTTGCATTAGCAGCTCCGCTTCCTTCATTAATTATGTCACAGCCTCTTTCAGAACAAAAATATTGCTCACCCCTCCTTAGTCCACTTACCTCCGTATTGCTAAGAGAAAGTAACTTGGATTCTTTACCTTCTAGTGAATTACAGTTAGCCCTACTCTCACTGGAGGAACAGGCATGATAAAGAGTCTGATGGGGGAAGACAGGACTTTTTTACCTGTGATAAAGTCCAAGCAGGAAATAAAGCAAGGTTTCCTTCTAGTTTGCAGAGTCTGCAGACACAGTCACCAACTTCTTATTTTCAAACCAAGCAGATATGATATGATATAAAAAACATCAAGGTACTGAGACAATTATCGTGCAACTCTAAAGATACAATTTTTACAGTCACTTTTCAGAGAACAGTGTTGTTATTCTCCTTTTATCCTTTAAACATTTAATAGTAATCCTATTTTATGTGTATTAATTTTAAGTCACTTATAACAAGATTTGCAAAGGTATTGATTTCAATGGGAGTTAAGGGCTAAATATCTTTATATGGAACCACAGCCTTCATCCTATTAAATCGCTACATTTATTGTCTGCACACAAATCATTATAAGGCAGGCATTATTCAAGAAAGAACTCAATAGCAAAAGAAAAGCCCAATTAACAAGGAATTCAATGCAATTATGGAAGTTCGGAAGTTGCCTGGGGTTGTGTTTGCCTGCAAATCATTGGGGAAAGATGAAAAGACAAGAGTTTGTTTCATCCACACTTTCAAAGTATTATTTTCACTTCAGCTCCACATTATTAATTTTTAAAACCTGAAGTATTAGGACTTCTACAAAGTCACAGGTTAGGAACAAAGTTGCCATTAACTGGGTTTCTGGGGGATCTTTATTTTGCAACACTATCACCAGTGCTGGGGTTAGCCCTATCAATAGCTAAAAGCAACAGACTGGGGCTCTTGTCTATAGCTCTTGGATGTTTGCAGATAATTAAACTGGCTTTTCTGACCCTAGTCTTGTAGATGATAAAGTCAGGTCAGCACAAGTAATGCTGGCATATACATTTTAATGCCTAAACTTCTTCCCTCCAATTCCACACCCATTTGTGTGAAAAAAAGGAAAAGAAATAAGAACTGAGGGCCAACAGAAATGGACACTGGCTAATTAAAGTAAGGATTTTTTTAAATACTAAAAACTGCTTTATTTTATTATTATAGACTCAAGTCTTTCTATAAAAAATGGCACTGTAAATCCTCCAGCTAATAATGTAAAGTCAACAGATAAAAGAAATCTATCAGTCTCTAAGCCTACCTAAAAGGCACCGAAAAAGTTGGGGAGACAGGGAGAATCACAGTTGAATAGCTTTGTGATAGCATCAAGGCATTTCAGGACAGCATATATTTCATTGTACAGTGTTTTTATGGCCTTTTTAAGTATAATGCTGTGATGGGCTTCATACACCTTCTTACAGCAGCAAGATACTTGGCTGGTTATAAACACAATGATGAATGTGTCCAGTGAACTTTGAGAGCTGCAAATTCCTGCCTTCCAGCATGCAACTGTTTTTACTCCCTTGTCAGCTACCCACAGCTCTCCAACTTGGAATCAGGTTTCTGTTCTCAAGGTGGATTCAGATATATCATGATACATCACTCTTCGGGGGGGGGTGTTTATTTTCTCAGTTTTTATCCCTAACACTTTCCTAGAAAGCAACCAGTTGAGGCAAACAAGGGTTCCCAGGGCGACCCCAATGCTCCTAGGACACTGATGGCTCCACTCAGCGTGCAGTGACACAAGGCAGAGATACTGGTTTCTCCAACTCAGACCTCCTGGGAGGGATAGCTGCCTGAACAGGCACTGCCAAGTCTGAAGAAAAGATCTACAGTTTGAGATGGACCTTAGACTAGCTGTACTAATTAACACTTCTGTGAAATGGCTGAATAAAGTGGAGGATGCTTAGTGCTTGCAACAACTGGGGTAGGGCTGGAGCTGAACACTACCAACAGTGAGAGGAGACTCCGGCTAAGTGGCTGTGGAGACAGCCCTCACTGTGGCAGCACCTGAGTGCCTAGGAGAGACCACTGCGACCCCAACACTGAAGTCCTACTGAAATGGATTACTTTTGCTCAGTGGGCAAAGCTCCACTAGACTTATTTACACTGTTTACAATAGAAGTAATTCAACAAACATGTAAGAGCTTGCACTATCTAGCAGGACACACTCCTACCCTCACAACTGAATGACAGCATGCTTGTTAAACAAGACTGGTTCTGACCCTATTATGCAGCTAAAAGAAAACGAAAGTTATATTACACGGCACAGAACTTGACAGTATAAAGCAATCTAAAAGAGTGTTAACTCAAAATTATTTGCATTTTTCAAAAACAAAATTATATATTTCAGGAGGAAAAGACTACTAATGTTGGATATGGTGAGTAATAAATGCATGCATAAATAGCCAACAGAATCCTCTAAATTTCATTGAAAATGTTGGAGTTCTTTGAACTTTAATGTTTAAAAAAATTCCCTTTTTTGTAATGCATATTTCCAGCTGAACAGAGTTAATCTGAAAAGACTGAGAAGTCATATTTAATGCAAAAAAAACTGAAGAAGTAATCTACCAGTACCTCAGATACCACTAAAACTGAACTGGGAAAAAAGGTGTTCATAGTATTTTCTGCATTTAGAGCAAGTACATAAATGCAACTAGAACCAAATTCTCTTTCTTTCTCATGTGTTTGTGTGAACAAACACAAACTATTTAGAGGGATTTTCTTGATATGGATTTTAAATTTTTTTATAACTTTTATTTTGTGGACAGTTCTGTCTCAGAAACATAATATAGAAAATGAAACAAACACTTTATTAAATAAATTGAACTTCTTCGAGGTTCTTGCAAATGTTGACTGATTTGGGGGTGAGAACTTCACACTTCTTTCCCCAGCGAGATCTATTCTACTTCATAAGGCTTCAAGTTCACTTCAGTTCTCAAATTAGGGGTGAAATTAGACTCAAATATTGGCTCTGCTAATTGCAGTGAGATTCCTACAACAATATGCAATGACCAATTCATCAAAACAAAGCTTAGATAACTATTTTCATTTTGTTTGTAGTAGTTTCACTCACTGCTAAAAAAAAGGACAGTGTCTTTTAAGTAAGCCTTTTTTCTCCTGAAGTACTTAAAACAGGATTAGTTTTTATATACTTACGAGGGGTTAGATTGCACTGTAAGCCCACTATAGTGGAAAAAAGAGAGAATAAAAGCTCCACTGCATCTGGAGGAGGATCAGAAGGCACATCCACAACTCCCACACAGCCACCGTCCGCTGCAGCTCACTCCCCATGACAGCTACTTTGTGGGGCACCTGGAGCAGATCTACACTCGTGATCCCAGGGCGACCATCCTGGGAGTCACCCAAGAAGCCTCTTTATTCCCCTTCAGTAGGCAAACAGCAGATTTCTGCTTTCCTATTGCTCCCTGCAGCTCCGCTGCCAGGGTCCAAAGTGTCTCCCTGTGGAGATGAAATCCCACATCCACATCTGAAGGCTTGCAACAGGCAAAGACATCCTACATACCTCTTCCAGACCCACACTCAGGGACAAGTACAACATGGTGCTTCACCTTATGTTTTGCTGAGTTACTGTGAATGCTGTTGTTTGTAAAAAACTTACCACGACACTCATCCCTGTTATGAGCTGTCTTGTACGCCAGAGCATTCAAACTCAGCGATATGCTACACTTACAATCCATGCAGCATAAAGCCGAATGCACTGTTGAATACAAAATACTACAGAGGAGTAATAAGTCACAAACTGATCTTAGATACCTCACTATAGGTGCTGAGCCACTCCATTAAATCATAAAATAGAAAAAAACTACATCCTGCTCAGCCCTGGCTCATTACAATACCATTTCTTTTTGATGAAAAAAAAAAAAAACCCAACAAAACAGTAAGCATTACACTAGTTATTTATCTAGTAGAATAACTTGTGTAAGATTTTTGGCATTATTTCAGTTTAGCTTTGTAATTTGTCTTGTAACATTTTTTAATATACCACATGAATAGGAAACAGCATTTCAAAGAACTGCAAAGCCACAAGTTACATAACAATGGCTACAAAGTGGAATCCGTTTTAACTCGTAATAGGTATAATTAGCACAATAGAAATTAATCACGTTATATTTCAGTGCATCTTTAAAATGTTCCAGATGCTTTATGCTTTCAATACTTCATTTGTATTTACTTAAATTCTTATTAAACAAGGTTTGTACAGGAACAGTACATAGACCTGGCAGCTAAACGCCAAATTGCTCGGGTTTTTTACTAGTGTGACTAAACAGGAGAAAATTATATTCTGTTTGCTGCTCACCCCCTCAAACAAACCAAACAAAAACCTCAGCTAACAAACCTATCCAAATATAGTGCTATAGAGGACGTGACATGAGATGACATGTCACTTAGTTCTTTGTTTTTTCCCTATGAAACTGCATGGTCTTAGCAAAGTCAAGAAAATAAAAGCACAAAACAAAGTAAAAGCTCTAATCCCTGAGATTCTCAAAGATAGTCTTCTATGAATATTTCATCTTCCAAATCCAGTCTGAAACTCTGTCCTTACACTTCATCCTAAAGATTATTCTCTACCTTAAAATTCTGGTATCTGTTCCTAGATAAATTCTGGTTCATCCTTCCTAGTACAGTTTCAGTATTCCCACTCCTTTCCCTTTTGCTGACTATCTCATCCCTAAGTATTTTTCCACATAAGTCACGTCTCCCACCCATAACTATTTTTACGTCAGGAACCTGTTGCCTACACAGCCAAACACTTACCTACAGCGCACATTTCACTATCACGACTAAGAAAAAAAAAGTGGTTTCATTGCCCATGTGAGAGCCTGGCTCACTGCACGCAGCCAGCCTGAGGTCTCCTCCTGGGCCTGAGGCAGACAACTGAAGCTAGTGGAATTTACAGCACCACCGTGACCTCTGCCTTTAACCTTGAAAAAGCTATGTTATCTCTATAGCACCCTTCTTTTCTCTGGTAACACAGACAGATTCTTTTCAGAGGATTTTCAGCTGGAGAGAAGTATTTCAATAATTATTATTCCTCTGACTACTCTAATACAGAAATCTTCTCACACAAAATGTTTTTCTTAGCTGCAAACTATAAATCTTCTGATTTTTGATCCTTCTGTGATCTCCCCTGTCTGCACAACTTCATCCATGACACCAGTCTTTCACTAGTCAAATACAATAAATTGACATCTCTATTCCAGTAGCTGCTACTGTCACTCTCTCCCACTTTTCTTCTCCAACATATTCTCCCTCTCCTTTTCCAACTCCTCAGTTATGTCTCGAGCTATATAATCTACCAAGAGAAAAATCCTTCTGTTGTTATTTCCTATTGCCTCATTTTTCTTCAATTTTTTGTTCCTGTCCCTGTACGTCTGACCTCCATGAGGAAGTCTCAATTCTAGAAATATTCCCTCTTACAAAGTACATGCTTGTGTTGCTCCTCCACTGCCTTCTGTCTCAATGGAGAATTTGATAAGGCAGCTTTCTCTCGTTCCCTGGCATCTCCTTGAACCAAGCATTTCGATTGTTTTCTACTTAGGTCATGTCCAGCCACAGCACAAAGAACTGTCTTCCGCCAAGAAGCATCTCTTGTTTCTGACACAAGTGCAATTCAGTACACCACTGATCTTTTGGTCCTCTTAGGTGCGTTGGTTCCTCCGTCTTCCAAGCTAAGTGGAGCAAGTTATTAAGAAAGCCCTTGGTGCATGGAGACAGCACATGCACATTCCAGACTAAATAGTGCTTTGAGGTACAAGCTTCGTTACTGAATAATCCGAGCACTTAACAAGCTTTAGGTATTTATCCCCACAACAGCCGTGTAAGTGACCCCTATTTTTACCTGACAGGGAACTGAGGCATAGGAAAACTACTTATGCTACTTAACCGTGGGATATCTGTGATAACTCAGGAACCAAAGCTAAGTATCTGGTAACCCAGACTAGAATGCTAATCTACAGACTATTCCTCCCACTTCCTAAATGATAAGGGTTCAGCAAATCTTATGTGTGTAGTTTTTTTCCCCTGCTGCCCTTGGAGTGATCTGTCCATAGATGAGCTATTTTGGCTGGCTTCAAGGCAAATAAATGGGGTGTCTTTTCCTCCCCCTATACACCTTTAGCCAGAAACTGTTTAGCTATTTGTATTTTGCTGTGTGCAGCACTTCTAATTTTAGACTTTGATACAATAATAATTGATGTCCCTATAGCTATTACCAGATGCAGTTAAATAAAAAAACAACAGAAGAAGGAGAAGAAAGGAATGTGTTATGTGTGGTTTCTGTACAAAATTCCAAAGCAACTGCAAAGTTTATGCTATTTCCAGTACCATCTTGTTTCCTCCAATTCTGAATGTCTTTTGTACTGGTTATAGTTCTGTGGTTTATTTTTATGTGAAAAAGCATTATTCATTTTCTATCATCTATCTTTCCATTCACTTCTTACTTACTAAAATATTTGCATTCTACTCATCTCTCTGAACTCACATTTTTATGTGGAAATGTGGGAGTTTTTGGCCTGTCTACTGTGGATCCAAAGAGTATCTCAAACAGCATTTATAAAAACCCAGCATACATTTGTGTTATGTTAGCAGAGTTACATTAAATGAACTCCAGATCCTGCAGTGGACTTAGGCCAAAATGAATCCACGGTATACGGTATACCAACACTTTTGAGTATCTAGAAATGTTTATTTCTTTTCAGAAAGCTTCCTCCAGCATGTTCCTTCAGACCTTCCCATCTTGTATCTTTGGACTTCCTCCTGGCAGCTGGTATAATCATTCAACCCCCCCCGGCAGCAGCCAGCATGCATAATAGCACAAGCTGCACCACCGTGCCTTGCTTGTAACCTGAGTCAATCAGTCAAGGAGGTTACACCAAGGCTGTGGGGTTTGGTCTCAACGATCTTACTTTCTCTACCACTGAAAATCTGAGATAATATCCAACATGTAGAGCTAAACTAAAATCAAGTTCAAGGTTCAAGATGAACTACAGATCATCAGAAGTTCTCTTCTGGGAGGAAAGAAAAAAAAAAGTGGACCATTTTCCTGTGCTGTAAAGGCATCTGCCTCAGGAAAGTATGGTCCATCAGACCATACTGCTCAAGACCCTTTGCCAAAGCTTTCATCAAATATGGAGAAAAAGATCAAAATTCTAAGCATTGTTCTATTCAGGACAATGATATCCACTTTTTCCACCTTAAGACTTTACTGAAGACTGGCATTTTGCCCATGCATCAAACAATTCTAGAGTCTGTTACCTATTTTGAAGGGACAGCTCCACTATATCGTGAAGAAAGACTGTCTACATGGAGATAGCAGCCAGAGGTAGCCACTACGACTTTGGCAGTACAACTTGTCAGAGAGAAAGTTATTACAAATTATTATCTGTATCAGACAGGTGAGTCTGCTGAAGTGGGGGGGCAGAGACAGGGGAAAGAAGCGGAAAAGGTGATGAAGAGGAACACTGCTGTAAATCACATGCCTAATGCAGACAAAAATCATAAGTAAAAATGATTTCCAGTGGACAGGTAGAACTCGGGGAACTAAAATGGATTTGTTCCTCATTAAACAAAATTATTGTTTCCTAGGACTAAAACTGTACAACCTCTAGATCCATGTTTCTGTGAATTTCAAAACAAAACAAATATTCTTTCTAAATAGCAGCAAATTTATTAAACAGGCTATCTGCTTCAGAGTGAATACTTTCCACACCACATGAACTGATCAAGTCAACCTAAGTCTATCGTTTATATTCTTTATGTTTCTCAAGGGAGGATGGAAAGAACACCTGACGATGTGAAGTCTATTTAAACAGCTTAGACGGCACCTATATTGCTTGTTTGGTCCTGCCCCTATGACAAAATATAGTTTGTGCACAGGTGGAAGTCTGAACATCTGTTATCTAGTTCACTTTATCATTTACAAACTACTAAACAATGTCAAGAATGTTGAGAATAGCAGCTTAAATTTAAGTCACAGGAATGGGAAGAAATGGCCAATTGTGCTGCTGGAAAGAAATAGCCAATTGTGTTCCTAACTCATTTAATATGGTCATGAAACTATGTTTGTATAAATGTATAAATTTTGCTGTAATGATCAAGTAAAAGCAAGTTTTGAGATCAATTAACTTCTGTAAATCTTATAACAGCAAGTATTCTACATGAGAAGTTATAAGAGCACTACTGCTACACTGCTGAGGACATGCTATAACATTACAATGTACAGGCAAGTCAATTCTACAAATATATATTATCCTTGTTTCCATCTACATCCGTTTATGTATAGGGGTACATCTAGATGAAATTACCCCAATTTATGAATGTGTCCCAAGCTGGAACTTTTAAACTGGGCCAGACTGAATTAAAAGGAAAAAAAAAAAAAAAAGACATTCAAAACAAGGCCCTGCATGCCATGAAGTCTGGCATGATCTTCAACCATAACAAGGCCATGAATGAGTGTATGGCATTCACAAGTACCAACACGCTAACATTTAGCTTGATATGTCTTACAGATGGCAGTATTTTGCCACAGCAGGGAGAAGATCTTGGCAGGAAAGCACAGAAAACAATAAACACTGAAGTTTTTAGAACTGGATTTTCAGAAACTGGCCTCCATATTTGTGACATCTGAAGCTAGTCTGGAAATAAAGCCTTTAATTTCCTCTGTAGCTGTTGCCAAGAACGCAAGGAAGCCTTGAAAGGAGGAGGAGGAGATGAATGAGGCAGGCTGTGGAAGGTAAGGATTCGCAGCAGCAGCAGCAGGATGCCAAGGTGTCCTCCCACAGCAGTGGAGAAAACACTGAAGATGGGTTTCCTTCTGCAAGGTCAAAAGCTCAGGCTACAGAAAGTAAAGCTTAACCACCAAAAAAACCCATTACCCAACATATTTGTGGAGGCTAATGCTCTAGGGTACTCAACCTCGCAACAACCACAAAGGCCTTCTAGCAGTAGCGCTTGCTTCTTTGTGAGTTAGCATTAGCTTTCCCAGAGTCTGTCCACCTACAAAACCGTCTTAACATAGCCAAGCAAAAGAAGACATTGGCTGACTCAAAACTAGCACCAGTAAAAAACTGGACCTCAGTTACCAGAAACCTTGCCTTGCTTCCAGTATGGCCCAAATGTCACTCAGGGCTGCAACAAAGAACCATTGTCTGCATCTCCATCCCTGCTCCACTGGGCATGTGGGACTGCAGGGGTGAGTCTGGGGCCATGGGTCTGCCAGGGTGGTATGGTACCCTCTCTCTCCCACCAGTCCCTTCCTGCGGTCCCCGGCAAGGCAGGCCGGGCCAGGCTGGGGACGGTGAGCAGGGTCAGCAACAGCCCAGCCATCCCTAGTCAGTGCCGCAGGCCCTGGGCCTGGCTGGGAAGGCAGCCCCTGAGATGAGATGAGAGAGTGTTGGGGTCAGGGTGGTGCCCGGCTCAGCAGGGCGCAGGGCTGGGCAGGGGTGCAGTGTGTCAGGGCCAGGCCCTAACTGCACCTTTGAAGAGGAGGGCGATCCCCGCTGAGGTTTCTCACAGGTCTCTTCAAGACTGGACACCCGTGCCCTGAGCCAAGGCAGCCAAACATCAGGAGGAGGTGGGGAAGGGATGTGCTCAGGGCCCTGGCACATATAATTTGTACTCATAGATACAGATGCGCCACGTACTACTGCTCTTCTGAGCATGCAGGCAGCGAATAAACAGTGCCAGCTTCATTGCCTCCTGCGCCCTGGCCAGCCTCGCCGAGTCCATGCGGGACAGTGGTGGTTCGCTCTCCTCTTCCAGCAGGAGGATTTACTCATTACAAATTCCCACTCGTCCTGGAAAAGAGGAGCCAGAAGGGATGGTGAGTCACCACTGCCTCCCTGCAGTGCCCCTCTGGCCGGACCATTGTGCCTCATCCTCCACACAGGAGAACTGGTAAAATCCCACAGGATGCCTGAGAGATTTCCACTTCACAGTCGCTCACTAAAAGCCACATTTACCATCTAGAAGAAAGAGGGCAACTGTGTACAGACTGTTTTACGGTTTCATGTGCAAAACTCCTAGCAAGCATGCGAACCAGGCCTCCACCCTTCTGTGGTCTTCATAGCAGTGCTCCTTGATCTACTGACTAAAAGCTGCGGGTAGCCTGTAAGATATTACAAGATAATCTCCAAAAATATTGTAGAATTTAAAAACCGAGAAAGAAGACAACATACGCACATCCCTGCACATGCAAGCCAGTACACAAACAAGTGGGGAAAACAAACCTCATAAAAGAGCATCCAAAGTTTTCCTTCATTTTTCTCTATTGGTAAATGAAAACCACTGCACTATCACTGAAGAGAAAGGTCTTTGGTTTGTTTGTGTTCTCCAGAAGGTTCAGTAGTCCTTTGATTAAATAGGATTGGGAATCACTACTATAAGGCACCCATCACTGTAGCAGCTGAGTTCCTCCTGAGTAAATTAGATCTGCACTGTATGGCACCAACTCAATTGAAAGTAGCTATTTGCTCTTCAACCCATTCTTTAATGTTTAAAAAAAAAAAAAATTGTTGAGAGAATGAAAGAATGTTTTATAACAATCATCCTGCTGCTTGTAGTGGAAATACTTTATCAAGAAGTGCTCTGGAAGATGCGTTGGAAGTTAGTCTTTCATATGAGAGACTCATTTACTGAGGACACTACTTTAGAAAGCCAGCTTGTCATTTCGTAGCATTTTTCTTCTAATTTCCGTGAGCATTTTATGTTTAAATAAAGCCAGTCAAATCATCTCCTCAGCTCTTAGATTTTGATATCTTTATTTTATATCTTCATCTTTTTATTCAGTTTCCCATCTCCTGAAATAATAAGCATTACTGTTATCATAAGCAAGCCAGTCACTCTGCTACCATGCATAAGCAACCTAGTCCCACTGTCCTTGTGACATTTTCCAGGTTAAGGAAGAAAGCTAAAGCTTATACTAAAGTCATAAAACAACGGATTTTGTATTCTGATTTTTTTCTCCTCAAGAGCTCTTCCCAACTGCCATTAGACATACCTTCAGATTCCAGCCTGCAAATCCTTCGAAGGAAACCCTGCCCGAACCCTGCCCATGAGGCAAATGAGCAAAGTAACCACGAGCAGGGTGATACACATCACCTAGTAGGCTATGCAGGTAACAAAGTGAAAAGCAGCTGCTGCTTTTTTGCAACACAATGTCAAAGTCTACCTTAAAAAACTGCCCAAAGCTCGTCAGAGATGGCTAAAATTCCAATACTTTCTCCAGTGAATTGCTCAATACCTTTTTCCTTAATCTGCACTAGATGAGAGGTTTTTAAAAAATGAGCAAGCATGACTCATTTTTATGACCAATGCACCATTCGCAAAATGCTTTCCAACCAGATTGCAGTTCAAATCAGACATGTGTATTGTTGCAAAACAAAATATGCTGGCTGAACAGAATGTATTCATCTATATTAGTTTTTCTTTCTAAATCCAGCACACTGGGAGCTAAATTAATCTGCTGAGTGCTAAATTCATCTACTGAGAGCTACTGTAGATTCAGGGAAATGTTTTGAGTGCTGTAGCAAACAAGTCTCACTCACCCAGGAGCCCTCTGTGGGCTGTTGGTGTTTTAACCATTTTGTCTGCTTTCAAGCAAGCAAGCAGCTGATAGATGAGGAAAACGCTCATTGATTTGCAGTGGCAGCACTACAGCCAATCAGCCCTAGAACGAGGCACAATCATGAGTCTCTCCAACTATGCATATTTATATGCAGCTGTCGTACCTCCAAGTCTCCAGTGAATACAAAGTGCTTGTGTGGCCACCAAGACACACAATGCTATCCTGCAGCCTGTTCTCACTTAACTACAGTAGGGGAAGATGGAATATACAGAAACACATTTCATTTTCCCTAGCTAGGTACCCCAGTAAAGTACATGTCTAATACAAGTACACTATACTCCCATAAATTCTTAATCCAGAGGCATTTTCAAAGGGCTAAATCATTTAAAGGAAAGAAACACCTTGAAAGAATATATTTTCAGTAGGGTAGGCTGAGCTACAACAATATAGTAACACAGAGAAGCTGTCTTGCCAACAGTGTCAAAAAGCCCCATGGTATTGAGGAAAGGGTAGGAGAAAGAACCTTGTGCTAGCTACCATGGTGATGCACAGGCAGCACACAGTGGCACAAGACGTATCTTGTGAACGCAACTCCTCAACTCAGAAATGGGATCGGGGGCTAGGAAGAATGACACGGGGTTTTCCTTTTGGCTTAGTAAACTTTAAGAGTTGAAAACATACCAAAAAAGGGAGAGGCCTGTGGAGCTGAAAGAGAGAGCTCCTCGTAGAAACACAGATAGAGAAACGGCTCTGTGAAAAAGAAAAACCAGAGATCTGGAACTTGGCAGAAGGCTACTGCAGTAAATGCACTAAGGATTCAGGGAGGCTGGCTAGTCTATTTAACGGTCAAGCCATTAGGTGTCTACTGAACTAGAATGACATTTTAAGTTGTTTCTTACAGCATATGGGCCTGATTTCACACAAAGCTTCTGCAGACTTGTATCAGAAGAAAACCAATGCTGGGACCCAAATTACGCAACATCCAAAAGGAGTTGGAACAAAGCCTATAGCCTCCCTGTACAGGTGAACGTGGCTGCCTCTGGTCAGGCTCCCCACAGGTGGACTCACTGGCACATCCCCTTGAGGAAAGTCCATCCTAGGAGCTCCTCTGGGTTACTAAGTTACACGGAAAACTTACCCTCCCAAATTAAGCTGGACCTTGCTGCTCAGGCAAAGTCACACTTAGAAGCAAGGCTGCACACAAAAGGTTGACATCTAAGCTCATTACAATCCAAAACCATAAATAAAAATCATATTTATATATATTCTTAAAACTTCCTCATTGAGTTGCTGGAAATATTTGCATTTGCTACTCCCTTGCAGGCAAGCCATACTAAGACATAAAGGGGGGAAAAAAAAAGAACAGGATAGAGTATTTTCACATCTGGTATTTACAACTGAAAAAGACTACAATCAGGTTTTATTTGTTGTGGCAATCACATATAAACTTAACTCCTACTATGAAATTATTCTTATATTTTCAGTTTCAAATAACAATAGAAAAAGACTTCCACTAAATGCCAAAAAGAAATCTCCTACATAGAATATATATGCTAAATAAAACTGCTAATCTGAGAAAGATTGTTACAGAAATCTACATCATTATAAGATCAAACTCCAAGTGGTATTGTATCAAAATGATGAAAATCTTGTATGGATCAGGAAGTGAAGCAAATGGACCTATTTTATCTTCAAGTTTATTACTGAAAATGGGTTTTATGATTTGCTGTGCATAGTTAAAGTGCTAGCCAGACAAATTACAGCTGCTCTTTTAACCTGAACATAAGATGGCACAGTTCCAGCCAATCTGAAGTATGGTTTCTAGGCAGGATGTCAAATCTCAGCCCCCTGGGTTCCAGAATGATGGATTGAACCTTGAAAGTTGCAGCAGAGCAGCATATGTGATTTCTGTACTGTATTTTGATCACTCTGAATGTATTAAAGCATGTCCATGCATGTTATTCAAAGTTTCAGTTTATTGTTTTAAACTATTATTCG
This sequence comes from Fregata magnificens, assembly GCA_013389945.1. Lineage (NCBI taxonomy): Eukaryota > Metazoa > Chordata > Aves > Suliformes > Fregatidae > Fregata > Fregata magnificens. The sequence continues at coordinate 17,638 of WAAD01039050.1, forward strand.
GGAAAAAAAAAAAAGTAATTTTTTCCAAAAGTAAACAAACACTAAAAATGCAAAGCTAATTTAAAGGTAAAAGAACTGCTTATAAATTTGTTTTTTCTTTGTTTACTGAAGAGGACATTAGGTAATGATGCAGCCAAGAGGGCACCATTTTAGAAGCCAGACCTCCTCACACAACTATTGGCATATACTGCCTACAAATTAAAAAAAAAAAAAAAAAAAAAAAAAANTTTTGCATTATCAACTACTGCAAGTACAGAACAACTATTCATCTTTTTTAAAACAGTTTTTGGCATGCAAATACACTGTCCAAATGTTAGACATCAGCCACATTTCTCCACCTGCTCATTCTGATGCCCCAAACGTTGCCATACCACCACTTCCTTAATCTATTTTCTCTCTTCCGTGTCCCTTTTACTTTCAAGAACAGTTTCCCTACAGAATCATAATTAAAACAAGGAAAGATATCCCCCAAAATGCCCCTTAGAAAGCTGGGGGAAAGTGGAGGATACTAATATCATATGCGGAGACTATTGTGCAGTTCACTCTGATCATGTGCTTGGGGGGAGGCTTCCTGGGCAGGTACTGTCTCCTGTTGTGCGCTGCGTAGCACCTAGCACAGTGAGGGGCTCTGGGCTCAGCCTGTGAGTACTGTCACAGTACAAGAAATAAATATGTCAGCCACATCACCATACTGCATGCTAAACCCCAGTGAATTCTTCAGCTGACCAAGATGCATGTAAATACGCACCATAGACTTTTCAGAATCAGGGGCAGAGCAAAGTTCCTAAAAGACTGGAGCAACTTCAGGGGGAACACACACTTTTAGTAGAAGTAAAGGCAAAAACAAAGAGTGGAAAGTCAACCTACAGAGATCTTATGAATGATTTGTGCAACTCAGCATTTTAAAAGATCCTAATTTACATATTTTTCAGCTAGTTAATATCTGCCTCCAGGACATGTTTTCAAACATGGTATTAATATTGTGAATTTTCTGCTTTTTCAACTTCTGTGGTTTTACCCTTCAGAATCCTCCGTTTTATGATGACGATAAAAAAATACTTTGATTTTTAATTTAGTAACAGAGTTACCAACTTCCAGTTTAAGAATGGTTTTAAATACTACCCTAAATACATATTAACTATATACTTACATCATAGAAGTGCAAATTATACAATTTCAGAATCTGGTTAATATGTGTTCCTGTAAGATTATTAGTTTAAAATAACCTATAGCTTTTGAAGTTCTTACATTGGCCAAGACCATATTATGGACTCACACACAAGACTGAGGCAGGAAGGCACCTCTGGCGATTGCCTGGGCCAACTCTGCTCAGAGCAGGGTCAGCCAGAGCAGGCTGCTCAGGGCTGTGTCCAGCCGGGTTTTAAATATCTCCAAGGATGGAGACTCCAGAGCCTCTCTGAGCATCCTGTTTCAGGGTTGACCACCCCCACAGTAAAAACTTGTGTTTTTTAAAATTATTTTTAAATGGAATTGCCTCTTGTCTTTTCACTGAATACCACTAAGAAGAGTCTGACTCCATCTTCTGTACTGCATCACACCAGGTTTGTATAGACACCATGCACATAATGTGTTATATTTAAACATAAGAAATTAAAATGGCTAAAGTTCATTAGCTTACAAACATGCCTTCCCACCTTTCCAGTTAATTTTTAGCATGTTGAGGGCACAACACCAAGAACAACAAAATAAGGAAACTAATCAAGATGTACTAACTTAAAGAAAAGATGGCACAAAACCCTATTATCTTAGTGTTCTGACCTTTGCTCATAAGTATGTGCAGAGAAACCAGAAATGACTGGGTGAGATTCCGTGTAGATCTTCAGGGTTTAAAAATACTAGATTTTTTTTTTAAGTTTCAAAGGAAATTAAGCACTGAGATTACTTTAAAACCTAAGGCATTTCAGGTGTGAAAAGCAACCCCTTTAGTTTTTTTACCATTCTTTAAACACCGCTGTGGACTACAAAATAGGTTTTAAAAATTTACTGCATTGAGAGTAAAAAGTACATAAACATTTTAACTTTCTAACATCATCTTTGCCACTACTGAACTTTTCATAAGAAGGGCTATGAAGAAACACCTCTTAAATTGAAAGCATAATTACACTGAAGTTAAAAGGAAGTTTCAGTCAATTTCAAAATTAATTCAATAGATATTTTTAATAAAGGTGTGGAAAATCAAGAATGTGACTGTCAGACATTACTTGGATTTGCAGGCTTTTGCAAATTTGTATTTTTGAAATTTGATTGACTCTATATGCAAACAAATGGTTACCAGACAAGCTGTATCACTAAGCAGTTCACCTTTTTATTAATGTCATAAATCTATGTGTGTTGCCGTGATATGCAGCCCATAAATAAATCTACCAACAGAGTTAGGTAAAGCTATTAATTTAGCTATAACATTTGACATGAGGAGCACTATAGTTAATTGATTATAGTCTAGATCTAAAATAATTTTGAATGAAATCTGTCTAATGTAAGCTGCTGCTGCTGTTGTCCATTAAACTCCTTCACTCAATGAATCACCACGAACAAAGGACCTCAACAGTTCCCCAACAATAATATGAATTTGTCTTTTATTTGTAATTGGATCATTGGTATTTTAACTGGCCAGCTTTCCAGGCTTAGGATCCTACACTTTATCATCCTTATGTTTAATTTGGTGCCAAGTGCTGAACATTTGTTTCTTGGTTATTTCATTCTTTGACGTCTTACAAAACTGGGAGACTGAAGTCTTATTTACTAAAATTAAAACAGAGAGGGCACAGCAGCAGCAGCTCCTCCAAGCTGCCTTTCCAGCACTTCTGGAAAACAAAAGCAAACAAAGGAAACGAAAGACTACATACCTTTCTGCCTGTTCAGCCATCAGATAGTCTACTGAGTAAGGTACAAGCTGCAGAGGTTGGGTCCCTCTGTAATACAGACACAGGGACTACGAACACTTCAGTCTAAACATGGGCAACCAAGCAGTTGTCAGGAGATGGCTTCAGGCCTCCGCCAAGGCAAACCAACAGGCAGCTTTCCTCTACTTGCCACAGACTCTGACTCAGGCTTTTGCTTATCACACCCCAGCAATGAAATTCTGATTCTACTGAAGTCAATGGCAAAACTCTTGTTCAACAGGGCCAAAATTTTGCCTAAGTTTATTACTGACTTAATAGCAGTGACAAAATCTGATATCCTATTACCAAACTCTTAAGACACCAGCTGCCTTCCTGTTTAGGATCACGCATTAACATAACGTTTTTCCAATTATTAAATAGATATTTGTAGCCATAAAAGGGAAACCAAAGAAGAAATAAAAAGGAAAGCAAAAACGAAATAAAGGACAACTGCTAACAGTTAGCATATATGCTCTAAGTACAAGAAATTAATTTTCCCATGTAAAGGCACTAATTTATTACCAAAATGCTTCTTTACTTTGGATGGAAACTAAGTTCTCTTTTGACTTTTTTTCCTTTTTATTTTATTCTTTGTTACTATTCATTATCATTAAATTTCCTGTAATTAAGACTGCTGAATTAAAAACACATGGCTGCTTGTGAAGCCAATACTTCTCAACATACTGAAATCTCAGAACCATGTTTAGCCATGAAAGAGCAGATCAGTTTTCATTATTGCTATAGGATTTATTAAAACTTAGTGTAGTACAGCTACAAGTTCTATCTACTGCCCTGTCACACAGTTACTGTACCTGTGAGTATAAGCGCTGCACAACTTGAAAGTCATCTTACAGAGCATGACATTGTAACATGAAACTCCATTTCCCAAAATGTGTGCTGATTTTACTTCCAACAGACAGTCCATATAATAAGCTCAGGATGTCCATTATTTTAAACTAACTCAAAAACACTGACTTTTATGAGACAAAATTGAGGAAACACTGCTGAAGCAATATATTTCTAGACCTCACTGGCTCAATAATTTTCCAAGAATATAGTTTACCTGCCACTTCCACATTTTTATGTGGTTTACTTTATCATTTTGCAGTTGTAGTTTATAATGCATTATTTACCCCAACCTGCACCTGTCAGAATTTTGTTTGGCTTCACCTTCCACCTGCAGACCTAAAGAAAAATTGCTTCTTTAAATAAATTTTTTGTATCACAGTAATGAAATACTAGATAATTCTTTTCAAGTAATATGACAGCCTGTAGAGAATCATCGTGCCTAGAGAGAGGTGCTGTCTAAAGATGTTGTAAATACTTGTGCTCACAACTTCTGATGAGGCCAACTTGCTGTGAAATGCCATTCTTCAGTTCCACAAGGGCATTTCAGACCATGTCTGTTTTTTACCTCCAGTCCTACTCTCTGATATGTAACAGATTTCTTCATATATTATCTGACTGGCATTTAGAACAATGCATTACAGTAGGTTTTGCAGGATGCCGTTTGTGTATTCATGATGAACAGAAAAAAGCAGGAATGAACTTTAAGTACTGTGTGAAGAGCAAAGGACAATCCTTTGAGTACAATCTCCTTTTCAACTCTTATTTTGTATGCTCAGGTTAGTTTTTGAAACAAACTCCCACAAAAATGGCTGCTTTTGCATCCTTCTTATGATGAGCACTGCGCTGTGTAAAGGCACCAGCCCACTTCTATATTTAGCTTTGTACTTCAGATATGATATTGACATTTTCTTAAATTTATAATAAAAGCTATAATGATTTAAGAGTTGGTGTCCAGGCATAAAACTGACTAAAATGCATGTCCAGAATTTTGCAACATACAAACTTTCAGCAAAAATCTTAGGGCAATATGGTGTCTGTGACACGGAGCTTGTTCTTCCCAGCTTAAAATACAGGAGAAGGATCATTGTTTGGAGTCACGTAGCACCGTTCATAATGAAAAAGTGACGCAGATTTCAAAGCATAAGAAGACTGGGCACTACTTCAAACCTTGGAGAAGAGAGTGAGGTGGGAATTTTGAAGTTTGCTTCAGACTAGTTATGAGAATCTTCCTCTAATTTTCATCAAGCTTAATAACCCACACTACAAGAGCTCCAAACAAAGGGCAATGATTTTCCCATTACTTGACTTCTGGTACTTAACTTACCTCAGTTAAGAAGACATGTTTCCATGCCCATCAATGGAGAGAGGGAGGCTTTTCCAGGGGAAATTCCAATCGCCTTTTTTTCTGAATTGTCTTTTTACATTAGATGATGGAAATAGCCCCCAAACTCTCCAAGAATGGATGCCTGAGAACCAAAGCACAAAATCAAAGGATTCCAATGAATGATTATTAATTTCTACTTCTGTCTGCCTCCACTAAGGGCACAGTAAGTGGACTCTATCTCTATCCTAGAAACCACAGAAAATTCTTCAGAAGCTATGACTGAACTATAAGAGCAAGGAATTAATGCAAACTGCTAGGAAACACTGGGCTGTGTGAGTAAAGGCAGACCCAGCTAAGCTAAAGCACTGCACTGTAAGGAAAACACATAAGGATCTCATTTAATCACCTGCATAAATATAAACTCGGAATCACTTAATTGAACAGAAGAACTTTATGACATGATGCCACCTCTTTTTTTTTTAAAAAAACCCCACTATGCCTCATAACCAGTATTAGCAAAAGCTTTACAAAAGCAACAATCAAGGGCTAGTAAACAGGCAAGTGTCCAGTGAATGTATGATGCAAATGTTACCATGTGTTTCCAACAAGAAAAAAGAGGCAGAAGCCACACTGGGAATGAGCAATAGGAAGGGGCTGACCAGAACTGACCAAGATGAAAGCAGAAGTTGACTCTGGGACAAAACTGAAATGCCCCAAAGTGGTACTACAGTGAGCACTGGAGAGTTTCAAAATCCAGAAAAGCAACTTCCCAGCTGGATTTCAAAATGAAGAGGTAGCCAACGGAAGTAACCCACGGGTGATACCTGTACAGCTTTCTAGCGCAACAAGCCTATATTGCAGCACTTTGACCACCCTGTCCTTTTGAAGGAAGAGCCCTAAGGAAAAATGTAAAAGAAGAAATTGCAGTAGCTAAACTAGTAAGTGACAGAGGAAAACAGAAGAAAAAAAATCTCATGGAAAAAAACATGGGAAACCCACACAGAAAGCTTTTATTTCAAAACTGAATTCTTAATTTCAGGCCGAAGTCCATTTGAACTTCAGTTAGGATTTTTGTTTGCTTGCTGTTAATAAGGTGGTGAAATTCACTTTAACACCACTTTGGTGTTCTCAGAGATAAAGACTGAAGGGTTTCACCATCAGTGGACCCAAATAAATGAAAAGACATCTGTATAACAAGACCATTATTCTTTTCTAACTTATTCTCAAGTAAGGTATTGGAAATAAATCCTTTGAACTTTATTCTGGTGTATTTTCCACCAGGGTATGGTGCACATGAACTTATATAGTCCATTTTGCTAACTTTTGCGATATCACATTAAACTGCTGCAAAGAGATCAGTTGTTACAGAGTCAACAGAACAAAATATTCAGGGTCTGTTTTCTTGTTTTAACTGTGAGGCTTTGAGTATGTATAGCTATCAAGAAGAAAAACAGAAATGAGTGTACATGACTGGAAAATAAAGAGAAAACTGCTGAACTAGTACTGTAATTCTAGGATAATGGGCTGATGCCTCCCCTTCTCAAAGGCCATTTCCCTTTCTGTTTTGTAAATCTTTTTTCAAGTATTTCCTATATTTCCCATTGAAAGCTGGGTTTTCCTGTTCTCAGTCGTGCCTCGTTACCCATGTTGTGTATAAGGAGGAAAGTGACTTCAGTCTGGCTGGAAGATGTTCTGTGAAATGACACATGATTCACTCCAGAACATTTTAAAAATTGTATACGTGCAAGCAATATTGACATTCAACTTGAGATTTGGGAAAAAAAGCCCATTTAGGGTTCTTAGCATCAAAAATCTTTTTTGATATTGTTTTTTGGAAATGCCACCTCACAGATGGAGTAAAGCAGTAGTCTCACTTCTAATTTCATCCATCAGCTATTCTGGTCCGATAGCCGTACATTGGCAGTCTCCCATGCTATCATAAAACCGTGAGTTCACTTTCTAGACTGCATCATAGATTCCTCACTGCTTACTGGCTCATTACTCATGAACACACTCTACCAAATTATTTCAGCTTAAACCAGATTTTTCAACACACACTTCTCAGCTGGAATATTGCTCTTGTTTGTAACAGGCAAAATGTCAGAGACCACAGAGATTTGATTTGGGTATGCTCTGAAAACTTTGAAATCTTACCCAGGATTATCCACCTCCTTGTGGTGTCCCTTCCTCCTCCCTTTTTCATAACTTCAGGTCACAACAGACCCCTATTTGTTTCCTTCTCTGCTCCTTGATTTCTACAATCTCATCACAAGTCTGACATCTATTGTAGAGAAACTCTTGTGGAGTTTCCTTCTATTCCCACTGCAAGCTCAGATTTCTAAATTCTGGTTCCTTTGAATACCGATCTTCTGTGGGATTTTTGGCAATAACAATTCTTCTCGCGAGTTTCTTAATTTTTAAAAGGAATATAAAAATAACTGTTTACCACAAAAAAATCGGCTGTTTTGTGCTCAGAAGATGAATAACACTTTGAGTGAAATACAAGCCCAGCACGGAAGGGCAGCAGAAAGGCCAGATGCTGCTTAATTCCTACATTGGCCCTATCATTATTTCAACCTTGTTTATCATCTCTGAGGTGTTCAAATGTTCTTTAGCACCTCAGCAGACCAACCACACACCAGAAAAGATCATGGTACAGACAACATCAAATGCGTTGTCTAAAACCTGCAAAAAATAGTGTGTTGAATTCAGCAGTAAAAAGCTGAAGGTACACCCTGGAAAAACTTGGGAGGATTGTGGCTGACAATGGATCAAACAGTTTATGGAAGGAAATAGGCAACTATGCTCTCCGCTACAACTTAAAAGTGGATGGGATAAACGCTGCAGAAAGACAAGCTGGTCTGTTTTTAATGCGTGCAAAGATTTGTGGTTTGGGTTTTTTTTTTTTCCCCTTCTTTTTTTAACCAAACCCAAGGGAACAGAAACTTTTCTACCTGAGAAGATAAAAAGAAGAGTGGATTTTCAAAGTCCACGCCACTCAGGTGGATGACACTGCTTAAAAATAAGCTGACTGGAAAATCTCTTTTCCAAGATTCTTTTTGACATACTGTGGTACTACTATAAATTTGCAACCAGATGAATTCTACCAAACTTAACTCCAACTATGGACCAGGAACTATGGTCATCAGTTGGTCATCTTTTAATGTTATCTAGATGCGTCTTTAACTGTAAAGAGTACCATATGCCTTTGAAAACACTATTTAGTAAGTATGATTTTAGTGCATGCCTTCTACTCAGTATCCTCACAGTTCCTAGTATTTTTGGATGAATTATGGAAACTTGCTTCTACCTAAATTTGCTTTCTAGTATCCTTAGCTTGCCCACATCCCTGCTATATTTTCAGACCACGTGGTTTTTACTCCATCATGAATTATATTCTTGTTTTAATTTAGCACCTTCTTTCCTGTGTTGCACACAGTTGGATTTTCTTTTTCTTTTTTCACTTGTATGCAGAACACCACAAATTGGAATTTTCTTCATTTTCTTCAAAGACAACAAACCTCTCCAACATGCCTTCTGCTCCCTTACGCCATCTATTTTTGTTGATGCTCTCTATTTCCTCTAACAGACTTGTTTTGGATGTCCTGGTGTATTTTGTCTCCAGCCTGTGTTCGCTTTCCAGTTTGAGAGCTTCCTGGCAGACAGGGGTTGTAAGTTTGCCTTGTAGAGCATTGAGGCAAACAGTCAGTGCTTGATGAGTAAGATACTTGGTTGTTCAGGAGGAAACACACAGGTGTTTTTCACCATGTAATGAAACACATTCTGCCCTACAAACTCCCCAGCTCACATCAAAGGTGAGAATCTGAACATTACTTTGAACACTTTTGACAAGAAATTGCTTATCTACCTACATAACTTTGATGGTATTTGACGCATTTGTCAGTGTCCAATATCCATCATCTTTTAAGGGAAGACATGGTAGTCGACTGCAGTTCTAGCTAGCATAACAAGAATTTGAAGTTTACCATTTTTTATCAAGAGTTTGTCATTTGCATGTTCTCCGAGCTTATTCATAGTATGTTACTGAATCCATTGGCAAAACACAGACTCCATGTCCTCATCTTTTGTATGTGCAAAAGGATTTGTTTAGCATTAGACACACATTCTCAGCATTGTACACATCTGTTTCTTTTAGTGGTAAGAAAAGGCTAAAGTAAAATCCAGACAAAATTACCACAATGTTCTAACCCCAGTTTAGCTTCAACTATCCTATAAGTACAGGATCTTCCCATAGGCACTTTCTGAGCCATTTAGGAAGCTGCCATCCTGAAGCTGAAATAACTTATAATTTGTTAGGGTTTTGGGGTTTGGGTTGTTTTTTCTTTTCTTTTCTTCATCTATCCACAATTCACTATTAAGATCTCCCCTTTATTTAAGCTTTACTGAAGTGGGGCTTTCCCACTGAATTTTCAGTGGCACATTTCAGATGCCTCTGGGGACAATGGACCTATAGATGGAGAAAAAACAGAGCACAGAGAATTTGCTCCTGGACCAAGAGCTCCAGGAGAGTTGTTCCTCCTCATTTCAGAAAGCAACGCAGGTATTGAGGCACTGTACCAGGAAATACAATGGCAAAAAGGAGCCATGATAAAGGCTGAAGAGACTTCTTTCCCCAAATGTTGTCCACTAAAGTAGCTCTTGCCTTACAAATCAGTTTGCCAGCCATGAAATACTATCATAATGAAAGAAGTTAGTTTTTTCAGACCAACTCTTTACAAGCTTAGTAACAAGAAGCTCTGTGCACAAATTCTTCCTGAAATGTTAAAAAAGTGTGTGTGTTGGGGGTGGGTGGGGGTGGAGTATTAGGAGAACGGGGGAAATGATGGAGGGAAAGGGAAGATAGGCTGAAGAGAACACAAGGGATCATCTAGTCCACCAGACTTCCGCAAGGCAGCACCAGTTATTCTTGTCTTTCCTAACGCATTTGGCTAATGGCTCCACTTCATTCAAACTTTCCTTGTAAATCAAATCTTCAAGACCTCTGATTATGGTCATTGTACTCTGCCTCCTTCTTGCTGTACAGTGCCCAAAGCGGGATATCGCACTCCAAGCTACCAACACACTCACAACTAAGCAGGGGGTGTCTGTCAACAGCAATTGCACTTACTGTGCAGACA
>WAAD01039050.1:28804-42853 GCA_013389945.1 Fregata magnificens
CACTAAGCACACAACTTTTGGTGGTTTCAGTGGTCTTATTTAGATGAGTAAATGAGGCTTATCCACAGCCAGTCTTTGAACTAGAATTTCCATATATTTCTGCTATCATCTATTTCACTCTCCCTAAGAAGGAACAGGAAAACTCATGGCTTAAATTGATAATTTGTTAATGTTTCACATTATACAAAACCACAAGCACAAAGATCAAATAAATACAAAATATATAATAAATTTGTCACATCATACAGTTAGCAGGAAATATTTTAGACAACTTTCCCTCAGAAAAGGCTGGTTCATCAAAAGTAAAGTTATTTGCAAGGAAATGTGTCAATTCATTTGCCATTTAAAAAAGCAGAGAGCGTTTCGAAATTGCTCAAATATTCCATTTAGATATTTTCAAGACGAAAAAGTTCTGGTTTCATGTTCAAAATTACCTTTTTTTTTTCTTCCCCCAAAGACTAACATAGATATGTAGAAAAACAAACCAAAATGAAATATTTCAAAATTACTGATATAAATATTTAAGTTGATCTGATTCACCTTCCCCTGAACTTTATTTATAAAATAAATGATATTTTATCTTTTTTTTACTATTTCAGAGAGGAGAAAGTTCTGAAACTTCAAAAAATTCTTGACACACATGGTAATTACTTCTGATCCATCTTCAAGTTCTGTAAAGACAGTCCATGAAAATTTTTGAAGAATTTTTTTTTAGAAATATTTTGAATGTATCTTTCTTTCTCCTCCCTGAATTTTTTCGTCCTTAGGGATTTTTTTTTTTTTAATACTCTTAATATTAAAGAGTCCTCCTTTTTCTGTGGCTTACTCTTCCCAAGCCTTTACTCAACAATTTCTAACATTATAGACTATTTTCTTATAGCAACTAATTGTGAAGCCACAGACAGAAGACTTTAACTTAAGGTGAAGAATAGGTATCTGGAAGACATAAGAAATGCTGGCAATGATCCTGATTTACAAGAAAGTATTAAAATCAACAACTCAAGGCCCAAGGCAAAAAATGCTCTCAATATAGATAAAATGCAATATAAAGCAGGGGTTTTCAAATTTTTTTGGGGTGAAATAGGGTGCATTGCACTTGTTGAATTCTGGAGTACTACCAAAAACAAGGATATAGATGTTCAGAAAAGGATGTCCTTACAAAATTGGCAATAAATGGCAGCAACAGTATTATATATACATAACAGTTTCTCCACTCACAGTCATCAACTCAGTGTACTCAGTGTCTGGTAGAGGTTTATACCACAGAAGAGTATTACCTCAGCTGTTTTAAGTACGCTGGACAGGTTTGTTGCACTTGTGGGGAGATATGTCCCTGGTGGGTTGCCTTCTGCATCTATCGGTCAAGGCAAGTTCTTTGCCATCCAATAAGCTGCCTTCTTCATGCCCCTTGATGCACAGCCCCAAAATACTTCTTGACATCTCCCCCAGCCAGGTCAGCATTTTACTTTTCAACTAATAAGAATACGATTAATCAACAAGGACTCAAAATTCTGCAGTTACCAAGGACGTAAAACCCCCAATATTTAAATAATCTATTTTTTCAGTAAGCTACTTATTTTGTCTAAGCCATCTGAGCTTCTATGAAATTTGACCTTTTACACAAAAAGGTTATGTACAAAACTGCGAGCTAGGTTGCGGGTCTGGCCGGGGCTGGTCTCTGACATGAAGAGCCAGTTCAGGGGAGTGACCACTAACAAGCCTTAATTGCAACAGACTGTGAGTTAAGTGCCTAGGTAGTGTTCATTTTGCACATTTTCACATCTGAATGTCTGTATTTTTGTAGACATTTCTAAGTTTGATGTCAAATGGCATTTTGCCAGGAAAAAAAAAATACTCATAACAGTTGGGTGCTAAAATCCTACCTTCTGGGCAAACAGTGATTTAAATGTGATTTAATATTAAATGTATGTGCATGTGTTAGTAAATACATACTTGTAAAACAGTCACTGGTAGCACAAATTTGAAGTCTTTATATCAAGGTAGAACATTTATAATATACCCGGTCATTACGACGTTAAAAAAATGGTCTGCTGTACTACCAGCCAATATTGCTGAAAACAGCATTTTCACTCTGAAGTTATTAATATCCTGCTTATTGATTATCATCTGTTTCATTGTATCCTCAAGATGCCCCAGGCACAGATCAGATGCCACGCGCTGATCTGGACCCTCTATCTCAGAGACGTGACAATGTTCAAGCCAGAACACTCTCATTTACCAGCACTAGGACCTTACCGCATTATTATGTTATTACAGAAAAGAAGAACGCATAGGACAGTTTGCTATTTTTACTACCAAGGTTGCATTTTGAATCCCCCACTGAATCTGTCAATACCTTTGTAACAACTTACAATGCTTCATACAGAGAAGTTAATCCAAAAATTTAAGTATGGACTACGTCTTAAGTTTTATATTAAAAATTTTTTTATCTGAGCAGCTGTTTTTCTGACTAACTCAATCTTCTGCAACAAATTCCAATATTTACACACTTCAAAAGACGGTTTCAATTCTGCTTAGTCAAGAAAAAGAAATTGAAATGGAAAAAGCAACTTCTATGAGGAAAAGTCCAACTAAGAGGAAACATCCAGAAAACGTTTAATTTGCTCAGTGTCAGTATTTCCCTAAAATAAAATGTTAAGGATTAGACTCTCACGTGACAAGGAATGCTATGAGTCATATCTGCAGAAGTAAAGGAAATATATGCAAAGGTCAGGCAATATTACACATAGTAAAAAATCTTGTCTTATTATTTAGCAGCCTGGTCGATAGTCCAAGACCCTCAGGCTAGTAGGTCCCAGCCTTCATTTTTTTCAAAATTAACTGGAAGACATAGGTATCAGTAACTGGTGCAGTGCTAGAAGAAACGTCATTAAGAAGATGGCAGGCACAGCATTCTTCCCTTGTGCTTGTTCCAAGCAGCAGCAGTAACTAAAACTTCTGGAGCTGCAAAAACTTTCTTCTGTAAGAGGGATTTTATTTTAGTAACAACATTTCCAGGGGAAATACTAGTTCTAACAAAATCAAGTGGATATTAGGACAAACAATTTGCCCGAAAAATCTATGTTTAGCTAAATCAAAAGATCTGTAAACTCTTCTCAACAATATTTTAAAGCCTAGCACCTTTTCTGAATTTTGTTGTAATTTATTTTTTTCCAGATAGTTCAACTAAGGATGTATTATACAAGCCTTAAGTACAGAGTTTCTCCTGTTTTCTGTTCTGAGACAAATAAAGGTCAATTTTCAGCACATTATATTTTTCTTGTTTTCTGACTATCTACACATCTTGAAAATTAGGATAAAGGAACTGAAATCTAATGTTTTAGGGTGGCTTGTATTTCACTGCACTGAAAACAAACAAACAAACAAACAAACAAAGCCCAAATTTGCTGCATCCATCTGATAGCGAATAAAATCACTAGCAAGGAATCACCTCTCCTGTTTTCATGAAATAAATTTCAATTTTGGTCCAGATAGATTTTGCATATTTGCCACAGCTCAGCTATGAACGACTCACAGAAAACCCTAAGAACACAATGTGAACATAAAATGCTACTGTCTGTTGTCTAAAGACACCTCAGTTTTACAGCAGGGGTGTTGATGCTTCCAACCTTTTTATTACCTGAAAACCCATCAACAGCTTTATAATGATGAATGCAACACAGTTCAATTTGAATTTGCAAAATTCACTTTTAAAAACGGCAGATGTGTGCCAGCACATCTGGAAACCACTTTTAATTACAATTTTCTCAAGTGGAAAAGCAGTAGCTTGTACCCATAGTGAAGCTTTTATATCTGACCACACAAATGCTAGCAACCACCTGTGCTTTACTCTGATTTTCATTATAGAGTATATCACATTACTACCCTATTATTCCAGAACGACATTTGAAGCTGTTGTGTGACTAAGCTGCAGCAAGTGTGGTCTTGAAAAGGCCTCTACTCTACAAAAATGTAATAAACTTGATTGCAGTTAGGGTACTTACCGCTGAGGATATCATAATATGCATGCTCCTAAAGTTGGTTTCTCTTGCTCTGAAAGTCATAAAAGATATACATTAACAATCATGATTACCAGTCTGGGAATTGGAATTTAGGAAACTAATGTATGCCCCCAAATGAGATACCTTGTAAGTATTTGGAATTCCTTTCCAATATTTGTTTCTTTCCTACTATTAATACAGGAGTGTTACAGTCAAATACTCTGTTTCTTCAGCGATGCTCTGAGATTACAAAAAGCAAGTTCGACTGTGATCTGTCAGCCTAATGGTATTTCAATTTTGTCATAAGTATTTTCATAGGTTGCAAACATTGTGAGTTACACGACTAGGTTGGGTTTTCTAAACTTAACCTTCCTCCCCTACTCCCCCTTACCCCACCCAAATGTAACATCTTTTTTACATCACTGTTCTTCATTTCTGACAAAAAAAAAAAAAAGATGTTTCAGACGACTGTGGAATCCTTTTCTTCTTTACAACACTCCTTCAATATTTTGGAAGAGTGTAAAGTTGACACGCAAAATTTTGTATATCATAGTGGAAGGGAAAGGTTGAGCATTTGTAATGCTCAGCCCTTGGGAGACCTGGCATGCCCAGGGACAGACTCATCAGAAACGGACACCAGTATGTGTAACTTGGCAAAATGCAAAGTACAGAATTTACAGACTATATTTTAGGATAATTTGCTATGCTGACCTGCACAATGTGCAGGTAACTAAAAAAACCCCAAACATCACTTCAGCATAATTTAATCTCCTTATCAGTTACTATGCTTGAAAGAAAAGCTTCCACACTGTTATACATCTAAAAAACCACATTCACCTGTCTCGTATTTTCTGCCTTTAATTCAGGAATTAAGTTTTGCAGTAACTCATGAAGCCACAGAGGATGCCTCACAGGACTTGAGCCCTCTCCCAGTGCACTGCCCACGTAACTTCACTGCGTGCTGCCAAGGGCTCTGGGATTGCAGCTGAAAGAAACTTGTCCTGCTTTGAGAAAGACTCAAAGCAGACCTCAGCCTGGGATCCCGAGACAGCTGCTATGCTCCCTCTCTACCAGCCAGAACAACAACTGATCTGTACAGTCACAAGTACCCCGGCTTTGCTCCTGCCCTCCCACCGCTCTCCCCCCGCTGCACCGAGGCACGGAAGCGTCCCAGTGCCTCTGAATCGCACCACCCAGGAGAGCTGCTGCTTCTGCAGCAGGCAGGACTCTCCGGGTCAGCAGACAGGGAACAGCAAGATTTGCTTTGATGTACCTTTTTTTGTCATCTCAGAGCCTCCCATGTGACACCTGGTAGGCATTTAAACGTTCACCCAACTATTATGCATTAAAATAATGTAGGGGGTGTTCACTGGGTCGTATATATAACTTTTGCAAAAATGTTCATAATATTTTAAGAGACTGAATATGTTAACAGTCTATAACCCCACTGCTGTAAAAGCATAACCTGATTTCACATTGCAAATACATTTATTATCCATGCAAAGAAGGCATAATATTCCTCCTCCTATTCTATAATCTGTGGTAACAATTTTAGATTGCTTAAAAAAAAATGTTCATTTCTGTGAATTGCTTAAACCTAAAAGCAAAAAGGATCGTGTTCTACTTCAAAATACAGGCACACTCTCAATATAACTTGTTAAAGGTTTTCCAACTAAATACACTTGCAGGGCAAACAAAGACTGAAGCACTCTACAGTACTCTACAAAAGATAAAAATATGCTTTTTTTGTTTGAAGATGAAGGTATCTTGAAATCAACCTTACGGAAACAAAATTATGTCTAATTATCAAAATAATAGACTTAGAATGTAAATTCATTTCATCTTGGACATACACTATCTAATGCAGCATTTCAATAGGGATACAATAGAAGATAGGTAGCTGCACTTTCTGAACTCTGCTTGAAATGGTCATACAAATTGATATAACCAAGGTCAGCCACAAGAGTCATCTTTAGAAGGGGAGGACGAAGGAGGGAGGACTGCAAATGGGTAAAATATGCACTCGGATGTCTGCTTTTTTACAACACAAGGAAGGCACGTTCAAGCCTTTTACTCAGTAAACCTTCCTCATCAAGGAGTGCCAATGAAGACAACGGAGCTGCTTGAGGAAGACGGCAATGCCAGTCACGCTAGTGCCATCAGGAACTAAGGGGGAAGAGGCAGATTTTGGCATCCCAGAGCAGCCAGGTCAAAGGGTGCTGGATCCAAAGAGCCGCAAAGTCAGGGGGATTCTCTCTGCTGATTGCAATGGGCCCTAGATCAGCTCCGTGCCCTTATACATCTTTAACTATCCCACTCGTAATGCTGTCATCATGAGCTTAAGGATGTGACTGGGAAGGACAGCAGAAATGTCTTTGAAGTCATGAAATATATCCAAGATCCTGGATACCTGCCATTTTAAAACACTGAGCTGAACACACTCGCCCTTAGCATCAGGTTAACGGTCTGGAAGCAAGGAACAAACAAGCAGAGAAAAAACCCCACTATGGATGCATCCTCCATGCCTAAGTCCTTCTGATTCCAGGCATTTTGGGTGCACTGGAGCCATAGCCCCATAACTAGCCAGTCAGGCAGACCTCACACCTGCTGCCACGCTGGAGCCTGCCCATCGTGCCACCATCCCTGAGACCCGCTGGAAAACAGCTCCAGGGCAAGGGGCTGGTGCTCAGGGCTGCACACATCTGCGAAAGGGAAAACACCTGGGCTTAGGTACGGGGTGTGGGGGAGGCCGAGCAGGCAGCGGGATTACTCCCGGGAGCGGGGTACTGCCGACAAAGCCACAGCCGTTTTCCCCAGAGCAGGGTTGATGTTGTGCCCGTTCTCTCCTATAGCAAACTGACTGAAAATACTAAAAAGTCTTTGCAATCCTATTGGTCCTGCCAAGGGAGCTTGACTGCTAGGACAATACATCTTTGTTCCCAATTAAAAACATTGTTTGGGCGCAGAAATTATTTAAAAGCCAAGAGGAATATGATTTTGTGATTATAACCACAATTTGTCCATCGAAGCAAATGTTTTAAACTATCAAGGTTTGGTAGAGAAAGAAGAGAGAGGGACTAATAACAAACACTACTATGACTACATGTAGCCTTCATCCAGCCAGTGCAATTTTACTTGTATTTTGAAATCACTGTAGCATAATCACAAATCAAAATCATAATTATAGTGAAAAACCACATACGACATGCTGATATGGAGGGATTTCATTAGCACATTACATTACTGGATACTGCATGTAGTCTGCCTGCTATGTTCTCCTTTTCGTAAGAATACAGAGCAATCATGGCTATTCTAATACAGAAAAATGGGAAGCAGAACAAGAAAGAAATGGAGACAATTCGTATTCAATTGGATTTTCTTGTCTCCTCCTGTACTTTTTATCACCCAGATGACAAAACATTATCATTAGCAGTTTATACCAAAAGTTAACATTTGCCCATCGTTTTCTGTTTTCTCTAAACGATAAAGGTTGGAGCGTGTTATGCGCTCCCCTTATCTTACCTTGTTACTTTAGAATCTAAGAGTGCACTGTGCACATTAATCTTTCATGGCAGAGTTCACTGAAGTTCTGCCAAAATTCAATAATTATGTTCCATCCAATGCAGCAATTTATTTATCTCATTGCTGGAATTTAGAACATATAAAACAAAGTGCTTAGTTTATATGAATGAAATGCTTGCTAACCCCCCCCCCCCCCCCAAGAAAAAATAAGACAGCCCTATTTCATTTCTAAAGTTTTAAAACACGCAGTAGAATCTATTATGGAATAAAGCTATTTTTACAAGACCTCCTGTTTTCCTGATAAACTGAAAGTGTTCTACAATATGTTCAGGGGATTTTTATATATATAAGTGAAAGTATTTTACAAATACATTTGTAACTTTTATTCAAATGTATAACAATATGTACCACTTACACTGCACTACTAAAACATGAAATATTAATGTCTAATGGTCATTAAAAATGCCAACTACAAAGCAAGAATTTGTATTTTGAATGGAGAATAAATTGGTTTACTGCACTGAAATGGGTAACTGGGAATTCAACACCTCTATGGAGTAAAATCTAAGATACAAAATTACAACAAAGTTAAGCTTTATAATTGCACTCCTTCATGATATGTTTGCAAACAAATAGAAAACATAAGGCCCTCCAAGTAGGAAGATTAGAGTCACATTATTCCTGAGGGCTGTTAAAAATAAAAATGGAATAATGGAGACTACTTAATATCCTTCACCTTTTGTAGTCTCAGGAAAAGTAACTAACCAGTTATTTATCGACCTAACTACAAAGAAGAAACATTAATCTACCAGTTTGGGATTTAAAAAGAGAATACAGTATCTATAAATTTTAAACTTTTTACTTAATACTTATGAATACAGAATGCTGATTTATGTGCTGGATACATGACTTCTTTATATATTCATACAGACAATGCATTTCTTGATGAAGGAAAATATTAATTTAGTGTCTGCAATCAAAAGCCAAATTTATAATGTTTTACGTTTTTAAGCAAAACTCTCTGTTACTTCATATATTAGATTTTACACTTCAGGCATGCTATCAGGCAAAATTTGACTCTGGATTTAGAAACTGCTCGCAAAGTTTTTGGAGCATAACTTGCTGTGATTTATAACACAACCCTTCACCAACCAAAACAGAAATTAAAACCTCTAGAAGTAGTGCACTAGCATGTGTTCATTATTTCACAGTAAAACCATCTAGATAAAATTAGGAATATCACAGTAAAACATTTTAAAGTTAGTTTTGCAGTAACTAGATGTGTATATGCATTTTTTATACTAACTGTACCTAATTTAGTAACTCAGGAGAAATTACTTCCACGCATCAGCGAATAAATTCCATAACGATTTGCGAAAGTTCTACTATCAATCATCACATTTATTTTTGCACCCAGTATGGTCATTTTCTGGCAATGCTTTATATTAAAATAGGATTCAACTGTGATGTATTTTTTTCTGTTGTAAAGCTTTTTAAATATATTTAAAAAAAAGCAATTAAGTCCTATCTGGTTTATTTTACTACTGTTCTCCATCTATTTTTTTCAACATGTTAATCTTGTCTGCTTTCTTTCATTGTAAGTACAGCGTGTTATAGTTAAACTCGGAGAAGACTTTCAAGTATTGTAACTCAGTCTGCTGTAACGTAACAATGAACAAACTCTCCCAGGCAAGTTATATGAAAGTACAGATACTGAAGAGTCTATAAAGCTCGAGTTTTTTTCCCAATCTAGCTATGTCTTGCATTATGTAATAAAGGAAACACACACACACACATACAGACACACACTCAAACACCTTACAGAAAATCTATGGTTTAATGGAAGAAAGACAATACCTGTAAAGCCCATTTTAACAGCAGGAACTACTGCAAAAGGGATCAAGGCTGGGGGGGCAGGGGAAGGTGCGAAAAGGCTGTTCCACATCGATATTGCTGCTGAAGTATGCTATTGCTTATAAGTAAACAACACATACAGGAAGAAACGAGCAATTGCTCGGCTATAGCCACAAGTGCTGTTATGTAAAATAAAAATACTTAACAAAAACGCTGCCTAACACATTTTGTCTGTACATTGAATGCACATGGAAGAGACACTGGGGTAGAGTATACACAGCATGTAATAGGAGGTCCTCAATTTCCAATTGCCGGGTTGCTTTGTTAAATACAGATTAAATTCACAAAACGTTCAAGTGTACAATAATAATGTATTCACTTACAGTGCCAGACTTGTTTATATAATATCAGTGAGGAATAATCACCCATTTATTGCACTGATGATCTCCACAAGTTTTGAAACTCTAAGCACACTTGAAACGTGAACTTTCTCAGCTCCTTATTAATGTTTAGACCAACTCCCTTTCCCCCTTTTTAACAACAAAGGACAACCCAGCTCCTGTTCCCTGTCTCACAGATCAGACCCATACCCAGATTTCAAGGAATCAGGATAAATCCAAAGGCACATCCGAGATTTTCCTTGCAAATTTCCCCCCAATGGGTCTAGGCATGTATTTTTAAAATAGTTATATCAAAAAGCTTCACTCACACAATTCAAACAAAGAAACTTCCCAAAAATGTCATTACTTACTGTTCACTGAGCATAATTTACTGAGATTAAAAGTTTAAAGATTCATCTGCTTTACGTCCACAAGTGTTTTAAGCAACCCCTAATACTGTATCCTGCTTAAATGTGACAATTAGGGCTGCTTTGGCATGTTGAAAAATAAAAAGGCACCAACGATCCTCATTATGCCTTAGCTCCCTGTAGCCTGGTTTTTGGAGGTGCGTAAGCTGCAGAAGTTTAAAATGATAATAGCAACAATTTGGTACACGAGGAAAAAACAGGCACACACACACCCCCCCCACCCGAATGCTTCAGATATACTGTATAAAGTCATTTTGACGTGCCTACACAACTGGTTGTGGCAGCTTTCAGACATGATTCCTAATCACAAAAAAAAATGCTTCAGGTTCTTTTAGAGAAAGCTTGCCGTTGGGAAGTTGATTTTGGCCAAGTGCCAAAATCATGTGCAAAAGGGGCCCTCATTACCAATTCATGGCAGCCTTCAGCGCTGACAAAAAATGTGACCCAACAGGCTAAAGCAACAACTAAAATTAAAAAGTATGAGACAAAGACAACTCACTTAATATTCCTTCCATCGCCACATTAAACTTTTCCGTAATTAAACCCTTGTTAGTTCAAAGCAGTTGTCAACTACTTTTAAATTATTGCACAGGCAGTCAGTAACAGTTGAAAGCTTTCCCTGTAAATTCTCCCCAGCCACTCTACTTTTAACAGCATTTGGGTCCAACAGCAGAACTTTCTGCTGCGCGCCTCTGCAAGAAACCCCTCTCCAAAAACAAGTGAGACGCCCGCGCGTATTTCAGCAAAAACTAAGCAGATCAGTGCAAGATTTTGCAAGCGTTAAAGGCAGAGGAGGAGTGAGGAGGGGGGAGGAGAGAAAGAGCTCAATACGCGGGAGCAGCTATTTCCTAAACTTTCTAAAAAGCTTATCAAAACGGGCATGCAAACATTAAACAATCGCAATTAACAGCGCTCACTGCACCACTATCCCATAAAAGCAGATTTGATACACGGCCTTACCTAGATGTCGTCTGGCTTTTCTGTGGATCAAAAAGTTTCCTGCCTAAGCACAGAGATATTCTTTCACAAACCATAAAGGCCCCTTTTATTAATCCAGCACTGTAACAGCCTGCTTTCTACACCACGTTGAGAGCAGGATGCGTCAGCTTTCGAGAGAAAAAACAGTCTTATTACACAATTAGTGGCAGATTGTATAATAGTGGATTTATCTTAAAGAGTGAAAAGGCATTTTTTAAAAAGCAAAGAGGGTGCGGTCAGATGTTAGGCTATCCCTGAGAAAAGGGGCCTAGGCTGCACTAGTACCTAAATACTAGCAGAAGCTTACTGGGAAGGGAGCCAATGGAATGACTTTGTTTGACCCAGCTGCCAATCTCTCCTGAAGCACTGCGCCAGACTAAACGCTGACACTATTTTAACTCAAATCAGGCTACAGCAGCTGTTTGCTTTCCGGCTCTCAGCTATGCACCATGGCCATGATGACTCTGCACAGCACATACGATAGAGCTGGGGCACTTCTGCTAAAATATGTTCCATGTTTGGACTGGTGGTATAGAAGTGGGGGCTGGGGGGCTGCTGTTTTGGGGGTTTCTTTCTTCCTTTTTTTCTTCTTTTCTTTTTTTTTATTTAAACATCGCTGCCTCCATTTTCCCCAAAGTGAAATAAAAATGAGATTTGAGGCGCACAGAAAATTCAGCATTGTGAGTCAGGTGAAAGGAGAAAAGTTACTGCTTGGGACTGACAAGAACCAGAATACATTGTAAAGGTGTGCATGTGCATGTGCATGTGCATGCACGACTCCAAAATCTATCTACAACGGGGAGTTATTTATTTTCTTCTTGCTAGTTGCTCTAAAATTGTTTAGCACAAAAATAATCAACAGATTCTCCCTCTCATGCATTTTTAACTGTAAAATGAAAGTGTGTGTGTGTGTATGTGTATATATATATGTAAGAAAGCAGGCATTACCTGTGTGCATACATGCACACATTTGCATATGCATCCAGATTCTGATCTAAATTACACCAGTGCAAATTGCACTGTAAGCAATGAAGTTATTACAGGTTAAAACTGAGGGTGGAATGTGATAGCCAATTTACATATGAAAGTATACGAGACTGAAAAAATACATAAGCATTATTAGTAATAGGCATATGGCATGGAGGTTGGCATGTCTTTTCTAATTAACAAAAAGTCAAAGAAGAGTTGCAGCAACAGAAACAAAGCACATACACATGTTAAAATCCAGTGGAGGCTTCTGAAGTACTGAGCATGCAACCTCAGTCCAACACAGCACCTACAGTTTTGCAGCATTTGCACCTAAACTCAGCCAGAGTACTTAAGCCAAAACTTTGTTTCCTCTCACCCTGCCACGGAGGGTTGCTGGCTATTCCCAAAAACAGCATGTCATGATAATTTCCTTCTTCAGTAAAAAAATCAGAAGAGTACCTCCACCTAAAACCAAAAGGCATAGAAAGGAAAACCCAACCCTTTTTATTTAATATGAAAGTGTGTGACTTATCTTGATACAGAGTAAAGGACAAGGGGAAGGTCTGGCTCCCGACATCTGAATGCCTTCAGTCAGCACTGCTGCGTATCTCAAATTCAATATGTATACTCAACAGTGATAACGCGGAAAAAAAACCAAAACAGAAATGGAAAACAAAAAAAACAAACCAAAACCAAACAAAAAAAATCTAAACCATGAAAGCTGAGCCTGTTGCTCTGTCTTAGGCTATTGTGCATCGACTGATTTCCGCGAGCTGTTCAACAGCCTGCTACCAGAAACCAGTGGAAGTCATTGATATTGCACAAGCCCAAATCTCGCTAACTACCTGCCTCTCTCACTGGTCCTCAAGTATATTAACAGTTTAAGAAAAGATCCTGGAAGAGATCTTAAATAATCCACCATAAAATGAATAAGGATTACAAATGAAATGAGTAATTGGTAGCACAACAAATGCCCAGTGTTCCTATCTAACATAAGAACTGAAATGGAAGAGGAGACTTGCATTACGTCTGAAATGCCAAGAAAGAACGTGCAATTACATTTACACTAAGGAGGAAGTTACAAGAAAGGCAGTTACCTACACACCTGAGAGGTCTGAAATCTTAAAATGGCAGACAGGTGAGACAAAGCCAATTGTTTTTACAGTCGCTCTCTTCTCTCTCTAAGGAGCACAGCAAGCATTTACCATGAGATGAATTTGCAGGCCCCCTAAAGAAAATGCAACTCCTCAGCAGAAGAGTGTGTGCCCTGTGAATTCACACCTCACGTGGCACCAGACAAGAAAGGCAATACTGCAGCAATAGGTCTAGAAAGACATTAACAACACTGAACTTAGCATGGGTGGAAAAGAACAAAAGTACAAGATAAGAAACAAAATATAGGCTGGAGTGAAGCTTTGCCAGCTCCTTGAGGCAGAAACGAAGGTAGTATGGCCAGATCAACAAAGAATTTAGTAACAAAATTCGAGAATGACAGGAAGAGAACGATGTTGTTCTCAGTGAACCCAGCAAGGAACTTATCCAAGACAGGACAAGATCAGGATGTGGATAAACGAGAGTGGATAGGTACTTAAAATACGGACATAAAAAGACAAGACTATACACTTGAAGGTGGAACACAAAGGCTTTTCATTCAAATACAGTATAATTAGCAGAAAGCTCATGCAACCTTCTCCTTCTTGGAAAGCTCATTGAAAAATTATTCCTGTTTCGGTTTGTGAGGGTGGGTCCTCTTAGCGTCATTTTGATTTGTAAGTAAGCTAAATACTCTTGTCATAATTGCTCCAGGGTGGCTGCGGGAGAGGGAGGTGGTATCTGGCATTTCTTTCACTTTTAAACAAACTTTTGTCAGCCTTGGGCAATGCATGAAGAAACATAGGGAAGAACTGGAATAGGTAA
>WAAD01039056.1:10506-25534 GCA_013389945.1 Fregata magnificens
AAAAAAAAAGTTTTCTCCGCTATTTTTCTTCCGCTGAAACTTCCCGTTCTCCTCAGGATTCCTCGCTCCCGAGAGGGTGAGCGCGGGCGGCGGATGGCCGCCGGGGGAGGCACGGCGGCGGGCGGGCAAACTGTTGCTCGGTGTCGTGCCGGAGCGACTGTACGTCGTGCAGGCGAGGGGTCTGGTGTGGCCGTGGCCCCTGCCTTCTCGTGCTTCAGTCACGAAGCCCCGAGCGGGTTGTATGCGTGGGAGATCCCTGCTGGGTCCCTCGTCCGTGGGGGTGGTTGGTGACCTCGTAGCTGCTGCCTTTAAAAATGATAATGATCTAATAGACACAAAAAAATCCCCTCTCGGGGCTTAATAGCAATATCTCGTGCAGCGGGGTAGGATGTAAGAGGGGGTGCTTGGAGGTGACGTTTCCTGGCGTGGCAGTTCGTGAGGTGCCCCTCCAGAAACATTTGCATTTCAGCGTGCTCCTGCTTTCTGTCTGGCAGGAAACTTTCTTTACAGAGGTTGTTTCGGAGAGCTTCGAGTGCGATATCTGACTTGCAGCACGCAAATATTTAGTAACTTTGGGTTTTGAGTCACTATTTCTAACTGCTTGGCACTGAACGCCTTGGGTGGGGTCTTTTGTTTGTTTGTTTGTGTTTTTACGAGCACCTTAAGTACGCGTTAATTTGGGGCCTGATCCTGTTCTCGCTGCTGCGAGCTTAAGCAGGAGCAGACCGGACGTCCATTCTTGAATAGTAGTATTTGTTTTCTTAAAATAATTTTATGTTAAAGGTGACGTTTTAGAGATGCTTGCACTCCATTCCTAGATACGTTTATTGGAAGTATGTGTTTTTTTCTCTTGCTCGTGTTCTGTTTCTGTATCACCTTCTCCCGCTGCCTCTTTATTTCAATGTCACGCACCTCTGTGACATCGCAACTATTGCCTTATTAAAATGATGGGGTTGTAAGGTCTGAGACGAATATATTTGAATAAAATTAATATAAGATTACTGAGGGACACATTTAACATGTAAATGCTTCTCCGAAATGTTTCTGAAACTCTGGTAGCGTGAAAGTTGACCGTTCAAGAACTACTTCTTTTTAATTTCTGTGACCATGCCAAAGTTTTTCCTTAGGGAAACGCGGGATCTGATTTGATGATGCAGCCTTTAGATGCAATCTGGTGATTTCTGCTCTCTTACAACACATGATTTAAGATCAAGAAATGCTGAAATGTTAAATGTTTAAAACTTGTATTTCATGACTTTTATTTTTTTTTTTTCCTTTGACAAAGACTTATGGCTGTGATAGGATAAGGGAATAAGTAATGCAAGGAGCAGCTGAGAAGGGAGGCCAGGGGAGCTGTAAGTGAAGAGCCAAGTGATGCTCTAAGAGGGTCTGAAAAGAGCAGTCAGTGGAACGAAGACCTGGTCCAAGACGGAAGATATGGCAAGAGCACTGTTGAGGGGGGATTTAATAGGGCAGAAACATGTCTGAATGGAGTCAAAGCTCTCAACTCAGAAAGTACATTCAACACGTGTGTAAGCACAGGCTCTCCCTGCCTGCTTACGAAAGCACTATGTATTTTTACCTGTTCAGGAACAGCAGATCCCTTTACCTTTCCTAAAATGTTTCTTATTTATTGAAACACAGCTCAACCTTTGTTTATATCTCTTGAAAATGCCGCTGGTTCGAGTAACCTACTGATATTGATGTATTTTGCATTCACGGTTTCGGGTGTAATGCATGATAAGTGTTATCAGCACATATGAAACTTTTCTCAAGTATTGTAACTTAACAATGTTAATTGTATTCCATCATGCTGATTGAATGCTTAATATGTCATTTTATTTAAGGATTTTTTTTTTTTCCTTGAACAGCCCATACTTAATGGGAGAGAATGTTGATTAAAAATAGCTAAATATACGAGTGATCTAATTTTTGTTTGCTGCAAAGTGACCTGGGACCCACTGCAGTGCATGGTACCAAACAAATAAAACGCGGTAGAACTGTTACAGCTATACATGCAGTATTTAGGTTCTGTACTGGGGAAGTAAAGTCTTGAAAAAATGTGACCTTTTAGAAGCAAACCCTGCGATATGTGTTGTTCCACTGCATGACTCAAGCATTACTTTCAACTTGGAATACTGTGTGTTGCTTTTGTAGTATAGATATTTCTTTTAATTTACAGAGACTTATTTATTTATTTGAATACTGTAGAAATACTGCATTAAACTCAAGAGCTGCCAGAAAAAGCAATAAGAAATGCTGGCTCTCCTTGTTTTCAATGTTAGTTGACTTTTAAAAGTCAACATCTCTTATGTTAGTGTACACGTTTAATTACTTTTTTAATTGGAATGCGAACCATCAATTATACGTAATTGAAAAAAAGAGAACTTCTACTTTTCCTGCTTACTCTATCGCATTTTTGTAGTTGAGCTTGTTTACAGAGCTCATAAGAGCTGCAGAGAAATACACCTGTACGCGAAAGTTTTTTGTATGTTTGTTCTGTGTATGTAACACTAGTTACCTATATCTAGCATCTTTGACCTTTGCTTTTTTTTAAAACAGTACTTGTATAATTTTCATTCACGTGTAAACAAAGTGTTCCTAACTTTGATTGTCATTAGCCGTCATCATGTAATCTAATTTGGAAGCAAGGTTCGTAAAATGAAACTAACCATTCGTGTCATTACAGGTAGCATCTTCAAGTGAATAGTGAGTACAACATATTTACAAAATTTAGTTGCTAATTTGCGATACCTTAGACGATTACTTAAATTATGGACACAGGCTTAATTTTAGTAGTAAAGCATAATGCTTGCTTGAAGTAGAAAACTATAATGAGGTTTTATTTAAAAGTGAAATTTAAAACTGTAGTGAGAACATTTTTATGATGGTAAATATATCAATCCTGAAAACTGGGATTATATGAGTATGATCATAACCTATTCTACAGGGTTTCTGTATTTGATGGATGCTGTTGGCTATTGAAAAAGCATAGTGTTGGTCTGGATTATTCAGTGAATAGTAAGAATACTTCCCAGAAAACAGCGTTTCAGTATATGCCTTATTTTTTATAATTTAAAGTATACAGTTAAGCTAATATTTTTTATTACTTTGGCTATTCACAAACAATAAAAGGCTTTAGAAATGAATTTAAGCAGCAAATGCAGACATTTTATTTTATGAGATAATGAGAGTCTAGTCATGTTGTCTATTAAAAGCTACCCTATAGTCAGCAATACTCTCTTTTATTAGGAGAATGATGTCAAGATTATAATTAAAGCAATCCAGTCATGTAGCACTGCACAGAGCTTCCTTGTATATTGATTTTAAATGTAGACATCTGATTATATAAACTTTTTTGACTAACTAAATATTTAGTATGCAGTCGGACTTGGCCAAACTTGTGAATTTTGGAGGTGGTAAGCATGTTAAAATAAAAACAATGATCAAATTCTCAGTGTCCTTCTCTTCCTTGGAGAGGAGACTCACTTAAAACATTCTCGAGAGAGATCACTAGCATAGTGGATTCTGCTAGAGATGCAGAGAGGAATTTTTCCACTTTCTGAGCAGATTAGTTATACTTTTGGAAAAATCCCCCTTTCTTTTTGGACATCTTGAAAGTCTATGCTTGTTCAAAACTACTAAAATACCTTAATATTTTCATCAGAAGCATGTATAATCTGGAGACGCCTTGAATAAAATTCCCTTCTTTTTTCATGGCAATAGAGCTCCCCATTTGAAGTGTAACATGCTTTTCCTCCAAAATGGAGTATTTGTATGTTTCCTGCATGTGTATATGCATAATACATATGTAATTTTCTACTGAGACTTCTACAACTGAAAAATGCTGTGTTTTTGTAGCAAAGACAAAAAAGCTAAACAATTAGGTATTAATGATATTCTTGTTGCATATTCAAAAGGTCTTTGCAAGCATTTCTTCCCCTTTTTTTCTTTTCACCATTTCAACCTGCAGAACTCTTCACTGTCACTTCAAATCACACAATTCTACAAAGATAAAACAACATTTAAACTCATTTGCTTTGGGAGGGAAATTGAGCATTTGCACCCAATAAGCCTGATTGTGGAACTGCATGCAAATTGTGTTTTGATTTATCTCTTTTGCACTTTTTTCCATTTGAATTGATCTTGCATTAATTTTGCCAAGCGGCTCTGTGAGGCTGCAGATGTTGCCCTGTGTTTAATAAATCAATGAGACAGATCTGAATGAATCACTTCAGATGGATTCTCTGCTCGGTTTGATGTCTAGATGTTATTCTTAGCTTGTTATCATGACAGATGCATTAATGTTCCCATACACTGCCAGCAATGTCAAAGAGATTGAAGCTTTTAAAGTGGCGGTATCCCCTTTTCCCCCTTCTGTTGGAATAACTAAATTGCCTTTAGGAATAGGTCAAAATATAAATTTAATCATGGCATCATTGTGGGGAAGATGCTAAACTCCTGATCATATTATAATACGAAGTCAGACAAATACGGTTTCATACAGAATGATTAATTATTCCAAAATAGTGGAGATCAATATTAAAATCTAAACATAGGATAGCTCCTTAATAGAGTAACCACTTTCTCTACATTAATATTTCATTGTAATAGGAATGATCCGAATAAATAATATAAGACTAGAACATGTTAAAAGTGTTGCTATAAATAGAATATCGTTGTGTCCAATTTGATTACAGGCTGAAGTAAGGCTTTTTCTCTTTTTTCCTTTTTTTTTTTCTTTTTTTTAATTCTTACTAATAACTTTTTTAAATGTGTCTGGATTCAACATCAGTTAGATTTAAAACAGCAAAATTTGTTTATTATGTTTCTGTTACTACTTACTGTTTAGTGCCAGATATGTTGGAAAAGTTGTTGATCACCGTTAATTTCTCATGTGTGTAGTCTGGTATCCATTATCTTGGAGCAGAACCTGTGGAACGCAAATCATAAAAGAGGTTGGAATGTGTCTTTGTGGAACGGTTTTAAATTCTGGAAAAGATTGCACAAAGTGTAAAGTACTCTGCCATGAATAATGAAGATCTATTTCCCAAGTAGGCTGCGCACAGTTTTTATTGGCTTTTATTCTTTAGTCTTTATTAAACCACTTGTGGTCTTCCTTGTTTTTCTTTAGAAGGTAAAATAGTATTTTGTGATTTGCTTCAATCATTTTATTAAACCTGATCTCTTTCTCTATGACGGTTTATTTTAATGTTAAAGATTATCGCGAATGTTCCTTTTCCTAATCTCTCCCCCAAACAGAAGAGCTTTGACTTTTTGTCATTAAGGCTTCTGAGAATAAATTGGAGAAACTGGCTGTAACAGATCTAGATTTATGTTGGCATTCTTGGTATTCTTGCTCCAGTGGTTCCAATTTGATAAAGGAAACAATATATGTAATAGAAATTCACAGTTTATTCAAATGAATTTAAGCTTTAGCATTGTTATATTTGCCTTTCTTTCACCAATATATCAATGTGTGGCAATAGCATTATACTTAGAAAGCTTCCAGAAGTGGCCAGCTCTGTTGATGGGAAATTATTCTCACACTGGGGCTACGGTTGAGCACGCAGCCTCTGTTTGTGTGTGTGCGCATTTGTTTCAAAGGCAGGTGAAAATCAACTTGCATAGAACGGAGGAGCACAGCAAAAATCACTGCATTAGAAAATCATGTTTTCTTGTATGGCAGTGGCCTTAGAGTGAGAAACTAGTATCTACCCACCTTGGTGATTTTGCAGAAGACATTTAAAATGAGCATTCTGAGATGTTTTCAACAACTATATCTTGTTTATTTCATTGCTTACAAGCTGGAATTCATGTTGTGTAAGAGCTGTTTGTCAGTATCAATATTAAAAAGGGGTTGAAATCTGGGCTGTAAGGTCCCTGTTTTGACTTTGCTGAAGTGAACCTGCCTTTCGTGCTAGTGGAAGTTTGCCAGAACAAGGGCAAAGCACTTATAAATATTTCTAGGATCCGAACCCTTCTCGTCAAATGTGGGACATAGTTGCTTAAAACCTGCATTTGAAAGAATTACGGGTATATGGCATTTTCAAACAGGCACTACATTCTTGGGTCTGATCTTGTCCTTGCTGAATGTAGGATCTCTAGTCTTCTCTGTCCGTGTTCCAGAAACGGTCACTTTGGATTTTCTGAAGTTATGAACAAGATTATCCAAATCGTTACTTTAAAATACCTAGAAAGTTCCCATCTAGTTTCTTTTATAAGTTCTTCATGTGATTATCAGTGTAATAAAACCCTGTAGGTGTATGGAAATGCAGCTTTTTAATGATTGTTTACATAAACAATACTAATAGCGAAAACGAACATAATGAGGATACTTTAGAGTTATTGCTATCTGTGACGTCTTCCGTTGTAAGCCAAGGCAAGATTTTTGTATGTTACGATTAAACATGCATTACCAAGCACAAGTACATTAGTAATGATTCTTAGTGATGTAGACTTATCCTGCTTGATATTAGAACTGTCCCTTGGGGCTACACGCTTTTGATCTTTGTTCCCTCTTGGTAAAGCATGGTTATCCAGAGTGACTTAGTAATAGGGTTTCCCCTCTCCCCCCATTCTACAACCTGTAAGAAACACTGATACGTATTAACTAATGTACTGTGGTACCTGCCCCAGAGGGTTCCAATATCCAAATCCTGTAAAACATAGATTTGTTTGCTTTCCTTTCTTTTTGGTAGCATGGCTATGTTGTTGTTTTGTGTGCGTGTATAAAATTTATTGTCACTAGCAAGCGTGGGGTGATTATATTCCTTGTCAGTACATCTTGACCTGCTAAGCCCATTTTGCTCATTAAAATATATTGTGTCAGAGCCTTTCTTGACTCAGTTACAAATACCACTTCCCTGAAAAGTAAGAACCAAACCAAATGAATAGTGCTCGCTTTATTACTGTACAGTGCCTTAAAGTGTAATGTTTAGCAGTGTATATTGTTGTGTATATGTTAAGGTATAAAATGTTCGATCGCAGTTGTGTCTGATCTTATCAAGTTTCTGGAAATTGATATCTGGTAACAGCATTTAACCTACATCTAGTCTATCTGCTATTTATGTGATGGGTTAAAAAGAAAAAGTAGTATCGATCTGTCGCTGGATTAAAGTTTGAAATCGGCAACAGCATGAGCACAAAAGGCTTTTTTTATGATTTCTCAGCTTGCCATTGATCTACCAGTTTTATTGCATTCATTATTTATTAAAAGAATTTGCAAGCTAAACATAACGTTAAGCTAGTTTGCACACAGGGACTGCACTTAGGAAATTGAATGGAAATTGCATTAGAGATGAACATCTGTGCTATTTTTCCACTCGTGTGTTTATGGGTTTGTATAAAAGGTGTATTGGATTAACAGTTATAACCATTATAGCTTGCAGCAATATGTTAGAACCCTAAGCATTTAGTAGTTATTTAGGAGGGAGACTATTTTTACTTACACTAAAAAGTATGGTAATGCCATCACAAACAGCGTTTTTATTGGATTATTCTTTATTAATGGGCTTTTTACTAGTAATGTGTAAAACTTGAGGTATCTAGCTATATTATGCATGTGTTCTATTATCTATGCTACATAAAGCTCCATTAATATTGTCATTAATTGAAGGTTTCTAGTGACAGTATTAGCTAAGGATTTGGCACATAGGCACCGAAGTATTGCAATGAAATGTATTTCATAATGTACAATAAGAATGTAAGTATTGAAAAGATCCTTAATATGCGTTCCTTCAAATTTTTCCCAGCAATTCCACTAGTTTTCTGTCCTGCTTGAGCTAGGTAGCTTCTGTGATGTATCATATCAGTGAATCAGGTGAAAATATTAAATAGTTTGACGCCTTTTTCCACCTCAGTTCACAAGTTCAGTTGCCCTCAACACTAGCTGTAGTTGTGGGTGACATAAAGTGTAGGGTAGATGTAGAATTTTGAGGTCATCTCCTGTAACGATTTTGGATTTTTTTTTTTTATTGCAGTCCTTCTGTAAATTAGATTATTTTGCTTGAATACCTGATGGTTAAACGGGGAAAAACAAAGGAAAAATTACTTCGGGGGCTTTGGGTGAAAAGTATGTTTTTAGAATCAACGTGTTGTCTATTTTATTTGGTCTAAAAGTACGTGCAGTCTAGTCTGTTTATGACTAGAATGTACTGAAATATGTCACGTTTTGTATCATCAGTGCGCTTTCCTTTCAGTTACTCTACTCAAGACTCAACCTGATACATCTCATCAGCTTGTAGGGCTGTTAAGGGTTTCCTGTGCTAAGAAGCAGAAATGTTCTTCATGCCAGAAGGTTGTGCTTACTCTTTTGAATGCCACCTCTACACTTCTCTTTTTTTTTTGTTTGTGGTTTTTTTTTTTTTTTTGTCTCTGGTAGGATGAACCCCTTCAAGTCCTAACAGTATTTTGAACAGAGATAGCTCTGATTTTTAGTTGAAAGAATCTCAATGCTATTTTTCCACATCGTTTTGCACTCACTGTTATTAGTTTTTCTCACTGTTGTTCCCAGCCATAGGCTCCTGTGATCACAATTTTCATATTATGAGATAACACATTTCAGCTACCCTGTAAATAAAAGTGGAAGTTAGATTTAATATGGGATTTATGTAATTAATATATGTGCAAGCACATATTGATTTATATAATACACATGCACACACATATATAATGCAGCTTAATCTAAACTTCTGGATTATTCTAAAGTCTCTCTCCCAAACCATGGAAATAAACTTTGATTTTTGGAAAATTTTGCATACGTATTTATAGAGAGAGAAGCTTTGGAATAATCCAGAAATTTAGTTTAAATTACATTTGCTGTGGACACAAACTAAATTTCCTAAATGAACTTGTATGGCTATATGAACTATCTTGGTGTCCTTACTAAAAGTCTTTAATTTTTTTGATACTTCTCATAGCCATGTAAATGAGTAACATTCTCAGCATGTAATTTTATTTCTGTCCAGTCTATGGCAAGAGAAGTTTTAGCTTGGGATGCCTTCATGATACTTTTAGTCAACAGAACAATGAGTCGTTTTTCTCTCCTGTTTCCAATCCTGTATGGACAGTGGAATTAGAACACTGTATTTTAAAAGTTAATCAAAATTATTTTACACCGTGTGTGTACAGAGTTCCAAATCTAATGTGTTTCGCAGAATCACAGAATTATTGAGGTTGGCAGGGTCCTCTTGAGATCATCTAGTCCAGCTCCTCAGTTTAAGCAGGGTCACCTAGAGCTGTTTGTCCAGAACTGTGTCCAGTTGGATTTTGAATATTTCCAAGGATGGAGACCCTCAGCCTCTCTGGGCAACCAGTTTAGAGAATAGAAATAACTGTGCTGTGGAAGAAAGATTTTTATGGCATTCATTGGGATGACTGGATTATGTTGGAGTTGTGGAAGTCTTGCATAGATGTCACGGCTAGCCGCTGACGTGGTCGCTGCCCCACCGACGAGTATCTGTATTTGCCTGCTTGAGCGACTGTGCCGTTGTGTTTGTCCTTAGTGGAGCAGACGGTGAGTTGTAACCCTCTATGAAGCAACTGTGTCGTATTCAGATTGTGCCTTCTCTGTCTCACAAATGATTTCCTGAAATCCTATATGTGTGTACTGATCAGCTGACTCGTCTTACTCCCCACCGCTAGCCAAGAAGGAATATTTGTAATTAAAAAAAAAAAAAAGTGGCTGTAAGAAAGCTCTTAGCGCAGACATTGTGCCAGTAGGGGGATTTAGTTACTTGTATGTTAGAGTAATTTAAGAATTGCTAATTAAGAAGATCCAGCTAGCTTAAAGAAAAAATATTTTGAGTTTCATTTAGAACTTCTAATTGGTATATTTAAAATATTATGCATTATGCTTTTCCTTACACATGTAACAGTTGTTTTTGCCTAATACAAGTTTTATGTGATAGCTGATAGACTGTTTTTATAACAGTTAATCAGAAAATGTCTGGTGTCTGTGAAACATTATCCCTGTTGTGTTTTGCGAAGTTGATGAAGGCACCTCGCTTCACTGCTGCAGGTCTCTGGAGCTGCCTCTTCTTGTCCTCATGCTTTTAAACATTGTTGTGTGCTGAAGGAGGGCAATTGTCTACAAAGATTCTGAGATAATACTGAAAAATAGAAGTAAGAAGAAAGTCAAGTCTTTTCAATGAGACTTAAAATACCTGTTTTTTTAAAAAAAAAAAAAAAAAAAAAAACAAAAAAAAAACCAACCAAAAAAAAAAACCAACACACAAAACCAAAACCCAAAAAACCCCAAGAGCCAAAAACCAACAACAAAAAACCCAAACAGAACAAGGTAGTAAAATGCTGGCAGTTAGAAAACAGCAGAATATGAATATTGACACAGTACCTAAGGTAGTGAACTCAGTGTTGTGTTCTCTGTTGCGTGAGCTTGTTGTTGAAATATGTATTTGTAGGTCTGTGGAGGGTTTTTTTTTATAGGCTTGTAAGGCTTTATTTGGTGCTTTTTATATGGCACTTCACGTACTGATAGGTGACTTCTCAAAATGCCTTGAGTGTCTCATCATCAAGAAATCGTTTTTACCTGCTAAAGGTTGTTCTGACTGTTCTGCAGAGGACTAAGATACGTAAGGAAGTGATCTGTCAGTGCACTTTGTGCTCTCGTCGTGAGACTTGCTAAATATGCCGTACCTTTTGCTCCCCCACTGCATTACAGGTGTGTGTGGCGCAGCGGTGTGCTGCACTCTGACTCCGAGCTGTACCTGCGTGGAACAGGTGATACATTGCTCTCGGCTGTCGCAGCCACGGTACGTCTTTTAGAAGGAGCCCTCAGAAAAGGTTTGGCCAGAATGATTACTGTAACGCGCTGCAAACCTTGATCTCTCTCATAGTCAGAAGTGCTTAGGAAGCTTAATTGATCCTGCTATCATACACTAGAACTAAGATTTCTTGTCCTGGATCAGAACCATAATCACTGTCACTTCTTTCTGCTCCATTTTTATAAATTGCCTTACTTGTTACACAACTGATTTTTGACTCAGACAAATCTGTCTCTTCCTGCTGGAACTCAAGAAAGTTTCTGTCTTGCAATTTCATGAAATACTTTTCTCTTGCATGGTAAGCTAGAGGGGTTTTGATCATTCACTTATCTTGCCTTTTTAAATATGCTTTCTTCAAAATTATACTGCCCCCCCCCGCAGTCCTGTGATACTGTTTGTTCCATCATCTTAGTTATTCATCCTTAAAGGCTTACGATTTTAGCGTTTAATCTTACTGACTGAGAAATTTAACCCTTTATTATACCGGGAGAATCTGTATTCATGTTGGTGTGGAAACAAAACAAAATATTTGTGATATATTTATTGTAGGCATATATATTTAGTAATGCAGTGACAGTTGTAGAGTAGTTTGGAGTACGGCAGTAAACTGTTAAATACGTTTTAAGAACTCATGTTCTCTGAATGAAGTTAAGCCAAGTGACTTAGTTCTTACACTGGTGTATTCTGATCCAGATAGAAACTCTTTATAAGAACTTTTTTTTTAATCCATTCGTGTGAAGTTTATGGTAGTATAAGCTCTATATTTTTGTTGTTTTTTCCAAACTTAGCTATTAACAGAAAGTTAAGTGCCTGGCAGGATTGAGCATCTCTGCTGCTAAGTCTGGCATGCAAGCCAGCTAGGTTAGGGACTTATTCTACCAGCACTGCATTTGATTTAAATAGTATGTTCTGTTAGGGTCTGAATGATTTTTGTTCTTATATGACATCTGCAAGTGTAGTTAGATAGGTCTTGCTGTACTGGCTTCTAACCTACAGCGAGTTTGTCTGTTTCTGTGTAACTACTTTTCTAACACTTGTCAGCCAAACAAAAGTAGGAACCTTGCTTATGCTGGTTGTCCTCTACCCGCGTGTTACAAGAAGGTATGTGAATGTAGCCATCCTCCTGGTGCCTCTCAGTTCTCTGAGATGGGTGGATGATTTTTTGAAGGAGGTGTAGTTATTTGTAAGTTATTGTCCTGTCAGTGTTAGGTAGTAATAGGTGCTCCATCTATCTGCTTTCCAGGGGGGAAAAAAAGGAAAGATGAAGGAACATCACATACCACATCGTATGCCCACCTGCTGCTGGCTCACAGCGAAGTTGTGTCTCGCCAAGTGTAAACCCTTAATAGGAGTTGGTTATTGATTTACAGGGAGAAGAAAGGAGGAACAGGGAGGCTGAGCTGGCAGATGCAGTATGTTTGTCTGGGATTCCTGGGTGTTAGAAGGCTTGGACTGCAGATAGTATGCTTGAACAATTCAGTCCTTTAGCACCTGCACAGTCAGGCAAGGGAGTCCAAGAAAGGTTAAAGTTGCTATGTGTTGTGTGCAGTATGCTGATACGACCAGAGTGTGTTAGAATTGCTGCAGGAGAGCTGATAATCTGTACGCTGCATGCAGAGTATGTTGAATTTATTGCAGAATTTCTTGCTGTGCCTATTCTGCCATTATCAATCCCCCCCTCCCCCCGGAATTTCTCTTTGACACCTTCAGGTACTTCGGGCTGTGTGACTACACAGCCTCATCTTTCCCCCTTCATCTAGATTGATTTGTCGTTGACAATAACAACACAATAGCCAAGTACACAAATCACATTCCATTGTAGACAACAATTGCAGGTTTCACTTGTTGTGTTGAGTGGTCATTGAGTTGTCTTTCAAGTTTAAAAAGTTCCTTAAGATATTCTTGACCATATTTTGATATAGGGGTTTAGTAGATCCTCTGGCCTTGTAAACTTTTTTTTTTAACCTCTAAACACCTATTTTGGGGGAAGTTGTTTGTTTGGGGGGTTTTTTGATGCTGCTGTTAATTTTTCTGCTTTCTGATTAGAAGCTCTTTTTTAGCATCTTAGGCACAGGGAGCAGTGTATCTGATGATGTCACATTGTTTCCAAAATAATCCCCTTTGATGTCTAGTGCTATGAGAATTTGAGTGATGGTAAACAAATCTACAGACAGCAAGTGGGCAAAGAACATTTTTATTTAAGTGCTTAGGATGATTGCTTAGTTCCGTTATATGACTGTGGGCAGAACTGGAAACTTCCTTTTTCTGCTGTTGATTTTTCATAATGCCCTATTCTGAAACACTGGTTTCAACTGCCCGTTTTTTCAGAGCAGATAGTCTTTCTATGCAATTCATTGTGTATCTTGGAGTGATGCTGTTGAGGGTCTTAAAACATAGATAGTCTGTGGTGGTCAGAAACTGAGCAAACTGAGTCATGGGATAGAAAGAAAAAAGTACAAGAGATTTAACACTGAAGGTATTTTAAGTGTTAATAACTCAGTTAAAGAATGTGTTAATATTTGGCTGTAAGCTTTCTACGCAACACTATCGAGGAGACTGAATGAACGTGAAGACTTTGGATCTCTTGTGAAGGAGGAGATTGCTTTGTCCTTTTGACCTCATTGCAGATGAAATTCTGCAATGGAACCGTTGCAGAACCAGAGTCTTTGGATTGATTTCAGTAGTTTTTGGATCAGGAGCACAGAAAGCAATCAAAACGAAATGCATATCCATGAACTAATCTGTAAGTCACTTTGGTCCACACCAGGAAACATTTTGTGCAAATTCAGAAGTGGAATAATGGTAGGATCCTTTGGAAATCAGTTGTATCCCCTACATATTTAGCTAATCTCTTATTTGGATAGATTTTAATTACTCTCCTAAGTCCATATACTCATATAGAAAATAAACATAGAGAAAGTACATAGTAGAATGCCAAAGCATTCAGGTAAAGAATCTCTGTGTATTTGAATTCTTCTGATGAAAGGTACTACATGGGCTAGAAGTAGTAAGAGTCAATAAATGAGTGCTTGCATTGCCTGGTAAACTCTTGCCAAGAATAGGGGATTACAGGGTGTTTGTGCGGACTTGTACAGGAATTTTCACTTTTCCCATTGTGGAAAGTGTTTACCAATGGTGATAAATAGAAAATATTTTCTGTAGAGTGAATACGATAAACTTGTTACTGTGCATATGTTGTACATTGCTGATATTCAAAAGTCCGTACTTAGTCTCAAATATATGAAATATGATTATGCTCAACCTTGATTATTTTTAATCAAGGGAGGGGGATTTAATATTCTAAGTGGAAGTGACTGCATATAAAGAGTAAAAATTATACACCTTAACAATTTAAAAAGTAGGAAACTGATAATGATTATGTACTTAATAAGCATGTACATTTCATGAAGTTTACAGTGTCATAGGTAGCATCGTGGCTATTTAGTCAACTCTTGATATATTCTTGCAGGCAGAATTCAGAAAAGTCTTGATTTTTTTTTTTTGTAGGTATTGATTCAAGTTCTTGCACGTGTTAAAATCCCTTTGTTCTTTTATAACTGTTCAATTGAAAATTATTTCAGCAGAGTATTGGGAAAACCAGTGTCTAAGAAACTTCAGTTCTGTTCAAAGCCTATTGATTCTGTGTTTCAAAGCAGCAGCAGTCTCACAAAATACAAGGGATTGTTCATTACTGGTATTCACTAATATAGGTGGACAAACGTTAACCTTTCTCAAGCTGAGACTGAAAACATGATGAAGGTGAAACCACGAAGTACCTGTATTTCTGAATACTGTACAAGCTTAAATCGTGGTCAGTGATTAGTACTTTACACATGCACCCGATTTTTCTGGGAAAGCTTATGCACTTTCTGGACGGGAATGGCAGTTGGTGGACTATTTATTACTCATTCTGGTTTTGGTGGAAAATTGGGCCTTGTATGTCATTTAGACTTTGTGACACATGTAGCCTCCCAGGGCCTAATGACTTGTCTGCAGATGGGCTGTTATTTATTACAGTCATGTAGAATAAAATTGATTGTCTTCTAAAATTAATTTTTCATTTGCCTCCAGCTCTGCTTTAATAGAGGACACACAGTTGCCTGTTTGCAGAAATACTGTTTAATCACATTAATATCTCAGCCCCCCAGGCCGGTGAAGATAATTGTACAAACGAACAGCAAAATCTGTATCTTTAACTTCTTTTTATGATTAAATTATGCAAATGACTTATCTCCTGCCCTTCC
>WAAD01039061.1:2112-17468 GCA_013389945.1 Fregata magnificens
TTACAAGTGAAATTTTTTCCTATGGTGAGTAGTAACTGCAGTCTGCTTGCACCTATTATAGGCAGCAAAACCACATAGAAGTATGTCTCAAATGCTTAGTCTTACATAATGAAGCAAAGCAAAAAGGTGTTTTTTTAACCTTCCTCTGTTAAATTGCTTACAAGAGTCATGCTAGCCTGGAGATAGTGTGCATCCCAGTCTGCATCCATACAGCAAGGTCTTCAGGTGAAGTAATTTGTCTGATTAAATACATCTTGTCTTCCGAGCCACTTTCCTCAGAGTCCAGATCTTCATCCCTCACTACACATAGAGATATACAAGGTCTCCACAAAATGTTGTCTTGGCCTTCCATTTTCTTAGGTCTCTTAAGTTTTTTCATGTACAGAATGCTCCCCATGTAGGGCAGCATCCAGGTTCTTGGTCACAAGAAAGGAAGATCATAGGATCATGTAACCTACCAGTAACTTCCAATGCATACCACTTTGCCTTCCACTGGATGTAGGTGCATTTAGGCAGGCTGACCACAAGAGACGTTGCATTAAGTTGGCTCCCATGTGCAGAAAGACCACAGAGAAGTATGTGGAAAGCTGCTACGACAGTGATCTGATGGATATCATACAGTCCTTTCTCTCTGAGACACAGAGATGGATGACAGCTGGAGTATCACTTGTTTGGGTCTACATGCAGAACTATAGCTAGGCAACAAGTACATCTGAGACACAAAGTGAATGCTAGAAGACCCTCATCAGAGGTGCCACAATGATTTCTCATTTGGCTCTTCTGTGCAAAGATATCTCATCCACTGTATTGTGTGGGCACTCCTGAAAAGCCATGATTGCACAGAATCATTATACCAAAGCCAACACCAAAGCCTCAAACGGTCCAGATAACACACTGCGGATGGCAAAGGGAGAGAGAAAAACATGTCTTGACTAGAAGGCCATGACTGATCCCTACTGTTGTACCTTCTCTGTGCCCTTGGAAGATGTCTCAGTCAATCTTCAGCACCCAGGAAGTTTCCCACAGATCAGTAGAGACGAGCTTTGGATCCAGCCTTCTTCAAAAGTGGTCATAGATAGGCCCAAGTTAAAGCTAGACTGGAGATGAGTGAGACTGGTCTTTGGTGAATACTGAGAGATGTGCATAACCACAAACAGGATACGATATGTTGGAGGATTATGACTGCTTTTTATTTTCCATTCTGAGGAAGCAACTGGATCATCCAGGGGATGATCCAGGCCACAGCAAACTCTATTTTTGGAGTGAGACAACTTTGTGGGGGTTGTATGGGGCTTTGAACCAGTCTTCCAGCATTAAAAGTTTGGCATCAGTCAGGAAAATGGAGTACAGAAATGGGAGGTTAGACAGCTCTGGAAATATACAGAAAAAGTGAGGCATGAGACAGTTGTACAGTCCTTGTGCTATACAGAAGACTTTTCTCTATCTGGGTGCCCAAGTGTGTGTGAGTATTGGCCATGGGTATAGGTGTTGCCTGTTCAAAAACGATGCTTGGGATGGTCACTTCTGAATTTTCAAAAAGAGGGTTTCAAATTACATAAGCAAGCACCCTCTGATGCAGTATGAGCTGACGCAGTATGACCCCCTGCATTTCATGTTTTATCTATACAACTTGCAGTTCCTGAAGTTAGAGCATCACCTTACTGAAGAGCTCTTCAGTGATTGTGGTTGCGACTGCATGCCTGTTCAGCTTGCTGTCTTGTACTATAATGATTTTGGTGTGAAATAATCCACAGTGGTAGATGCATCATCTTTAATGTTCTTTCTCCCCTCAACTTTGATTCTCACCACTGACAAGTTTTAATATCAAAAGTCTCTTTCTGGCAGGTCGCAGATATGCTAACACAAACCACTTCTCTGAGGAACAGAGAGGTGCTGGAAGTGCTAGCTTTGTTTCCCAAAAACCTGCATCTTTTAATCAGGTAATGAAACCTGCTGGAAAGTGTTAAATGGATTCTCATGATTCTAGCTTGTTTTCCAGCTAGCCATCACAAGGGTGGGTGTACTGCTTAGGGATAACTAGTCAGAGATAAATAGATGGAATCGGCTGAAAGAAAACCTTCAACAAAGAGATGCTGGAGGCAGTCTTGGCATGAATGTATTAGCTTGGGAAAATCAACCTGCAAGGAGATCAGAAAGCACCTTCCTTCCTCTCTCACCCATTTCCACCTCCTAGGAAAATAAATCAAGCAAGGGGTGACTTCCTTTAAGATGTAATTGTAATTTGAACTCCCTCTCAAAAAGCATCAACCTATTTCCTACAATGCCAAAAAAGCAAAGGGTAAAGAAAATAGCTCCAATAATTCTTTCACATTGATCAACCTCTATCCAACACATTCTCTTCTTTGTCCTCCTCCTCCTTATTAATACAAGTGACTCTCCCTGTTTGCTTTCTGCTCCTCTCATGGCATGCACAGACCCCCTTTTCCTCCCATTCTGTTAATCTCATTTTGTTTACTTCTTGTTGATCTAGATCTTCTGCAT
Organism: Fregata magnificens; assembly: GCA_013389945.1. Classification (NCBI taxonomy): domain Eukaryota; kingdom Metazoa; phylum Chordata; class Aves; order Suliformes; family Fregatidae; genus Fregata; species Fregata magnificens. The sequence continues at coordinate 4,615 of WAAD01039061.1, forward strand.
GTGAGCCTGTATTGTATACAGCTCTTTTGGTAGAATCTATTTGCACTCCATGGGAAGGCTGGGCCTGACTCTGTCCTTCTGAAGGGCGGTAGTTGTGCGTCCAAAAAAAATAGCTATATGAGGAATGAGAGGTGAGGGACAAGGACTGCAGGCCTGACTCATCTCAGATGCAGAGACTAGTCACACCACTACTTTTCACCATTCATAAGAGGATGCCTGCGCTGTTTACTAGGGCAGCATTTCAGGCCAAATTCAGCCCTGCTGTGAATGGGCACAACTCCACTGGCTTTGTACAAAGGTTGCCTTCCTGAGAGCAGAACAGGAAAGCTGTTTGAACAGTGCCAATAATTGCTCCTCTTTTTTTATTCACTTTTAAAAGACAGTGGAAGATCAGAGGCAGCAGCTACAATCCACAGTCTACAAATAGCATTAGTAAGAACACAAATGAAAGGCTTTGTGCCACAGTTATACAGCACATCTAACAGAAATAGCTAGGCAGTGAGTGGTTGTTGATTAGCTATGAAAGAGTGGAAAAAGCACAGGGAAAACCTCTTCTGCATAAGTCTCCTATGATCTGGGGAAGTAGATGCCATTCCTGATGAGGGGCCAGTGGAGGGAGGGAATGCGACTCTAACTAGTTTTAAAAGAAACAGCAGAGGTTTTGAGGAAAAATCTTTCCATTGCTGCTTTTGGAAGGACTTTGGACTGTGTTCTACGCGGAGACCCTGCAAGAAAGGCATGCTTTAGTCTAGTGCAAAGAAGGCTGAGGAAACAACTCTGTACTAGTGGGAAATAGGTGGAAATCCTCATGATGTGTCCTCCATATACAGCTTCTTTGATATAAATTGTGTAATGGATGTAAGGCGAACCCAACCACACTGCTAGAGTAGCCACCAATCTATTGAAGAAGACTGCATTGAGCTCTTCAAAAGTGCTTAAATACTTGACCTTAAAATAGCATAATAGTTCTCCTTTTACTCAAAAAGTCAGTAAACCTGAAAAGCTTCCCCTTAACCAACACCGCAAACATGATTGTCTTCAAAAATAAAACAGACACTCCAAAAAGCTCTGTCAGGTAGTGCTCTGGATCTCCAAGAATATTCTAATGATCACGAAAATTTAAACATGATTGCATGCTTTTTTTATGCCAGCCTGTGCATTAGTTTGTGCATACGGTCCTCATTAAAACCACACTTACGATGAACTTTTTATGGGAGTGTACTTTTATTGAATATTATAACCTGTAAAGGTTTAATTAAGTCAGTGAATTACTCACACAACAGCTTTTCACCATCTTTATCTGTTCCGCATGCAGCTATTCCTCAATCTGTCCCAGCCAAGTGGACCCAGAACCTGGTGTCTGTCATGAGCTTTGGTACTCTAGTTTGCTGGAGTTCATAACTCTGGGGAACAATTTGCTGCAGCCCTAGTTAGCAGCTGATTTACAGGCCTGCAGTTTTCTCAAAGACTTTGCTCAAACACCCAGGTCAAAGCGTTGTTTATCACAAACAGTGATGCATAATAGCAGGGGCTGACCAAGCTGTAATTATGTCACCAAAAATCTCACAAATTTGTCAGACCATTAGTGAGGGGACACATTTGTCTGCTCTGTGTATTCCTCTGCCACCAAAGTCATATTTATAGGATTGCTTTTTAAAGGGAACATAAAGAATGTCCAGGAAACCTGCACTCAGATGAAAAACAGCATGATTGCTTTCATTGTTGCCAGCTTCCAAACAGTGGACATCACAGATTTTCATTCAAAAGCAGCCAAGAGCTCTTTACAACTTTGCTCACAGCTAAGTCAGGGTTTAAAGGAAGATTTGAGGGTGGGATAAGTCACGGCAAAGTCTTCCTTTTGGGAATGAATGACCCAGTGTTTTAGGTAGTAGAGCTTTGCAATCACACTCCTTATGTGTGAACCTGACCACTTAGAAAAATTTCTTTGCTCCAGTCTCCCCCAACAGATTATTTCCTAGTGGACTTGGAAATTGCTTGTTTGTGTTGCATATAAGATGTAAGAAGCCTCAACCCCGGGTCTATTCCAAGTTAATGGAGCAAAATAAGCAATTAGCTTGAATAACATTAAATGGTACCTGATATGGGGAAAAAAAAAAAAAAAAAAAGCCTCACATGTTGCTTCTGGAGGAAAAAAAAATCAGCACCATCTTAAAAAGCTATAAATTCTTCCAATTTAGTTATGCTGAGCCAAGTAGGACAAAGAGCCATCAGAATAGAAGTTCTTCTGCCCAGGAACATTTTTTGTAATAATTATATATAATGCAATATACAGGACATATAATGATACATTTTGATGCCAGGCCACGTTGAGCCTCTTTCTTTCTTGCTCCTTTCATCTGCTGCTACTTCCTGACCCACTCACCACACGTGCACAACCCTTTTTCTCACAGGTTGCAGCATTCAACAGAAATAGGGCATATTGACTCCACCTTATGCCTCCTGTTTGCTTTGAGACAGCTCATGCTAGTTTGCCCTTGCCATAGCTCAGATCTATAGTTGTACCAAGGTATTCTGTGTTCAGGTGACACCTGCATATTTTTGTCTCCCTATCACTGCAGATAGTTGTATTATAAATACACAAATTCCAATAAAGTTGGGATTTTTTTCAACAGGGCACCAGATTGGTTAGTTGGTGTTTCTTTTGTTATAGAGTATACCATGCTGAGCTATGGAATATGGCCCTGTGGGAAAATTAAATTATGTATATAGGATTGGTAAGTGTGCTAAACCTCTTCAGAAAGCTTTGGATGTGCTCTCCTTCATTCTCTCTCCCTCTGGATGTTATTATTTTGCTTTTCACAAGGGCCTGTGCAAGCTGCCTTTACATCTCAAATTCCCTCCAGCTGAAGGTGCTGGTGTCAGCCACTCACTTGCAGCAGGAGTTTCAATTTCTCACTATTTTTAGGTCAAAGAAAAAAATAACAACTTTTTATAACAGTGAGCTTGTAGATAAACAGGAAGTATATTACAGAATAATCTTGCTCTCAGGAAAGAAAGAAATAAACAGTAACAAAAGTGACCTTGAGGTCCTGTGAGGAGCTGAGCATACTATAAGTAAGAAAAATATGTATGAAGGAATTTGACTGGAGTAGGATATGCTACACTTAACAGCTTGAATGAACACATGTATCAATCTCTTCAGTGCTGTTTGAAAGTGCTGTGATAACAGCAATATTTTATTTTCTTCTTTAGTAGAAATGACGTAGCGCTTAAAAGAGCTTTGTGAACACTGCTCTATTAGGAGAAGTTGTATATTAAACTCTCAGTAGCCCAGAGTTGCAAGCAACAGATATAAATTTCTATAAGACATGGAAGTTTAGGAAACACATGAAAATGCTAAGAAAAATGAATATATATAAATTCCTGAACACTTGCAAATTTAGAAGACAAAACACAAGCTCCATAATGTATGCCAGAAGGTCTCATTGTTACAGAAGATTTGCTGATAATGTGGGTGAGACCAACTTAGTCTAACTGGTAGACCAAGTTGATGTTGAGTTTTGACCTCCGACTCTCTACAGTCAGTGAGGCATTAATTGCATTATTTTCTGTTTCATTAAGCAGAAACTCTTGTGAGGTTTTTTCCCACCTCTTTTTGAAACTTCAGGAAACAGCAAAAGTAAGCTCTTTTATATCATATTTGGAATCTGTCTGGAGTGGTTTTAGTAGGGTTTATGGCCAAGTCATGTAGCTCTTGCTGAATTCAACAGGGCAAATTAGCCAAGGTTATCATGCTTGTTTGAGCTTGAAAATTTTTCTGGATGCTTCAAATCCATCTCACTGCTTGAGATGGAACAGGGAAAAGCGTCAGAATGATTTAGATGGGAGAAAGCCTCTGACAGGCTCTCTAAAAGATTTTTTTTTATTTAGAGGGCTGAGAAACAATGTTCTCCAGATTTTCAAAAACTTACTAGTGATTTTAAGGTAAGTGATAGTGTGGTATAGTGCAGTAAAGACTTCTAGAAATTAGACCCTCTTTAAAGCAAACCAACATAAAGCAGCTCAAACCCCCTAGTTTTGAAAATGTAGGCATGTCGTTTCAGTGACCTCACATTTATAAGAATTCAAAGGAACTTCCAGGCTCTGATGTCCAGAAAATCCCAGGCATTGTACTCTCCAGCAAGCCCAATTGGAAGCCACAGTTTCATTAGCAATTTGGCTGTAGCTGCGCAGTGAATGCCCACAGGTATTCCATAAATACGCTGTCCACCTTCAGCCGGACACAGCGATTCACTCAGTTCTTGGCCAGATTCTTTGAAGCAGAGGCCCCTGTCATCAGTTCTGGGCAGTTTATATAGAGTTACAGCTCTTCCTTGGACCATTTCTCCCATTTGAAAAATTGCCACAGTGAGTTCTCCAGCCTGCCAAGTTGGCAGACTCTATCCTCGAAGCTGGAGAAGAGCCAGAAATCACTGCAGCATTGTGAACCTCCAGTCTCAGCCAGTCATCAGCCTCTATCAGCACTCTTGCTTATGTTCACAGAGGACCTTCCTGATCATAATTTGGACTCAGCCAAAATCCCTCTGTCTTCATTTTAGGAAAGTGCTGAGCGGGGTCCTATTAAAATATTTGGGTAGACTCATACAGTAAACCTAGTCTCTTGGTAGTTTTCCTGGAGAATAAAAGAGACTTACTAATAAAATGTGCTGCGGATTTCTTTCTCATATCTTTTCAGCACGAAGGGACATAGTCTAAATAGCAATAAAGGACTGAGAAATTGCCTGCTACTGTGACTCTCATCTGTTTATTTACAATAAAGTCAATCAGTAATTTTGTTAATTTCAGCAGCTAAAAACTTTTCTGGAACTTTCCCATGCCAGCTTTTCCTAATTGTTTGGATAGTACAGAGGCATGCAGAGCTATTGGAATGCTAAATGATATAGAGCCACATGCAAAAGCTCATAATAACACTTTTTCTTATCCTGAAATGCACAGATAATTGAAAAGGTAAGGCTTGTAGAAAATTAAGGAAATGGGGAGAATGATGGAGATTACTATTAAAAAAATAGTAGGTCTAGCTGCAAAGCTGTGAAGTTGCAATGGCAAGTTTTCCTCCTGATTTAACAAAGCACAGAGAAAGGAATTTTCTATGATGGGAGCTATTCTCTCCTTTAACTCTGTGCATCTGCTTGCTGAGAGGAGGCGAGATCTGGGCCAATGGATACTCTGGGAGCATGTCGGTGTATACTTATTCAAAAGCCTGTCTCCACTCAAGTCAGTGGCCAAAGTCCTATCGATTTCAGTGAAATCAGGACTGCAGTCTGGAGTTACAAGCAGCTGCTGTTGCAAATCACTCAGACAGCAGTCAGAATGCTGCAACCTTCAAGTTATTTAACAAAAACAAACAAAAAGATGAAGAACATGACTGGTGTTAGGTTATGTGATCAAAGGCTCATCGCCGCAAACATGGACGGTCCCTGAGGCACAAGGGCAGGCGGGGGAGCCCCCAATACCCCAGTCAGAGGAATGAGCCTGAGCCCCTGCCCTGATCCATCACAGGGGTGATCAGCCCCACAGGCAGGGTGAGACCCACCACAGTGAGCTAACGGAGAGGCTCTCCCCAGGGCACCTCACGGAGGGGACTGCCACTGAGTATGGGGCTCCTTGTGGGAGAGCATTTTGGGATTGTACCAGATTTATGATAGGAACTTTAGGGCAGGAACCAAAGGTAGGGAAAGGAAGCGATCAGTGGTGTGGGGAATAGCAAGCATGGGAAAATAGAGGGGAAAAGGGGATAAAAAAGGCTGGTGTCATGTAAGCATGGGCTGGTCAGTACCTATGTCTGGCAATGCCCTGTGCCCGATCAGCACAGTCTCTCCTGTTTTCTCATTAAACTCCACTTCTGACTGTTTTCCTGGGTGAAGGGACTCTGATCTGTGTACATGTGAGTATACAGGAACCTGAGTGCCAGCAATGGGAGCAGGACCACAGGTCAAGGGGAGTTGTGTGCCGGTGTGCCAGCAGCTGGAGAAACCAGGGGGTGTGTGTATCATGAGGGTGCATGTGTCAGTGTGAAATCACTAGCAAACGTCAAGCTGGCCTAGCCACCTAGTAGGATAAGATGCTTGAGAACCAAGTACTGGAGCAACTGTGAGTCTGGGACAGAGACAGAGTGTCTGCAAGTTGTCGACTGCGTGGTCCAGAAAGTCCAGAGCTAAAGGGACTTTGGGATCTGGGGTTGGCTACTGGTAAGGCCATAGTCTGGACCAGATACTAGAGAGGCTGTTTTGCATGCCTGTTCATGAGGTAACCAGAGGAGACCAGAGGAGCAAGGAGCCAGCTACTAGGTAAACTGGATGTCTATAAACCAGTTACTGCAGGGGTCCTTAAGGTGTGTCTCTGTGCATGTGTATATGTGTGCGTGTAGGTCTGAATACCAGCAGCTGCCATGTCCCTGGGGGTCCACATGCCCAAGTGCCACCAAATGGGGAGACCGAGTGACCAGGGCCAGCTACCGGGTAGAGTGTGTGCCTAAGGCCAGCTATTGGAGGGATCCGTGCTGTATATATGTATATACTTTCCACTAACAGGCTATCATCCTGATCGGCCTAGAGGGGACCAGGATGAGGCCGTTGGTGCTGTTTGCATTTGTGTGAGCGCTGTGCCCTGTCTGTGCTGCTCTGTGTGTCCGGCCATGTGCACCTGTACACTGAATTATGGTGGTGGTGGGGTGCCTGTTGGGAATACTTGCTCAGCCTCGTCATCAGTGGGACCTGGGGGCATGGAACTGTGGCAGCCTCGCCTCAACTGGGCTACCGGTTCAGCAACTCCTAACAAATGGCTTCGTGTTTTTTGTTTAAGCAAACATTACAGTTTACTTTGGATTTGTGATAAGAGAGAAACAATGAATAGCACCAAAATGGTTTGAAGAGAAGCATTTTTAAAAGCTGTTTAAAACACTGCTTTATATTCCTAGAAAGTTTTTAATATATTACAACTCTAAAACATGGTTGGGGGACACTAGCTCTCTCTTAAAGAAGGAGAGGAAGCGCTCCACTTGCTGCTGAAAGTGGCCTGCAGAGCAGAACCCAGCTACAGCTCGTGCTCACGCTTTTGTTCATCCATGTCCTTTCCTTATGTCATTCATCCACATGTCTTCTGGCATTCAAATACGCCCATGGTGCTGCCAAGCATTGAGGATGTTTTTCCAGGGCTAAGGTCTGAACTTAGAGCACAAGGTGTGCTGCCTAAAGACTGCCAAACTGGCACACAGGTAACTGATGAAAACTGATATAAATACAAATTAATATCACTGTTATCTGGGCTGGTCCCCCTCACACTCAAAATGGAGGTAGAAAGCAACTTAAAACTCTCTTTTGTTTTCTTCCCAAACCTTCCTGCCAGAGGTAAAAAACAGGACCTGGTTCTTATGAACCATTTTCTGTGTCATTCTGTCACTGTTTAAACTCTGTCCATAACAAATTCTTCATGCCTTATTAAACCGCTCAGAGCAATATGTTCTTAACACAGTTATTACAAAACTCTCCTGACAACATTTCAGCTGCTGGAATAGAAAAACATCAGTATACAGAAAGGGCAGAATTTTCTTCACAGATTAAACAGCTAAATCTGGTGTCTGGCCTTGGGTGACATGAGCTAGGGTATCTGCTTTGTTACAGGCAGTGGGAGAGCTTTTCTGAAGCTGAGTTACACCCAAAACATCCATGCAGCTATCTGCACTGTGTGCCGTTAACTGTACATCTAAGTGGTGCTATATATGCATCAGTCTATTTTTAATCCTGTTTACTCTTTACCTGATAGCACACATGCCCTAAAAATAAGAGAAAATATATTTGTTTGGTAGCAGCTTCCCCATCACACATTTGTCATTCAGACCATTCAAACACTCTTTTTCTGTTTCCTATCTCTCCTAACCAAAGATACAAGCTGCTGTTATTTTCCTCTGCACCTAATTACTTTGAATATCTTTTTCCATTTTTTATTCCTGCACTAGTTTTACACCAGTGTCGTTCAATTTCTTAAGAACTGGACTAAACCGAGAAATTAAGCAGGATGACAGTAATGCCCAAGGTTGTAGTGTTCACTGGCGCACCTCTCTTAGTTGGATGCAGGGACTGCCTAACTCTGATTTCACATTAGAGTAAGGAGATTTATAGAAGCACATTCTTGATTTGCGTGCCATGATCTTCTACAATTTTCTTAATCAGGCACAGAACAGATTTTGCATCAAAGAGTCTGCAAATTTTCATAATGATTTCCTATTTTGTAGAAACAAAAAATGAAAAATCTTTCCATATCTTTCAGTCTTGTTCTCTTGCTTGTATCCTCATGCTCAGGCAGGGAAGTTTTAAAATTTGTCCACTTTCCAATTTCTGCTACTCAAGCCATGGTTCATAATTCCATACCGTATATCTTCTGTTACATTCAGCATATAATTCTATGACTATGATCTCCAGATTCAAGTAAGTCTATAGGTTTATTTTTCACATTTACCATAATTTTGTACAGACATCATCTTCACATGTCAGGTCCAATGACTGAAATAAAAATGGCAAAGTACCAATAAGAAGTCTGTTTGTCCTGTTTGGTAGACTTAAAGGCCAATAAATAACTTTGATTTACCAGGTTAACATAGTGTTGTACATTAATCCTTATGGAAAAACATTTAACAGATAATGTCCAAAGCAGGATTATTTCTGTGTTTGCTTGCCATTTATGCCGTTCTTCCTAGTTGAGAAGTCCCTGCTTGGGTTGTCAATTGGCCAAAGTCCCACAAGAAGTCTCCAGCACAGTCAAGAATAGAACAATAATCCTTGACTCCTTTTCCTGTGCTTTACAAGTATTCTGATATTTGTGACACCTGGCTTTCAAGTTGCTTTCCTGCTCTATCCTTACATTTTACTGAGTGCTTTTATCATTTCTCGGCTTGCTTGATGCCTTGTTGTTGTTGTTGTTGTTGTTTTAAAACCTCTTTTCACCAGCTGGCTTTGAGTACTTGTCAGGGTCATGATCTACCTATGTCATTTTTTATTTTATAGCTAAGAGAGACTCTTTTTTTCTTCTTCTGGGGCAGATATTGGTTATGGAATAGTTCAGTTCATGACAATATTACCTTCATCATTTCTTTGACATTTCCATCTGCATTTGGGAGGCATCCAAGTGTTCATGCCAGTTGTGTTCATTGCACAAGGATTTTGGCATCAAAACCACTGATGACACCTTTTTTTTTTTTTGAGGGAAAAAAAAAAAAGCCAGTTTNTTCAGAGGAAGAAAAAGAAATAGCGCAGAGCTGTCCAGTCCAGTAGACTGAGCTGGAAGTGAATGAAATAATTATATTCCCAAGAAGAAGAAAGGAGGAACGGGTCACAGTCTGGGAGATGGGGCACTTCCCTTCCCTTGCCTTTGTAATCTGAAGTCTGTGGGGTCAGCACAACAGCAGAGTTGTATTCCAAGTAACTGTGTTTATTAAATATTTGTAAATGCCCTTTGCTGAGGTTTCTGACTCTAGACACTTCTGTTTGGTTGCCGACAGAGATAGCCGACTACAAGGATTATACAATATTTAAAGCTGTATTGCCAAATTCCCTTTCACCACTTTCTCTTTTCCCTCTGAGATGAAGAAGTGTACAAAAATTACAACTGTGGTACGAAACTACATTTCAGTGCTTCACAGTAAGTAAACCTGGGAGATAATGTATATTTTCTGTTTGAGTAACATCCTAAAGCCTTATAAGAGTATCTGGAATATTATCTCTATTTCCTTCTGTATGTGTATTGACAATCTTTCCTGCTCAGTAGCAGCTAAGTAGCTCAGCATTTCTATTCTCAAGGTGGACATTATCTTCACAGTGCTTTGTGGTATCCCCGACACTCATTTGCTTTGTCCTGTGTTAGATCAGTGATGCAGGAACAAACTGCTGTGGGGTAAAAAAATGCATCATGCAGAAGCTGAGTCATGGTAAGATTTTATTTGCACGTTCTTATCATGCGGTAACTGTCAGTTAACTGAAGTAAAGATAGACTTTCATGAAAGATCATCAGATTTTTGCGTTATGATGGATGTAATAAAAACTTGCAAGCTTCTGAAGCACCTAAGGTGATGTTCATCTAAAGAAATATACACTATAGCCATCCATATGTGAGCTAGGTTGTTTTAGGAGTCCGTGATTGATGGAGTCTCTGATCCAGCACAGTTAATCATCTGATTTTAAAATTGATTTATTATTTGGCCAGCTTAATGTTGCCCTGCGAGTGTTTATTTCTTCCTTTTCAACAGAAGGACACCTGTAGAAATTACTTCTCAGTTGGGCTTTCACATTGTAGAGGACTGGGTTTAGGTGGCTTTGTGCTGATTTAGTGCTCTCCTGGTTGGACTGACTCTTTCTCTGTTAAGCAATTTAAGGTGCTCTTTTTTAAAATTAGCAAATTTTTCTGCCTAGGACAAGTATTTATTTGTTCTCAGTACCTCAGTATTATCCAGGATTTATCAAGAATGTCTACATTACATTTTCTTAGAACAGCTGAATTTTTCAACATTTTCATTCTGAAGTACTTTTTTCTAATCCTTCTGAGGTTCTAAATCAGACTCCATTTTAAGGCTCATTCCTTTCACTTGTAAAAACATGCAAATGATACTTCTCAATTGTTTTCTGAACTAAACAGTTTTAGAGATGTTACAGCATACTCCTTGGGCATTTCTGCAAACTGATGAATCTGAAATTCTCTTGAATTGTCCTTCCAATGTGGATGTTGTTTCACAACAAAAGAAAAAGGGACATCTGCATGTGCCCAATTTCTTGAAGAATCAACAATCATTTGCCTTGTAGGACAGTAAAAGCAGTCCTTAAACTCCTTCTGCATTTTTCTGTCTACCTGAGCCCATTTGCTTCCTGCAGACTGTTGCAGCATGTTCTTACTGCAGTTCTTGAACGGCTCTGGGATCTCTTTCAAAAAAGCCACTCATGTTGCATGTTTTGGTGTTGAAATTGGCCTCAATCAGTGTTTATTTCTGGATCATCTCACTTTGCATACAACGTGCTCGCTCCCTTACTCTCCCTTCAAAATGACAATGGATTGCTAATCTTCTTAACATTTTCATTTACTTTTCTGTGTTTCATTTTCATTTCAGACCCATCAGTAGAAGACAGAACAGAATGACCAGTGGTTTAAGAATACACGATTTCATAGAAATATCAACAATCAGAGCAAACAGTTTGTCTGCTGGTGTAGCAGGGCTTGTTTTGACAGGGAACAAGTTATAAGTTTCAGCTCCCATTACACTAAACACTATTGCCAGCTTTTCTCATCGTTGTTAGTTATTACATACTGTGCCAGCCTCTTAACATAGGAGATCCAGTCCTCAACTGAGCTAGCAAACACTTCCGTATTGTTCAAAAGACAGAGAATTTTAATCCTTTTTTCCCCAATTTGTATGGTATGTTAATGTCGTAAGGCTGCAGCTTGCCATTTTCATTCCACTGAACTTTTGGTTTGGGACCTTTACTAACCCCGGAGAATGTGAGAAACCCTCTTCATTCTGGATTCCAAATAGCCACATTTATTAATTATATTCAAGTACACAGATTGTATTTAGTTGGAACTTCATCAGACAGGAGGTTATTCTGTATGGCTATCAAAGGACCAAGCACGTGATCAAGTTAATACCTATGTATTGCAAAAAGTCTGAAGGTAGGTTATTGACCTCCCAATTATTTTTTGTGGTGTGGTTAGCCACTGATACGAGGTTAGAGATAAGACCTTATCCTTTGAGATTTGGATTAATTTAAATAAAATATTCTGGTGCAAAACTGTTAGTTAGCATGTCCGAATATCATTCAAATAAACTCCAGCTGACCAGCTCTCTAAGCCCTTGGAAACCATAAACATTAACTATATTGATATATTTGGGCCTGCATTTTTGCTCGCGTGTGTGTGTGTGCACTTTTATGTGTGTGTGTGTGTATGTGTGTATTCCATTCATTTGCAGCTGTGGAACAGTGGGACATCTAGTGCCAGCTAACTCCCAAGGACCCCACTGCAGCTGGAGGGAAAAATATCTTTGGGAGGTATTAAGTAAAAGGGGAGAGGCAAGGGCATGCCCATATTAACAAGTAAGCATCAAAGAAAAGCAGCATTGTTCTTCTGTTTAGTGCAAAAGAAGGACAGCAATTCAATCTACTGTTTGTGTAAGAGGAAGAATAGGGGATATATATCTGGGAATATAGGCAGGAGGTGCAATAGAGAAGAGTGCAATGGAAGCAGAGGACATCTGTGGAATGGGAGGTGGTATCAAAGACAGACAACTTACTGAGTGCTTGTGGTGTCATTTCACCATTATTTATTCCTAGGTAACTCACATCTTATTCAGGTATTCGGCTGACAGTGTTATATGTAAGACAGTATGCTTTCAAGCTGCCTGTGAATTAGTGCAACAAAGTGCAGAGGAGCATTTCCAAAGGAAACAAAATAAAGCAGAATGCATCTCGTAATCTATACGCTAAAGGCAAAGAGAGCCACAAAGACAACATTGTGTCAGTGTTACCTGTTTCAGTAAAAGGTGAGGCGTTTGGAACTAGTAAATATGCTGATGGAAAATGAAGCAAGTATACAGGAAAAATCTATCTCCTAATGACAGAAGTGTGCTAGGGATTTCTAAAACCCATTAGAAAGAGGTATCCCTACATCTGAGAACAATAGCATTTAGCAGTTTTTACCATTCTCATGAACACACATTTGATGGCATTTAGCAGTTGCAGAACACATAATTGTGTTTGTCCAATGTAAAAGATGTTCCTAATCTGCATTCAATGCATCTATATACATGCGTAGAGGCCATGGACACTTGACAGGCATAGGCTGACAAAAAAATTGGA
>WAAD01039084.1:1877-20286 GCA_013389945.1 Fregata magnificens
TTGCTGTTGCTTTATTAATCAAAATCCCTCAGTTTATGAAGAAATCATCTGCAAAATTTCAGATATGAATTAAGTTAGTGGTTGTAATACTAGAGAATCCTTCTTATATATATGTTTTTAATTGTTTCAGTTACAAATCGTATAGTACACATGCTAGATTTAATATAAATTACTTCAGAGATGGTTTTTAGCAGTTTTTTCTCAAAAGATCTCCCCTCTGCCCTAATCACAATTCTTCTGATACCCATTTTCCTTGCCAGCCTCAAGTGAATTGGGAGGCTTTGCATGGTGCACAAATGGCCAGAGTTCTCTTGGCCCAGTGAGCAAAGTGGTTTGGAATGGGATATCCATCACTAATAAATAGCAGGAAAAAGGATTATATATCAAGGTTGTCCATGTGAGTCACTCCTCCAAATCTACTTCACTGCAAACAGGCATCTCTTTTTTTTTTTTTTTTTTTTTTTTTTTTNAGAATTACTTTAGTTTTTTTGCAAATACCTTAGTGAATAGGAAAACAAGTATGGGGATTTCCCAAAGAAGATACTAATGCTTTAGAAATTAAACGTCACAATGGAGGGACATATTACTTATGGAGGGACAGCAGCTTAATCTCACGATGCAGTAGTTGTAGCAGTTGATTCCTGTAACCCTTGAAAATTAAGAGAAAAGAGACTGTTGAAGAGAGTAAGTCTAGGAAGCTCTCTGGTATAGTTCCAAGCTATTCTAGAATTTTAGAGTAATATTTTTAGGAAGAACACTTTTATTTCTCAGGTTAATAGAAAGGCAGAAAGAAAACGTAAAATATCACACAAATCTGTGATGACCTTGATAATTAGCATTTATACATCCAAGTGCAAAGGCAGCCAGTTCTAAAATGAGCCCCACTGAGGCAAACTCCTCACAGGATTAGTTTTAGTTCTTGAATTTTCTCTCTTTTGTACCGATTGCTTCAAATGATGACAGAAATTGGAAACATTTTTGTTATTCTGTAGCCAGGCATTTTCTCCTTTTTAGAAGAAATAGAAATCATAACTGAATATTTGCCAGGACAGTTACCAAAATGAGATTATTAATATAGTTGTCTTTGGGACAATGGGGATTAGAGTAAAGGGACAAACATTCCTCTTCATGAAATAAATTAAACTTAAGACTCTGTGATATGTATCATTTATGAAAATATATATTCATATATTTGTGTCGTTCGTACAACCGAAACATCTTATAAATGGTAGTGAAATAACAAAAACTCTGTAACTGTTATTTCCATTCACCAAAATACTACCAATGGAAGAGACTGAGGCAAACTTAAACATAACTGCCCTCCCCTCTCAAACCTTATGTCTAACATGCCCTTCTCTTGGTGTCATTTTTAAGTGGCTTTTTGTGGTGCCCTTTTCTAGGAATTCTGGAGCTGACCTTGCTCTTTAATACAAATATTTAAGAAAAAATAGCTAGCCCATATTTAAAGAAAAAAATCTCATATGGACTGTAGAGAAGATGTATTTAATATTAAATGCTAGAGCTATAGAGAGTTTAAACATTCTTTGTCCATACTAGAATTAAAGCACATTAGTGGAAAGGTTTACAGAGCTTCTTTTAAAAAGCAGCTTTTTTTCCTTGCGAAAGTCTAGTTGCCTCTTGTGGATCAAGTTGGAGCCGTCTAGGAAGGTCCTGCCCTCAACCATTAGTTATTTCTCTCAAGTGGAAGTTGAAGAAAAGTGCTACAGCTGAAGTAAAGGAAATTTGAACCTGAGGTATTTTGCTTTGTACTGAAGCAGACCAAAATTGCTCCTATCTCAGGTGGGCAAGATTGTCTCCGATGGATGGGCAGGTACTAGGAGTTGAGCGTGGTAGATTTTTGAAATAGTTGGATCTGCAGCTCTGCTCATGTCCCTAGCTTTAGATGAGCTCTCTCAGTAAGGCTGTCTAGTTTTTCCGAAGTAAGAATGCAATAGGAGTTCATAGTTTATAAAAGTTAGTTATCATGATGTTACTGATGCGAAGTTGTCATAAATCACAGATTGGGAGCTATGCTATTAGTGGTTCACCTCACTGTTAACACACAATATATATAAACAGCGTTTATATGTCTTCACCAGGGTTCTACTCAGCTTAGTTATTGCATCTAGCACATAAGAATAAATTTTATTTCATAGTGGTGACTTTCCACTATATTTTTTGTTCATTATTGTTTAACCAGAACAGAGAAAATTAACAGCAATGGCTTACATGCATGTATGTATGTGTGTATATGTATCTGTATATACATACATATATATACACTTATACATTTACAGACATGTATGCACATATATGCATGTATGCATGTATATGTACACATCTGTGTATGTGTATGTCAAAGCATCAAAAGTATAACTAAAAATCCATACAGTAGGGTATGCATGAAACCTGTAAATTACAATGTATTACTGATTTTAAAAAAACTTTTCTATTGTTGAAAACAAAATCTGCTATCGACATTCAGTATCACTAGTCCTCCCCCCTCCCCATTAATTTAGTGCTTAGTGTGATTCTTTTGGCTTTAAAATTGAAGAATTTTATTCGTTGCTAAAGCTATTCTGTAAGAGGGTATTTCAAAAAGAAACGTAACTTGTAAAATTCAGCTGGGACACTTACAGAACTGCTGGTATTGTTTTGTCAAAAACTGATTTAAAAAGAACTAGAAAATTGCCAAACCATCAAAGTATGGGATGTGGGAAAGTTAATATATTAAAGAAACACTATCAGGAGAAGAAGTAGTGCCATTTTAAAAATGATATTTTAAGAAATTCACTTATATAGAGAATAGGGCAAAATCATAATCCTTTATGAGCCCAATAAAGACTGCCTAGCTAGTGCCACTTGATACGATACCTTTCTTATTGAACTTGGAAAAAATCTACTATGGAGGGCTTTTTTTGTGCAATATAGGTTTAGTTGGCTTTTTAACTTAAAATGATACAGCGATAAGTGTGTTTTGGACTGGCCAGGCTGGTGCACAATACCCTGGACCAGCATGTGCACGCAGTAGTGTACATATGAGCAGGGCTGGTGGCCCTGCACCCAGGGTGCTTTTGTTTGATGTGCTGCTATAGCACTGGCTATACTGGCAATCTACCTGGCTTGGTAGTGGACTTCTAGTAGTGCCTGTTTTAAAGACAGAAATATGCTTTTCTCTCTTCAGCAAGACTTGGGGATGTTATTTTTGCTTTAGAGACTGTGCAAGTAGCTGAACAGGAAGTAAATCCTTCTTATTTTATTTGATGTGGCTTCTTGTGACTGGCCCACTGTATAGGATGTTCATGTAGCATTTTGGAAGATCAGAAAATGAAATGTCATTTTACTTTAGCTCACTTGTTAATGTTCAATTAAATAGTTAACTCAGGCGTGTAGAGTACAGACAAAAGATAAGAACGATTAGTATCTGTATTTTGCTTTGTATTTGTGTAGCTGGTGGTTCCTCTGAAAACTACCTGGTGATAGTAAGACACGGTAAAATATTTGCATTTCCTAGTCCTCTTACCGTGTGACTCCTTTCTACTTCAGTCTATTCTTACAAGTCCTTATTCATGGTGTGTAAGTCACTGCAAGGGTGTGGGCTGTTTAATTCCTGGTAACCTACCGAGCTGTAAAAAACTTACTATGATGCATTGGAAGTATGGATTTTCGCGCAAAGTTCAAACGCAAGAGAATACTGCTCTTCTTTTGTAAGGAAACCTGCCCTTAAAGGGAAAACCAGGTTGAAAAGAATTCCACCTGAAATTGTAATCTAAAATGATTTCAAGCACCACCTAGGATTATTGCATCTGAAGCATAATAATGAAGCTTTTTGCAGTTGGTTGGCTTTGCTTATTTGACAATATTTTAGAGAAAATCCAAGTCCTGTCAGTGTTGATAACAAAATTCCCATTGACTTCAGTGGACTCTGAGTTTAACTCTGTTAAACAACTGCTCTCAGTGGTCTGTGGCTGCTCAGTGGTGCTTCCTTTCCCATGTACTGCCATGGTGTCTCTGGCTTTCCACTTCTCACAAGAGAGTTTGAATGCAAATCCCATGCAACGCAAAAGGGCGTTTGATGGAAACGCCTGCACTGACTCTGAGCGGGCCTCAGAGAGGTGCACGCAGAGCTAGAAGGAATGGAAAGACCAGAAGGTGTTGGATAGCATCCTCTACACATCTACAGTATTGAAAGAGCATCTCTCAAACTACTTAAAGCTGAAATTATTACATTTCAAAATATATTGCTTACATTTTTAGTTGAATTTTGCCTATCCCGTCATCTTCAGCACGCATTAAATAACTTGAAAAATCTTGCAGTCTATGCTCGTTTATGACGTAGTGGCTGTAGTTAGAATCTAATTACGGTACTGTTCCTAAAGCACAGCCTGCCTCCCCATTAAGAAAGCCCTTGTTTCCTTATAAAGAGCCTCTTTGCTGCTATAACACTTTTTAAAACATGCTCCCTGTGAGCCATTTAAGAATCAGCAAAGGGTTTGGATGTGTTTCCTTCCTTGGGAGCCTGAGTCTACCTTTTGCCCGTCTCTGCACCCTGCCCTCTTCTCCCCACCACTTGGAGAAGGATGTCTGAAACCAGTTGTCTTCTTACCATGTCCTCCCGCCTGCTCCACTCCTCTGTACCTCTGTACTCTGCCTCCCACAAGCAGCAGGCGGCTTCTCTGGGGAAGGTGAGTCCAGCTGTTTTGGCAGCCTGCTGCTTTAGCAGCAGAGACCCAGCTCTCTCCTTTGGCACAGACAAAGCAGTCTTAATGCCACTCATCAAAATACGTTCACCGTGGTAAGCGTGGGAAAATGAGCCAATGGGAATGCGCTATGAATAACTTGAAAAACTGTAATTATGATTAATGCTTCAAGTGCTGTTTACTTTAACATTTGACCAAGATAACGCTGCTAATTTCTTTTAGCTCAATGTGAAATTTAGAGTCTGATTGTTCTAATTGGCAGAAAAGGGAAAGCTGCCAAAACCACACACTAATTTACCTCCCCCTTGATTCTGTTGAGATCACTGAAGTTGCACAGGACACTAATTGTTAAAGAAAGTTACTTTTCGGCTTCGGCTTCTTTCTGCAAACATCCGTCTCTGCTCTAAAAGCTCAGACTTTAAGATCCTCCAAGTTAATGCTGTGAAGCAGACGAGATGAAAAAAATCCATTAGCTCATCTTTTGCAGTTCTGCAGTGTCCTGCGACTTTGGGGATGGTGGCTTAATTGATCTTTACAAATTAAAATCCCAGATGAGTCAACCACTAGAAAACAGCGGTAATGGCTAAAGGAAAAGACATCTGTGAATTTGATCTGGACCATTTAAGTATTATAGCCTATAGAAATAACATATGAAGCATTCGGAGAAAGTAGTTCAGCTCTACCACTGAACATCTTCAGGCTCAGACACTTATGAAGATTATATACTGACATGAGAGTGGACTGGACTAATCTAAAATCCATTAGGCTACCAGATCTATCATTAAATCAGTAAAATCCACCTCTTTGGCCCATAGACTGGTGTGATGCATGGATGGCAGAGTGATGTGGGGGAACCTCTCACTGCCATGAAGATATTTATCATTGTAATAGAGAACAAACTGAAGGCCCTCATGTAACATGCAGCAGAGACAACAGCCTTGATGTTCCTGTCCCCTAAATCTTTTTCAAGAAAAGGAAATTGCAAGTACTCTTGAAAGCAGCAGGAGCAAGGGGAATGGCTTTTTTTTCCCCTTTGTCCCTCCCAAGAATATACCAACTTCTTTCCAAAGAATGTTATTACGTCTCCTTTCACTGAAACCTTTGCAGTCTTCAGTTTGCAAAATTCCTCTCAGTTTCAAATAGTACTTTCGTAAGAAGTGGCATAGGTTATACACGGCCTGTTTTATCCCTTTGCCAAGTATGAGGCTAAAGATATTTACATTTGTCATACTTTATTTCTACATCTCTTCCTGAGTAGGCATTAAAAAAAAAGAGTGAACTTTTAGAAAGAAAAAACCCCTCCTGATATTAGAAAGGGTGTGAAAATACTTGGACAACGTTTGTGGGAAAAAAAACCCAAACAAAAAAAAGAAACACCCCCCCCACCACCACCAAACACTCTCTATTTAGGACAAGTTTTCACAATATCTCATGAACTCAGCTGACTCAAAATATATCCTAGTGCAGACTGTTTAATCATGTGTATAAGCAGCAGGATCGCAAGATCCAGGAAAATATTTAATAACTTTTCAAAAAGTAGCATAGAGTTTGAGCCCGGCAGCTTCCTAATGTCAGTATTTTGTATGGCTAAATCCGATGCAGCAGTGCTGGTTAGTGACACTGGTGACATTGGCTGGGGTTATGGGCTGCTGTCTGCAGGCAAAGGGACAGAAGTAACGGTAAGAGAGTGTGTACCTTCTGTCAGTTAAAGCCTAGCTGCATTTCTCAAATGCTTATAAAGAAAAAGAAAGAATTTCTGGTATGGGTTTGGTCAATTTGGAGATCAAGACCTCTTAAAATTGATGAATCTGGAGTTAGCCAGCTGCCAGTTGACATTATTTCTTTCACGCTATCAGAAATAATACAGTATTGGACAGCTAAAGCAATGAAAATTTGGTGATTGTTTATGCCATATATGTTGCTTAACACATTGCCCAGTTTTGATATGACCTCTGTTTAGTAAGGTTGAATTGTAGTTAGTCCTTACTTTCATGTGCGTACATACTTTTTATGTTATTAAATATCAAAGTTTCAACATCGTTCTCCATTTTAGGTTTATAACAAGTGGCCCATCTGAAATCTTTATGGCTTATGCATCTGCTAAGGAATGGTATCTACTGTATACTATTTTAGCCCAACGGGCACATGAGGTAATATGGCTTAGTCCTTTTTAATTTCAATTTGTGTTCTCTTGCTTAGGCTCTGGGTGAAGAAGGGACATGTGGACAATGACACTGGCTTAACTCGTTAAGCCATGATAATTTGATTGTGTGGCTGAGTCTTATCAAGGCCAATCAGTGCAATAGTTTTGGAGAGAAGATCTATCAAAGGACAGACATCCTTGAAGTAACTTTCCAGTATTCTCCAAGCTTTTTTTTTTTTTTTTTTTTTTTTTTTTGTCTTATTTTTTGCACATTTTAGGACTTGCATGGCAACGCTTTGGTAGATCAGAGATCTGTCTTTTGGGGAAAATGAAGGAAGAGGGTAGACGATGCCTCTCCTTTCTTCAGGCTTCTTTTTCTGTGTCAGTCTCCAACCTTCTCTGCCTCCCTCGGGTGTTTTTGTCACCCTGTACAGAACCCACTGCTGGTGCTGTCACACAGCGCACAGCAGAAAGGGCTCGTTTTATTCCTGCTCAGCACTGTGGATCCACACCCTACAAGACTCTAGTTGAAATCCAGCCTTGGAGAGCTGGCCTTCTCAGTTGGGGTGGCAGGGAAGGCTAACAGTTTCCTTGGCTGGAAGGCATCAAATTGGATAAACAGAAAACGGGGGCCTGGAGAGTGGGAAAGCTCTTGATCGTGATTAGTTGTCATCCTGCTTGTCAGAACAAATGAAGAAGAGGAGCACAATGTTTGCACTGTTTGAACAAGCCTCAGAGAGCAAATTAGATGGTAAATGTGATCATAATTTGCCTGCCTTTCTTGAAATTCCCATGGTGCTATTAGTGTTTTTCTTTTTTCAGGTAAAAACTTTAACAAATACATACCTCTGTGGAAACTGAAGTGCACTGAGGTTGTTTACAGACGTGGTGTGCAAATATTTCTGTGGTTTAAGTGATAGTGCTTATTGTATCTACATACTGCAGGCTGGTGCAAGGTGTGTAATGCCATTGGAAAAGATAACGTATTTCAATATTGCACATGATGTGGAAAAAAAGATATAGATAGCTATCTATACAAGTATATATTTAGATAGGTATGCATATATAAAATAAGTTTGTGCCTGAGCTTTATATTGTACTTGGTTGAGTACTGTTGATAAGCCAATTATGGTATTTTTTGGAAAGGTATCTGGAATGTAAATTCTTCTGTCCTATTATCCTGTGATAATGTGTGGTGGCAGGCTGTGCCCCTTGCTGAACTGCCGGCACACCTAAGGTGACCACACTGTTACTAAATAAGAAAATCAGCACTTCTGTGTTTTGTGTATATAGAAACGTGGAGTAACCTGTAGCGTTTAGATAATGAGTTTGGGGTGGAGATGGAGAAACGCTACTTACAGTTTATTTTACACATGAAAGTATTTCACACATAGCAGAAATCGTTAGTATAAACAAGTATCAATTAAGAGAACAAGTATGAGCGTTATTGGAGAATAAGGTAAAGGCTGTGATGTGAAAGGCTGTCTTAGGCAAAGACAGACGACTGACAGTGAAAAGATTTAAAGTATTTTGATTGCCTTGCAATGAAATCTGAACCTGTGGAAACTAATAAAAATTAGAGACCTATAGGAAGCAAAAAACCTTGTTTAAAAGCTCAGTGCTTGGAGTGTCATATCTCTGATTTGTACTTACCCAGCTAGATAGAAGAACATCAGACTGTATCCAAAGTCAGAAATTTCCTCAATATATTCTAAAAATAAATAAATAAAATAAAATAAATAGTAACAATTATTGTGGATTCACTATATCACTATGACACAAAGGGTAATGACAGGAGAAGGTAAAGAGGAGCATATTTATATTTATCTCCTTACAAAATCATTTTAGTATACCAGGCAGCTCAGACTGGTCTTGCTGCTCTCTATCAAATTGCATTTGCCTATACATCTCTCTTCTTTATCTTTTATCCACCTTGGTAGGGACTCACTGGTAAAGTACCCTGCTGAAGGGCCAAGGCCAGAGTGTCAACATTACCCAACATGAAAAAGAGAAATTATGTCCTAAAGCAGAGAAGCGCGGTTCTTGCGTACTGGCTCTGGCTGGCTGTGGTGCACAGAGCTTTAGGAATTACAGTGACTCTTGGAGTTTCCTTTAGAAATGCGCCTTGTTCTGCAACGTCTCCAGCAAAGCTCTGTGATGGACATAGATGTTCTCTTTCGATCTGCTGGGCCACTTCAGACAGAAACATGTACATTTTTTTGTTCCTGTGTATTTTGGATGAGCTCAGAGCAGAGCAGTAGAATAAATGAAAAGTGTTCTGCTTCAGTCAGTCACCGAACAGTGCCAGATATTGTATTGTGCAAATACAAGCTGGTAAGTATATACTTTGGTGGCTGATGCAGTTTTTACCAATATTTTAAGATTCTGAAGTTCCAATGAATCAAATTGTGTTTATAGTACAGCTGGCAACACACTAGTGTATTCCATATTAGTAATGCACAGTGACAAGCAATTACATTTCATTTTTCTCTATTGACTATTTGAGGCTTTTTAAAAATATTTATTTGGCTAGTTCGTGTCTCCTTTTTGTTATTTTTGAAGATGTGAGTACTTAGCAGGCTCATACACTAATGATTTTAAGCTGTAATAGAAAGCACATAGGATATGAACAGTGATGTGAAATAGATTAATTAAAATCAATGTTATTTCAATGAATACTAATTGAATTATTAATGCTTGGATCAGGGTTTTTCCCCATTTTGTGATTATTCAGCTTGTTGGCTGATGTATGCATTTCTGTTGATGAAAGCCGTTTCTCCATCTTCCTTTTTTGTTTTTTTTTTTTTTTTTTCTCCTGCCCTTCATTAAAGGAATATGTTATCGATACCAAATAGGAGATAGAGACGTGCTCATAGCCAGTTTACTTTTTTCAGTGCTATTTCTGTCGTCTTTTCCAATCCTGAGTACAATAGCACACAGTCTGTTGCAGAAGTAGCCTAAAAGCTCTTCAAATGCGTGATGATCAAAAGCGGGGTCGGCTGGCGTTGGGAGGGCCGTGGTGTGAGTCTGTAGCTGTAGTTGGGGTGGGCTGTCAGAGACTGCTGAGCCCTGATGCCCTACGCTACCTCTGCAAGCCCACTGCCTCTGGGCTTCCCACCCCGCTGGCCCCATGTGCTTGGGTGGATGGTGGAGAAGAGCTGCGGAGAACCTGCTGCCTAGGTCTGGGCTGAGCAAAATTGCTCTCTTCTCCTCTTTGCCCTGACTGCTATTAATATTCCTTCCCCCAGGCTACTGGGTCATATGATTTCAGCTGAAGTAGCTTAAAAATTCCTCTGTTTTGATGCCAACAATAACGTGATAAATTTGTTTGCCAGTTCTCTGGGGTTTTTGTTTTTGTAACTTGAAGGGATAAGCTCAGGGTCCAAGGGAAAGATTATTATCCCATTGAATTTGGAGAGTGGGTTCCCCCACCCCCCACTATTTTAACAATTATATTATTAGAAAATGGTCTATTAAAAATATGTAATTCACCTCTTAATTATTTACTGCAAACAGAACAGTTTTGTGCGTGTGCGTATGTTTGCACAGAGCAGAGAAGAGAGCATCTCTGGGTTATTTTTGGATTGTTTTCAGGAAGTCCAGTCTGGTAACTGGCTAAGATAGCTGTTTCTGCAGCAATAGTGCAGGTAAAATAAAACATCTTTTTTTCCCCATAATTAACAAATGTTGTCCAGAAAGCACAAAACAGTTTGAAAGGATTCCTGGAGTGGAGGATTGCTAACAGGGCCATGGCAAATGAGCAGTAATTTTTGGGATTGCTATGGAAGAGCTGCAGTTCATACCATTGAGACCTTTGGGAAAATGTCTATGGCATGAGCTTCCAGTATGCTACGAAGTACAAGAGCTGTTACAATACCTGTAGCACATAAATAGGGAAGCACAACAACTTGGTATATTATGAATCTTCAGGGAAGCTAATGCTTTTGAACAATATTTGTTTAAATATTATTTATTGGATTACAGTACGTTATCAGGATTCTCAGACACAACTGAGCTGTAATTCTATTCTTTTCTAGCCAGCTAGAATTTGGTCTTCAGTTGAAGGCATTGTACGTCTCAACAGTAAAGTGTAATGTTCCTGTCTCCAGCAGTATCTGTAGTTCTGTCAGCCAGGTGCAGTAGGGCTTTTTCCCTTCACTGTGAATCAGCAGTACATGTTATTTCAATTATTTATTACAACTGCTACTTATAGAAACTGCATTAACCAGTAGTATGATTTGCATTTCTGTAATGCTTTCTGTAGCACTCTGAAACTTTACAGATTTGTTATAAAACATGGCTTAGATTGGAAAACATTTTGGGCAGTAACCAAGAAAATGAAATGGTTGTTGAAGGACAGATCTGTTTCCGTCACAGATTCTGAGTGGAGAAATTCTGAGACTAAGTAATTTGTCCACTGCCTGTGTCATAGCACTTTGGGCCTTCCTAACAGTGGACACAAACTATCTTTCACATATATTTCTTCACATACCTTTTCTCTTAATTATCACCTCTACCTGATGGGACACTTGAAATACTCTGGACATGCTTAAGGCTCTGCTGACAAGCAAGGAAGGGTTCATGAGAGTGCTTTATTCATGTATTTCTCTTTTTCACTTTTTCTTTTCCCTTATTTTCTGCCCCTGCTGATCTCCATATCTCTGTCTCCTGATCTGAATGAGATTTCTGATATGTCATGTAAGGTTTTAGTGATATCTAGCCATTCACCTAAGTAGTTTTTCAACACTGCTAGCAATTGAAGGAGGAAGGAATGTAACTTTTCTTCACATCAAATAGCACTGGGAACAGCTTGGTGCACTTATAAAGTATCTTACAACTTGCTGCTGCTGTAGTGGAATGGGATTAATCAGTCGTCCAGAGGAAAGAATTAAATGACTTACATGTGGGACTTGGCATAATACAGTGTCCACATCCCAAATCTTTCCTGCTATAAACCTCAGTTCCCCACAGCCCTTCCACATCATTTATCTGTAGATATTAGCTAAATACTGTCATTCTAGATTTTCATCCAACCCTAAGGATCCCAAAGAAGTTGTTATTTAAATGGGTTATCCATATTTGAATATGACCACTTTACAAATACTTAGGCAAAAAGTACGAGTTACTACAAAAGATTTACCCCACTGCTTCTCAGTTAGATAAGACAAGTTGTTTAGGCATATCAAGGGTTCAAAATTCCTTTGTTTGAGTCTCTGATCTACAACATTCCTCAGATTATGTTCTGATAAAAGCGAGAGAGAAGTGGTTGTTTGGATTTGACTTCTTGACCGGCTGCTATAAAACTAACTTTCAGCTCAACCTCAAACCATTTTCACTCTTCCCTTGAATTCTCTTTTGCCGAAAGATACGTTTTAATGGGTGGGAGTAACTTGTATCCATCTAACTATGGATTCTTCTTCCAAGCTTCATCTTAAGAAGGATGGAATTGAGGAAGAGAGACTAAAGGATTCATCTTGGGGTAAGGGAACTTATTTTTTTCCTCCTTCAGAGTTATTTCTCTTGACTTAGAAGCTACTGTTCCCATTCTAATCCATATGAGAGTCTCATGATTTGAATTTGATGTGTTTAATAGAATTTTAAAAAGGAGGAAGAAGGCGGTGTCCTAGATCTTCATTTGAAGTTAACAATAGACAGGAACCATTTCATGTGAAATGTCTGGCTTGTATTTCAAGACATAACTTTGTATTATTTTTGCTTTTTATGCCAAAGGAAAATTTTCTTTTCGCTATCCTTTGCAGTTGGGATGATAACTGTTTCAGGCAGTACTTTCTGGCCTCTTCAGTGTCTTGTGTTGAGCCTCCACAAAAAGGCAAGTCTTTGAAGCTTGTTGGTTCATTGGTAGAGTAATTCATAATTTGGGTCTACAGACTGTCCAGTAAAGACTCTTGGACTTGGGACTTATTCCATCAGGCACATCCTTTCATCATAGAGACACAAACATAGAATGATTGAACAGTATAAAGCAAAGTAGTTAGTGCGTTCTTGTACTAGGCTCTGCAAAGGAAAAGCTTTGAGATCCATCAACATGCTATTTGGATTGCTTGTTTTTCCTTCTTTATTGGTCTCCTGTAACTAAAGTAATTTCTGTTTAAAGTATTTTATTAAATGTTCTCTCTCTGATGATGATTCCTTTCCCTCTCCTCTTTGTTGAAATACTTGTTACTGTTTTTACTTCTTCCCATCTGTATTGGGTTGACAATACACAGGGTAGCCATGCAAGGGAAGATAGAACTGATTTCTTCACCTGTATTTTTATCACTTCCAAGCTTGGGGTTTGGCTCCATCAGAATTCACCTTGTGTTTATCTAAAAGATTCTTTATGCCTTATAGGCTTGTAAAGTTAAGAAAATCATATTTTTTATTACTAATTTGAGACTAAATAAATGGGAAAACACTTCAGGTTTTGGAATAATTGCTGATGGGGAAAAAAATAATGGAGAGAGGAGACTTATAAATTCTTCCTAAACTTCTTCTGAGAAATATTTTTTCTAAAGTAATTTTTGGTCTTTTATGTCTCCTTAGCTATGGCAGAATGCCTGATCCTTAAATTGCCTGCGGTAATGAAAGCTGACATCAGATGAAACCAGAATTCAGCAATGGGACTAATGGGAAATTTCATGGGAGTCTGATGTCTGCATACAGACACCAGACAGAGTAGGAAACAAGCCTGTTATGAAGGTTAAGAGAATGGCATGTGTCCATTTGAAAATTATAGGTAAAGAAACTAAATTTGTCTTTCAAAGAAGGATATTACAGGGCTGCCTACTATTATTTTGCAGAGGGGAACACGTCGTAAAGCATGATCTGATCATGCTCCAAAAGGCCTGTTTGGACTTTATCTTTTTTTTTCCTCTTTACTTTTTGTCTTGCTGGCATGACGTAGCTACTGTAGAGAGTTGATGAAAGAAGTTAAAGGTGTTTAGTCATATTACTGGAGTGAATGACTGAAAGTAAGTAATAATATAGTTTTATGGTTCAGTTACTGATTATAACTGAATAGCATCTTTCACAGCATTGAATCAATACTCTGGGTCAGGGACTGCAAAATGATTGACTCCCAGTGTGATTCCAGACTCGAGGTGGCCCACAGCGGAGAGGAAAAGTGTGTAATGCACAGAGGAAAAATAGGAAGTCAATGAGTAAAAGAAAAGATGCTCAATAGATGCTTCCTTTGGTGACCTGGTTCCCTTTTAGAAATATTCTATACATATGCAGCTGCCAAGTGGAGACTAGCTAATTAAGATAGGATAGGTTTCTGTTTAGTTCAGTAGGAAATACTGTCTTTTTAAAAGGTGACAGAAATTGTCCAAGCATTTCCTACATCAGGACTCTGGGCAGATGAAATTATGGCTCCTGATGATTCAGCATCAGCAGCTTTTCTGAACTCTAAGTCACTGGGACCATTTTGTCTTTTATTGGAATAGTTTGATATGTTAAATTTTTGTTCCAGTTTCTCTATTTCAGTTTGTTTGATAATGATTTACTGTCTATTCCCTTTGTCTCATATTATGCCTGTGAAGTTCTTAATTGCAGATTGTCCTTGGCAATAACTGGCATTTGTCTTAGTTTTTGCCCACGGGTGTCAGTCCAAATGTTTGTAGGAGTTTACTGATACCATAAACATTTCTGCTCAGTCACCAAAATCCTTATTGGAGGTTGGCAGGTAACGCTGTCTCTGCCATCGTGTTTTCTCCAGCACCTCAGTTTCAGATAGCTTTAATAAGTTTTCTCTTAGGGACCAGAAGATGAGATAAACATGTTTATCCTCTTTGAAAGTGGGGCGGGGGGGGAATCTTCGAAATCTTCTCTGAAATACAGTGAAATCTGATTCCCTCCCCAGACTTAGTGGCTCCCAACATTCAGATACCCAGCAGAAGCCAAAAATTTTAAGGTGTGCTTAAACGTAGCACACCTGCTTTAATGTGGCAAAAGGCTGACAGTAGCTGTACAGTCAGTTATGATCATATTTACTCTGTAGTTTTTCTCCTCTGGTTGTCAAAAATTTCTGCTACTTCCCTGGCAGGGAGGGTTCTTCTGACAGACCTTATTATCAGAATATATTTTATTCTTATATCAGGATTGGCTTCCATGATAGCTCTAGTATTGTATCATCGCTAACTATTCCTCTCAAGTGCTTCAATCCCTAGGTCATGTTGCCAAAGACACTATGGTTCTGGTGAAAGCATTGCAAAATTTTCAGCAAAGGTAGCATCTAGTGGGTCTGGAGAAGTATCCAGCTGCTTTCAACCAGTTCCTATCAGGGCAAACAGGAAGCACTGCTGTTGCCAGCAAGCTTTCTTGTACAGACTTATATCCTTCTGGAGCAGGGGATAGAAGAATGACACCAGGTTCACTTACCAACTCATCACACTGCCCTTGAGGAACTATTACAGCTCAACAGATTAATCAGATAGATTAATACTCCTGCTCTCTGGTGATTACCAGAGGTCTGTTTTGATGGCTCTCATTCTGGCACTTTTCCCACTGAAACCCTTTTCCATGTTAAAGTGGAACTAATTAATTCTAGGGCAATACTGAATGGTTTCTTTCAGGTTAACAGTTCAGCCGGTTTATGTCTGGATGCTCTAAGTCCCACTGAGATATCTTAAACCAATCCTCCAGACAGTGTAGTAAGGTTACCTTGCTACTGGATATACAAACTTTTGAATAAGTGAGATCATAAGTAGTTATAGTCTTAAACATTTATAGTTTTGAGTTGCATAGTTTGTTTTTTCTGTCATGAAGATGCCATGTTTGTCTTTTACTGAAGATCACCTGTATTTCTTCAGTAGTACTTTCAGATAGACAGCATTCTTCTGCACAAGGATCATAATCTGCCATGTGTTAACAGCACGTCACTCTACTCCAGAAGTGTCTGCATTGTGGTGACTGCCTTTAAGACAGAGTATCTGTCGTATGATAGCAACTGAGAGGCATGACGGTTAACATACAACAATGAAGATGATACTATGGGAATTACGTGCAATCTTTAGTCAGGCTCTCTGAGCTTTTGTAGCAGAGGCAGTAACATATATTACGTTTGTAGCAAAGTAAAAAATAAACCTGCCTGCTTTTGCGATCATCAAATAATCAAAACCTGTGATTGCCAGATAATCAAAATAATCACTGCATCCTCAACCAGAAAACTTTACATTAACATTTTTTTTTTATTCCTGAGTGGATACTATTTAAGAGTTGAATGACATATGACAATGTTTCGTTTCTAAATAATTTTGATTTTAAAACTGAATTCTTTGTCTAGACATATTCAAAAATTTTAAACAATGGTAGAAGAAATCCAAATATTGGCCTCCTTTAGAGAGCCTATAACCTACTCATTTTTTGGTATATTTTCAACTTGTGTTGAAAATACTTTCCAATGTTATATTATTCTGATAGCCTAGCCTAAAGTTGTAAAAATTAATTGTATCTCTACAACATTTGAAAATCAGCTTTTTAAAACATGATTACGAAAAATGTTATCCTTTAATTAGTTCCAGAGGAAATGTAATTGTGGAAGACTGTACCAACGTGAATCTTCTCTAAGGAAAAGCATTTTGAAAGAGACAGTTTGGCAAGCTGCTGTCTTGATTGCTAAACACCAATTCAAGAAATTCCAATTTGACTTTAGGGTAGGCATGTTCCTACTGGAAAACACACACGGTTTTGCAGTGATTTATATACTTATTTTGCCAACTCAGTGCTGTGATGCTCAATATCTTGAAGAATGAAGTCTCTAGAATTAGGCGCTTGGTAGCCTTGAGCACCTCTTTGTTCTCTCAGATTTTGTGCTTAATTTATTTGCTACTTATTTTTGAGTGGGTTTTTTTTTTATTTTTATTGTGCTGCCATTGATAATTTTATTTCTTATTCTTTTCCTATTTATTGGAGCATACTACACTTGACTTGCAGCTCTTAGCATATTTATTCTGAAAGCCAACCCCAAAGGGACTCTGCCATTTCCAGTTGTGTCTAAAATAATCTCTATACTGCTGTGAGCAGGGACTGTCCCCAACAGTGCTGAGTTGATCCTCCTGTTGGGAAAACAGTATTGCAGTGGTTTGATGATTTGCCATAACTGAGTAGCAAAAGGACAGGAAGGTCTTGAAGAAGGTGAAGTATATGATCCTCCAATTCAGTCTGCAGAAATAAGGGTATTCTTGAGAAAATTTAGACAAAGTAGTGAAAATTCAGCCACTTCTAATCTCCACTAGATTGACAGCAGTATTTCTAGGTTATGTATCAACTGTTTGAGACAAGGCAGGCTCCATTTTTGCCCTCAATGTTGGGAGGGAGCAATATATATGTACCTAATGCCTTCTCAAAAACAACTGAAACCTGTACTCCAGAAAGAGCTGGGATCATTTGGCAAAGGTGGTGACACTATACTTGGCTTTGCTGACCGTTATCCTTCTGGAGTTATCCAAAACAATGGATAGTTCCATGTTTTATCCCATTGTAGGTGATATGGCTGCTGTACTGATGATTGTCTTATATATTCCCTTGAGGTTGTCTCCCCATTCCAGTGTGATCCATCCATCTTCTCTGTTCTCACAGCTTGTAAAAATGGCTACAGTCCAAGAGAAGCTGAATAATCTCCTAAATCTCCTGGCAATACTGCTGGGAGAAGAGGTCCGGTCTTTGTACTTCTTGCATCTGCTATCAGACTGTAAGGGAAATAATAGCACAGCACAAGATCTAATGGGTAATTCAGCACACAGCTGATTTGAGGTACTATGCTATATTTTTGGAATGATCAAAAATTCTTAAGTGATTCACGGAGANATTTTTTTTTTATTCCTGAGTGGATACTATTTAAGAGTTGAATGACATATGACAATGTTTCCTTTCTAAATAATTTTGATTTTAAAACTGAATTCTTTGTCTAGACATATTCAAAAATTTTAAACAATGGTAGAAGAAATCCAAATATTGGCCTCCTTTAGAGAGCCTATAACCTACTCATTTTTTGGTATATTTTCAACTTGTGTTGAAAATACTTTCCAATGTTATATTATTCTGATAGCCTAGCCTAAAGTTGTAAAAATTAATTGTATCTCTACAACATTTGAAAATCAGCTTTTTAAAACATGATTACGAAAAATGTTATCCTTTAATTAGTTCCAGAGGAAATGTAATTGTGGAAGACTGTACCAACGTGAATCTTCTCTAAGGAAAAGCATTTTGAAAGAGACAGTTTGGCAAGCTGCTGTCTTGATTGCTAAACACCAATTCAAGAAATTCCAATTTGACTTTAGGGTAGGCATGTTCCTACTGGAAAACACACACGGTTTTGCAGTGATTTATATACTTATTTTGCCAACTCAGTGCTGTGATGCTCAATATCTTGAAGAATGAAGTCTCTAGAATTAGGCGCTTGGTAGCCTTGAGCACCTCTTTGTTCTCTCAGATTTTGTGCTTAATTTATTTGCTACTTATTTTTGAGTGGGTTTTTTTTTTATTTTTATTGTGCTGCCATTGATAATTTTATTTCTTATTCTTTTCCTATTTATTGGAGCATACTACACTTGACTTGCAGCTCTTA
>WAAD01039087.1:3061-13878 GCA_013389945.1 Fregata magnificens
AGCATTAAAATACATCTTCTGAGTCTACCAAACGCAACATCTGACCCACTTGAACAGCTGACTATAAGACAAATGCATAAGCCAATGACCACCCTGAAGTATTTCTTTGAGTACAAAGAAAAGAGTAGTATAAACATCTTATGCATTTGAATGAGTATGGCAAATAGTGCTTGGGCAGAAAGGAATGAGGGTAATTTCAGGAAATTAAAAATGTGTAGTTTTGAAAAAGCAAAAGTGAAGCATTTGAAATATGAAATTTCAATTCCATTTGAAATTATCACAAAACTGAACAGGCAATCACACATCTCCAAATGGCCAAATGAAAATATATTGAAGTCCCCTATCCTTCCCCCTATTTCAAAAAAGAATAACAATAAACTAGACTAAATCATCTGAGTGTTAGATTTGTCTAAGTTTTGAAATAATGACATTTTGAAGAGAAAATTTAAACTGTTTGATATTTTTGGATAACTTATTTTTCACAGCAGTCTGCCAATGTTTAAAGGTTTTGTAAAATATATTTTTAGGATTTTTAGTAGTTTCATAGATTCTCTATGTGTTAAAATGTTGCCAAATGCATGTGTAGTTTTCAGGGCTTTTTGTTTGTTTGTTTTGTGGTTTGTTTTGTTTTAATGCAGAAGAGCTGATATGTTCCAAGAAATTAGAGAAATAAATCAGCTATGACCTTAAATATATAAAAACATAAAATCTGTCGGAATAGTTAAGTAGCAACACATCACTCATATACAAAGCAAAAGCAATCAAATCCAAAATTTGATCAATATGAATATTTGAACATGCTATCATTTGGAATGTATGTAAGATGAATTCTTGAACTACAGTCCAACAAAAAGTGCTGTAATGCAGCTGTGAAAGAGCACTATATGAGGACACATTAAGCAAGCATATCTCAAGAAGAGATAGACTTCAGAGCCATTGAACAAACTTGATAATCTGCCTTGTGAGTACAGTATTTTCAAAAGCAGTACCTGCTGCTGTTTACTTTCATTCTACAATACCTTAACCAGGATTTAATTTACAAAGTCTGAAGGCCCTGCAATCTGCCTCAGATGGTGTAGTGGGTTGGATTTGATGATCTGGATGATCATGTCTTATGGTCTACATTGATAAATAGTTTTATTCAGTGATAAAAACTACTTCAGTCTATATTATACAGGGAATTAGAGTCATCAAATTTAGACATGGATAAAAGATTGGGTGAGGTGTTTTTTTTTCTTTTGATCGGTATCCAGTAAGTTTCAATCACAAAGCAAGATCATCATGTACGCAACATTTTTTTCAGTTAATGTAAAAATTTACTGTGTTAAATTAGCCACGGGAGAGTTCCCCTTTGCCCCTCTGCATGCAACAGGAACATACTGTGCATTACAAGGGAGAAAACAAGATCTTGAGTATACCTACAGAATTCAAAGAAAATACATCCACTAATGTATGCCAAGATCCATGTACATACATGGTTTTATGCAAATAGAGTTAATTTACTTTGTGCTTTGATTCTTCAATTAAAATAAAGAAGTAAAAGAAAATAAGAGTTTTCCTGCATTATATCCATGATCTTCTGCATAAATTTGACACCTATTAAATTGTTTTCTTTTTGGTTTTGAACATGATGTTAGAAAGTGATAAATATTCTAAGCCTTCACTTCTTGCTCAGCTAAAACTCTGTTTGAAGTTACTAAAATGCTAAGACTTTGATCCTCCTTCAGGATTGCTGGTTAGGATCCTGAAACCATACAGAATTTCATCATTTTAAGGAAAACTTCACACAAGGGCACAATTCTATCAATTTAATCATTAAGGCCTTTAGAGTACAATTCACTGAATGTTTTCCATTAAACAGTTTTGGTTCTTAACTGACTAATAATTTTCACAAAAAGCATCTTATTTCCAAAAAATTCTATCTTTTTATACCCAAAAAGACTCCATTCCTCTCTCCTAAAAAAACCAAAGTGAAAGTAGCTGCTGGCAATGTTGGGTTGTGGGACAAAGGAGGATAGGTATGTATGGTTTTTTGAAATTTCAAAATTTCAGTATTCTAAAATTTCTGACTGTTGTGGCTTCATGCTACTATCACTGTTCATGGACTAGGATTCCCAAAGCAAACGATATTTTTGCTGCTGAATTGTTTTCCTGTGCTTTCTCTAATATAGAATGACAGCTCAGCCAATGATATCCTAAAGCAAGAGCAGGCTTGACAGGAAACCCAGGTTATGGAAAAGACCAAGACACCAGGCACCTCAGCTGTACTGCCAAATAAAGAGTACGGGTTTAAAAAAAAAAAATCTTTGGTTTTGATTAAATGTTGTTTACAAACTTCTACATGAAACATCAGTGTCAGTTTCAGAAAAATAATAATAACAATAAGATTCTATATCATGAAAATTCCCATTCATTCAGGGAAAAAATAAAATACATTCCAAATGCAGAATTCTGTCCCAAATGCAGAATTTTGTTAACACCAACAAGATTCATATGAACTGAAACTTACCTAAAAAGTACTTTTCCTTTCTTGAATAAGAAATCTGTTGAAGGCATCAATAGTACTTTAAATTTTGTCTTATATCATGAGTTCCTTTATGCAGAAACAGAAGTGGATCCTCTGGACAATTGGGGCTAGCAAAGGGGAAGAAGGGGTTGTATTAATCATGAAGCAACAGAAAATTCAGACTTGCAGACAATTCTGAACAGATAGTAAGAGAAGATAGCATCAGGCTGAGCTGGGAGAGATTAGCTTGGAAGGTTTCGTACTATTTGGGCTGTTTCATTCTGTCCGGACGCTGCTGGTAGCCAAAGTTTTAGATGAAGAAGTTATTTTACTCAGATTGTATTTTAAATTAATGTCTATATACAATGTGAGAGAGTGAAATAGAAGAAGATGAGGAGACATTAAAGAACTTGACTTAAAACTCTCTGAGTAATTCTTGCATGTAGTTGTCTCAAGAAAACATTTCAACATACAACCAGTCTTTGTTTTTATGGTTATATGTAATTTCCATGGGTTATTGTCGTGATCACTGGGCTATTGGTATTCCTGTTTCCCTAAGGCCATGGCCTTAAGGAAACAAAATTATTGTAACTTACTCAAATACTTTTCTCCATCCTCTAGGTCCTACTTACAAGAGGAATATAACATTTGAAAATTTGTTCTGGTGAATTATTAGAGGAGTGGAGGCTAACAGCATCACTGTAAATGATGAGGACTTACTCCTTCTTGACAGTTTTGCTTTGGAGCTGTATGTTTCATGCGATTCATATGATGCCATCCCAAAAAAGGACTAACAAGCACTCACGCAGTGAAAGGATAACAGGATTGTCAGAGAATAGTGGAAAAACACTGCACCGCACCAAGCGTGGTTGGATGTGGAATCAATTTTTCTTGCTGGAGGAGTACACAGGTCCAGACACTCAATACGTGGGCAAGGTAAGCCTTGTGTTTAAAGGATTCTTTGGAGATGATGCATCTGACACCCTTGGTATTTTCCCTCCTTCTCCACAGTTGTTTTGCTTTTTATATAGCAATGGTCCTAATTTCTCATTTAAGTCAAACACAGCATGTCATGGACCACCTGAGGCTTCCATGATTGTTCAAAGTTGTAGGAGAAATGAAGTCGTTTAGTGAAAAAAAATAGGAAACTGTTCAGACTAAAATGTTTTCTTATTAAATATGCCCATGCACTGAATCATTTCCAGTTTTCAACTGCTAAACATAAATATTAGATAAGGGAATAGAGAAGTTATGCCTTCATTCATCTACCTCGTGGCATTTGCCGGTATACTAGGATGTGTATTTCCTCAAGTGAAATATAGGAATCTATTTATTAATAATAAAATTGCTGTCTATGCATGATTCTAAGTATGGATAAAGTGTTCGAGGAGAAAAAAACCCTGGTTTTCATCATTTCTGCAGTAAACTGAGATCTTTACTTAATGGCTTGGGAGATTTTCCATTCTTTGAGACATATCTACATCAGCTATTGCTGACAACAGCACCTCGAAATTCCAGCTGTCTGCAGTCCTACTTTTTCTGATAACACACAACTCAAAGATTTCCAGATTTTTAGCCCTTTGTGGTGTCTCATTATTCACGGATCTGCCTTGTGGTCTGGTATAACTAAACAGTCTTGGTGGAGACCTAGAATACATGCAGCAACCACTCAGAATGAC
Organism: Fregata magnificens; assembly: GCA_013389945.1. Classification (NCBI taxonomy): domain Eukaryota; kingdom Metazoa; phylum Chordata; class Aves; order Suliformes; family Fregatidae; genus Fregata; species Fregata magnificens. The sequence goes on from WAAD01039087.1 coordinate 7,247, forward strand.
TTACAAATTAAGGAAAATTTTATCTTAATATCTTAAATTAACAAATGTCCATTCCAGTTTCTGTCATCATCAGATCATTCATCCACAATGCTGTCACTAGCTTGGATTGTCAGGTATCTCTTGCTTTCTGGTGCCTAACTACTGAACTGATTGAGACATTTTTAATTAAAGACCCCAAAATGTTTCTGAACATTTGCTAGTATCTCTGGTCATGGGAGGCATGATCATCTGGAAAATAAGGAAATCATTTCTCTTTATTAAGAAACAAATGTCAAATAAGTCAACCATGGTAACTATGAACTTGATTCTGACCTTGTTTATACCAACACTACACCCATAAAATTCTGTTTTCAGTGAAATTAATTCTGACTTGCAGTAACAGAAATAAGATGAGAGCCAATAATCCTATTGCTAGATCTGTTTATCAGTGTGTAAAATAGGAACATTTGTTGTAGGCAAAGGGAACTTCAGTAAAGAGTGAACTAACTGCATAGAGAGATTTCTAAATAAAATTCAGTTGGAAGTATCTTTTAGGATTGAGTAAACTTGCAAAGAAAACATTAAATAAGGTACCTAATAATATAGATCTCCATAGCCGTAAGTTCTACCTAAACTCACAGAAATATTTTTTTTTTTTTAAATAGAAAGCTGTTATAAAGGAGAAGTAAGTCTCAAACATAGGAGTTGATTCCAGTTTCGGTTCCACTGCTATAGATAAATGGACTCCAAACCATCTATGCCATTCTAAACCTCAAATAAATTAAGCTTACCTCAAGACTGTCAACACTATCTCTGTTTCACACAAGGAATGCCCACATAGTATATTGCAACAGATGGAAACTTACTCTGCACTTATTCCAGACTAACTAAAAGCCATTGGACCTTATTACCATAGAGCTAGGTCCAGGAAGGAAAACAAACGGCTGTACAGCAGTTGGATCCGAGATGATTCATTTCTTACAACTCAGATAACATGTTGAGATTTTTCACATTTCACTGCAAAATATTGTACAGAGGGAGGGGTTAGCATTACCAATTCTCTAAACAGATGGAAATCACCCCAAATATTACCCCACGTTCCAAAGAGATGGAGTTGGATTGAAGTGATAAACTCCATATGGTTGCATTAATTTTAGAACAGTTTATGACATGACAAAATTGTGATAGTTCTGTCCTCAGTGGGATAAAACCACAGTAAATCCATTTGAGTTAGTTCAAATTATCTTAGGTACACGTGACATACAGCACCAAGAGGGAGATGCTACAACAAGAAGCCAGCTAAGGAATTTCTTTTTTTTAAAAAAAAGCAACAAATTTTTTGAACAATTTTATTCTGAGAAAGGCTTAAATCTCAGGTTTAATATTCTCCTGCTCAAAGTGATGGTAATTAGCAAACTGGTATGTGTGAAGAGAGAACACTTTTATTCCAACCCATGGGGACTAGTTCACAGCAAGTATTCTTATCCAGTCCCTCTTTAATATGGATATGCACAGGCAGATGGATTACTGGGGTAGAATAATAAATGTTGTACTAAAAATTAAATAAACTGAATTAAAAAACTTTACCAGGAAATAAACTTCTAAGGGATCATAGCCATAATACTAAAAAATTAGTTTTCCCTCCCTAGTTCAATTTTCAAACAATTTTAATCTGTTAGGTCATTGTTTGTGTTTTGTTAGTGATGCTACTTTGTTGATGCTTTATTTTGTTATGAGTGCATTCTCTTATTGACAGTGGGGTAGGATCACTCAGTATGACATAAAGGGATAAAATTTATTTACTAAGAAGGATGGGTACCTGGGACGGAGAGCTGTTCTGTGACATCCACACACCTCTCACTCCCACCGCTCAGCCCCCCAGTCCAGTTTAGACCAGCAGCAGGGACCCAAGGGAACTGGACGCTTGCTTTGACCACTGGACTGTTCAAGTCCTGGCTGGTAGTTTGGCACTTCTGCCTTGGGCTCAGGCCCCGCTCAGTGTCAGAAGTCCCTGGAGAGAGGAGTTTCTCCCCCACATCTGAGGTATTATCATCTTAAGTGGCGCTTTTTAAAATTAGATTGTCAGCAGCCAATGGCCTCACTAGCCAAGCAGCCACAGGATGATCTCTTTCCCCATATCTAAGGCCAAATAGCAGTTGTTACTGGGGTTACTCTCACCCTCTGCTCTCCTTCCCAAATATCTTCCAAGAATGGAAAGTCATTAACAGCTCCATCACCCCTGATCTTTGTTTCTTTCCTGCACATACCAGACTAATCTAAGCAGTTAGAGCTGGCAGATGCAATCACGGTCTCATTTATCTGAGTGGTGCTTGTGGGTAGGCTTCACCCTGTGACAAGAAGTAACTAAAAAAGAAGTCTGGTGTACTGGTAAGGTAGATGAAAAACCCAGCTCCATGCAAACCTGGCGCGAGGCTCCCAGACTGCTAACAGGGGTAACACTGCGTCACTAGACTCTGAAGAGCTAGAACAGCTTATGTTCCCCATTATAATTAGATAGCTTTTAGACAAAGGCAGTGGTAGTGATGATAGGTGACATAAAGTGGAGACCAGTAAGTGCATCTAATGCACTTAGCAGAAATAGAAAGTATTGTTTGATGAGCAAAGGAAGTTAGCATTCAACAGCTGCGAAAAAGCTTGATGGCTAGAACAATTGTAATAAGGAAATCACTCAACAAACAGACCTAAATCACCAACCACCCTTCAGGGACAGGGCATATATGCAGAACAATTGCCTTGTGAATGTGATGGGAGTCAAGGTAAATCCAGACAACCTACAGTATATCCATCACATCTTTCTTTCCTTCTCCCAGCTCAGAAGACCCATGTCTCATATACTGGTGCGTGCATAAAAAATAAGTGCATAGGAAGTCTTTAAATTTGTTAGGTCCTATTGCTCATACCTGCAACAATGCAAGAACTGCTTACGACATTCTTCTATTTCTTATCCTTTTAAATTATATTCAGAAAATGCTTAGAGAAACCTGTGGCTCCATCATGCTAGGTGTTGTATGAAAAATGCATAGGGACATAACCTTTGCTCTGGAGAGTTTACAACTGAAATGTTCAGTCAGACGCAGGTAAGGTAAGAAATATCACAGAGTTCTGTTAAAATATTTAGCCAAGAAAAAAAAATTAAAATTTCTGAAACATAAAAATGACCATAATCTTTCAAGATGCCTGTTGCCTAGTGTGTATGTTCAATATCTCAATGAGATCATCAGTGTGAGGAATTTTCAGAGGATGTAGTGAGGGGAACTGTAAAACTCATTCTGCCTACTACGAATTCACAAAAAAAGAAAAAATGGGTTACAATATAACATTTAGAGTTAAATGTATGAGACAAGTTTCTTTTTAAAGGAAAAGAAACAACTGGCAATTTTTTATGAAGTATGAAGGGGTTGAGAAAGTAAAACACCTGACTGTATATCATACTGTGGCATTCCTTCGTTTCTGGGATCTCCTTTTCTTTCACTGGGGAGGGGCTATAGATCCAACTTCTCAGCTGCTACTAACTTTAAGCCCCATGCAGAACCTGAGAAATGGAATATAAAACACTAACATTCTATGAGAAAAAAGTCTACCAAATTTATTCACTTCCTAAACAAACAAACCAAAGAGAGAATAATCTAAAAAAAAGGGCATGCAGTTTAGGAAGTATTAAAATATTGATGGGGATGATGTTCATTAATTAAAAAAAAAAAGCTAATAAAATGCACAGAAGGCTCTAACCAAGTAGCCCTTTAGGGATAATTAGTTTTATTTTCCAAAGCTAATACTGATTTTATGTGCCTCCGTTTCTAAATAACTTACCTGATACCCAGTTCAGTTGTGCAAAATGCCAAATATCCCACCTCTTTAACTCCAGTCCTTATGAAATATCCCTAGGTAGGAAGAAATAGGCCTAATCAAAATCATCAGCCATTTTTGAAAACACAGTCCTTTATGCTTTGCAATAATATACTTAAGTGATTTCAAGAGACAAGAGATTTTCCCTCCTTTTAAGTCATCCAGTTTCATTTTTACATGAAAGCTAGTCTCTCCCTGTATCGAACAGGCACTTTGCTAATCAAAGGCTGCTAATCTTGATGGGCAGATAATGTGTGAAGTTCAATCCAGTGTATGTTAGACCAATCATAAACTGTACAATCAAACACCTGTCATATCGCAGAATTTAAAAACATTAAACAAACAACAATGACAAAACCATTTTTGTACACCACCTGCAACCTTTCTTTTTCATATTAAGGGAGGAAATACAAAAACAAGTAAAAAAGAACTGACACTGCTCAAAATTAGCTGCTCCATGAATAACCTCCTGCTTAATAACTTCCATAAGAATAAATGAACTAGGCTTTGCATGTCAAAAGCATCATTTAAATTGGATGCAAACTGAAGAAAAACGTCTGTTCTACCTCCAGTTAACCAGTGAGTTTGATTCATGACATTTGCCTGTGTGTCTTATTAAAAAGTATAAAGTGAAAAAACCAAATATTCAGAGAGTGGGTTTTTTTCTTGGGGGTGGTTGTTTTGTTTTGTTTTGTTTTGGATGGGACAGGCTACAACATATATTCAAATGCAACCATTTATTTCTTGTAGTCTGCACTTACAAACATTCAGACATCTACAAGTGAGGTTGTCTACTATAGCAGTCTGCCTTATAAGGAGAGAGACAAGACCAAAAGAACTTCATGTAACAATTCAAGAAGTCTCACTGAATTACCAACCTCACTAGACTTGCTGTTATTTAATACAAAGCTTCAGTTGCCCTATTATACTGTATGGGGTTTTTTCTTATTTAATGGAATTGGACAGTATTTCCTTGTAAATATAGACTGAAAATGTACTAATGCCTGGAAATATTATTTCACATTCCTTTGCTGACTGCCTTTGGTACACCACAAAAGTCCAGAGCAGGCTCCTTCTTAATATGTGAAACAGCAGAGAAGTCAGAAAATGGGATCAGTGAAGTCCTTACTCTATTAGTCTCATCCCAGTTCATCCATGTCCTCTCAACCACATTGCCAAGGCCTTGGCCATTCTCAGCCTCTGCTCTGAGCAGTTTGGGAGGAAGAAGCTTATGGCCCAAACGGGTGACCCACTAAGCGGGCTCCTGACAACACTGCAGTGCCAAATTCTGCAGTAACCTTAGTTTCTCCATCTTGAAGCATAATGTTCTCATCTGCCGCAAAAATATTTTTTTATTAATTACCTAACATTTTATGTATTGAATTTTATCTTAATCTTGGCTTTAGAGTATGTGAGAGAACTTACTTTTTCACTTGTGCCTTTAATCAATTTATGCAATTAATCCATAAGGATTTTTTTACAGCATTTGTTATTTTTCCTCCACAGAGTCAGTTTAAGAACCATATATTCTTAGGATGAGAGAATATACAGGTGCATTATCCTTCCAGTGTTTCAAGTGTGCCCTCCACTTTGTTATGGATTCATCTCCCTTGTCTCATTTGAAAAACTGTTGCATTCAATACAGGACCTAAATGCTACTAAAACCAGCATGTTTCTTTGCCTTCTTTTGACTTAGGAGTATGATAAGTTTCAAAAAAACCAACAGAATCATAAACAATCATATGTTGCTGACATATAATAATTTAGAAGTGTAATTCAACCGGGGGAAGATTTCATCACATTCTTAACACGTTCCTTCTAGCATGCACTATAACCCAAAGCCATCTTTTAAAACACAGCTTTTGAAGAAGATTTAATAATGTATTTTCATTAGAATCTCTGCTCTTAAAGTAAAATCAGTATTTTAAGATTAAACACAAGAAGAAAAATTAGTGGGGTCTCCTGGGTCTCCTCCTTTTGTCTTTATTTTCCTCTCTCAGACCCTAAGTTTTTCCTTATCTTTGAATTAATATTGCAGAAATAATGACATATAAAAACAGAAAGGAAAAAATTCATAAGGACAGAAAAGATCAAAGAAATAAGAAAAATCATCTGACCAATATTTTAAAAAATAAGAAATGGAAAACCTATTTGATTCCAAAATTAATAAATTAATAAATTATCTCCTCTTATATTGCAAGCTTCAGTTAACACATTTTTTCAACAAACATTTGATCTAGTTTCAAGCAGCCATATCAGTAGGCAGCTGAATCCCCAAAATAAAACTAAAATGGAAACAGGCAAACCAAGAAAAAAAAAGATTAAAAAAACTGCCACAAGTCCCTGTCTCCAGATATATGCATAACTTAACTCCAAATACCAATGAATAGCAGCCATAGCTTTACATGTTTAAAAATAACTTATTTTCTGAAGGTTTCCAATGTAAATGTTATTGAAAAACTGCTGGAAGTAAAATTTATTTTTGTCAAAAAATTGTAAAAACCAAAGTTTTCAATAAAATTTGATTGCTACTTTTAAAAAGAAGGCTGCAGGGCCAGGGAAGAAAATGGTGAAAGACAAATGCCACATCTTCCAAAACCAACAGGACTGTTTTCTTTCGGAGAAAGGACAGCTGCTCATTTCTGAGAACTTAAATACATTTTTAATTGAAGTTTCAAAAATAGTGAAGACATCTAATCACATCATGCATAGCTCAAGTATAAACAGTTTAAATATGAAATATCTTGAATGTTACATTGCACTGATAGGCCTAAGCTAGAATTTTC
>WAAD01039108.1:0-12498 GCA_013389945.1 Fregata magnificens
TTCTCACCCTCCCCAGCGCCAGGTCTTGTTTCAGAGACATTTATCTAGCAGAGTAAGTGGGAAAACCATGGAGTATTTCCATGTCTTTCCTTGCAGTATAAAAGAGATTCTGTTCCTTGTTGTAAATATCTAAAACCCAAGTGGTTTACTATTTTCCTTTCTGCATTACAGTTACACATCTCATTACTCCCAGCAGTTCTGGGAGTATTTCCTCCCTCAGTTTCTGATCTGCCATTCTCTCCAGCAGATCCCATTTATCATACATGAGTCATCAATTTCAGTGTCAGCCTGGAAGGTTTTGGGGAAAGGGATCCCCTCTAATTATCTGGCACTGGCCATGAGGGAAACAGCAGACTAGTTTGCATTTCATGTACTTAGAGAAAATAAACTATACGTAATTTTAAGAAGTCACTACATGTCAACAAGTAACTCTAGCAGGTGCATTTTCCCTTCCCTTTGGCCTAAAAATGCTATCATTATACATATTTTCCACACCCCTACTTTATATTTTAAATCCTTGAGCCTGAAATTATAAAAGACATCTCCACTCAGACAAACTGTTTCACTTTTATGGCATCAGATTTGAAAAGATCTATATACAATAACAAACACCTGATGCAGAATTTTAAAAGTGGAAACTGGAAAAAAAAATCATCTTGCCTCTTTGGATCTTTCTGCAAGACAATCATTCAACACCGACTCTTCACCTGAACAGTGTACTCCCGGGGCAAGCAACTGATACCGTGGGGTGTGGGGCTGCGTGACACAGCCAGTGGGACTTGAAAGCCTCTCCCTATCTTCCAACTGCTGGGAGAAGGGAGACCTACATCTACTCAGAACTGCAGATTCAAAGGAGATGTGAGCTTACTAGGCCATATCAACTTCTTGACATCTAAGGAGCTGAAAATACAAGCAAAAAGAATAAGCCTTGCAGCATAAATGATTTAAGGCAGCTCTCCCAGCCTAAAGATTTGCTGTTTGCACATCATCTGTATAAAAATTATCAGCTTGAATTAGATTTTGCTTAAATACAAATTATAGACGATTCCAATACATCTGCTCTTGCAGTGATTTTTTACTGAACACAAGAAAAAAAAAATTACTGCGGAAGAACTCCTTCATAAATCAAATGAACTTCCTCACTGCCTGCAGCCAGAACACTTAACTATGCATAAGAAACAAAACTACTGTTGAGAAACTCCACACATTCAGAAAAAAAAAAAAAAATCCAGACAAACAGAATACAAACATATACTGCTTAAGAAACCTATATGAAAATTTGACACAGTCAATAAACAGAACCTTAAACAGTTATGGATATTCCAGATTATAACTCCACATTTTTCTTGTACCAACAGAGAAGTTAACAGTTTGGATGGATTAATTATATTCTAACAGTATAACAATATGGAACAGCAGAAATTGTTTTATAGGAGGAGTACAGTGCACCACACATTTTCTGAAAAATCAGTACTTTGGTCTGAAACAATTTCAAAGTGATCAGAGAACAGAGTATTCTGAAATTTAAAAAATCAACATACTGATAAGGAAGCATCTAATTAAAGAACCCAAGGAGTAATACATTTTCCTTCAAATGTCATAGTTCTGAAGATAGTTCTATCCATTCCTTTCTGTTTATAGGACTTTATATAAATTAAGAGTGTCCAGTGCTGAAGACAACGCCGGATCACTGTAACAGCAGTTGGGAAACAGCAGTTTAAGCCCTCATGAGCGTTTCTCACCTGTGCAGAAAGATGAGCTTTAGCAGCATGGAGTTCCTGCTATCCACTCCTCCCCTTTTTTAACAGTACCCACTCCACAGCAGAATTTACAGAAATGAATATGCTTATGCTTCAGCCACTTGGAGTTAAGCCTAATATTTTGCTTCAAATTCACCTCCCAGTTCAATATAAGCTAACATATGGATTAATATTTTAAAACACTTTTAAGAAGTCTGATCAAAATCTCAACAGTGATTTGCAAATAACTTTATGAAGAAAAGCAGGAATCACAGGATTTATGGAAAAATAGAATGATGAAATTCTTGTGCAGACTAGGAGAGATGAACAGTCAAAATGATGCTGCGTATTTTCCATGTAACCAAATATTGTAGTTGCCAATAAATGCTATACAATATTGAATAGTTGGGGTGGGGGCAGACGTAACAACTGAAGAGGAAGAAAAGATACCTTGGAAGAAGAAAATAGTTTTTGTTCAGATTCAGTTATACTGTGAATATTGAGAACGCCTGGACATTCTGCCCAGGGAACAGTTTCTCTTAAATCCCTGCAAGAAGAATGACATTTATACCCCACGTCATAAAAAAAAGACTCATATTCCAAAAACATCTAGTTTTCCCAGCAGCCTTGAATTAATGAATTAATTAATCCAAGCTCAACTAATAATTTGGATATATCAGTTACTTCAGCGACAACAATACAGTTCTACTATTTTTAGCGATAAGGCTTCAAAGAAAAAATAATCACCATGTCTCAACATATCTGTTAGAAAAGTCTAAAATTCTGAGACAGTTTCACAGGCACCTGGGGGCATCTCACAACTGCCGGCTCAGTAGCCGTAGTTGCAGCACTGTAACGTCGGAAAAGTGTGTGTTTTTATGAGCGACTTTCTCACATTCCTAAGAACTGTACTAGAAGGAACAGAAACACCGTTAGCTGGTTAGCACATGCAAGTACTAAATTCATCTGCTACCTAACAATACTGAGTTGTTCAAAGGTGTCTTCCAGTCACGAGCAGGTCCCATGTGAATCAAGGCAAAGTGCCTCCTCATGATCCCCAGAGAGCCAATCCACCTCCCATTAAGAGCTCCCTTTTCCCTGCTAAATAAAATAAATTTGTAACTCTCCTAGAATGGTTCTCATATGTTCTTACCTTTGACTACTAAAGCACCGTACCTACTTCTTAGATTTACTTATGCACTTTCAAATCCGATAGTAATTTTTTAAGCTCTTGATGACAATCCAAATCCCTGTCGTCAGCCACCAACACCATGTTGGTACTTTAAACATACTTCCTATGTTTGATAGTATTTGTCTTGAAAGTCATTGTTTTGACATATAAAAACTGCTTTGTACAGCGGTTGCTTTCACTGTTGGTTTTAAAGGATGCTAATTCCACATTTATGTTAAAAGAACTGGTGAAAGACTTCAATGGTGGGAACTTAATACTTTCCCATTTACATTACCCATTTTGTCCTATAACAAAAAAATCCTTTAGAATAAGTATTAGTGAAACAACAGCAACTTGCTTGTTCTTTGACTACTCTTTAAAGCCTTTTCTTTATTTTAGCAGTTATACAATAAATAGAACACAACCCACGAAATATAAAATATGTACAAAAAAGCTTGGGGTCTTTCAACTGCACTCAGTTTTAGAAACTGAACACAAAGGCATTTCAAAGGCAGCTGGGATTTGGATTGTCATTTGAAGTTGATGGCATTATTAAAAAACAGGCCAAAAAACTTTTTCAAATTGCTGAATTTTCATCTCGTCTTTCTGCTGCTGACTGTGTACTTAAATACAGAAGGCTTCATAATAAAGGAAAGAGAACTACTCATTTCCAAAGTAAATATTGCATGTATAACCTCTCTGATTTGAACATGTACCTGTTTCCAAGGAGCTATTTTTAACAGTACAAATAGCTAAGTGACACTGAGGACAATACAGAAACCTGTAATGAGCTAGAAACAAAACCATGGCTGAAACACCAGTTTCTATTAAACAACAAAACATAAGTAATTCTTTCAACTAACAGAAAATCTTAAGCACTGCATGTCGTATCTACCAATTACAGGTTTAAACCCAATTACAAACAGCATCAGTGTATCAAAACCAGAAGTTGAAGTAAAAGATACACAACAAGCTTTTTGTTTCAATAAAAATTAAATCTGTTGGATTTTGCACCATCTTCAGAGGGCAGAAGTACCTCTCATTTAAATTTCAATTTAAGTTGTGTATATTGTATACAAGTGGGTGAAATTAAGAGAAAAGGCTTCAGAATGGAACATCCCTGCCAGTTCCATAAACCAAAACCCAGTAACATCTCATTTAATAGCAATGTATTGCACAAGTTTTTCATAAACATTTGTTGCTTTTGATCTAAGGTAATCAATATTTTTTCTTTCCATCCTCCTGCAACACTGACTTTCAAGTGTTCTGCCAACCTTCAGGCTACAGAAAAAGCATTATTTAGAAAGAGGAAGTGCCCAACAGATACTCGCCAAAATCACAATGCGCAGGAGGAAACAATGCAGCAACACTGTACCCCCCACAGTGCCTCCTTGTCTGCCACTCAGAATAGACCCGTTATCTTTTTAAGTATCAGTGATCTGGTGAGTGAGATCACTAACTGTGAGCAACTTTACAACATCATTAAACATGAGGTAACTAAGCAACAATTGCTTTAACAGTACATTCCAATTCTTNGATTTAATCTATTTCACTACCACAAGATTTTGAAGTAGGGAAAAAAGCTTAATTACTCAAACGTTTATTTCATCTTGGCTGTACACATGCCTTGATGAATTTCTTGGTCTGTTATTTTTGTGTTAGGATAATCCAGTTGTTCATCATTGTGTAATAGTTTCTTCACATAGGAAAACAGTGCTCTGACTACACAAACTAAAACATTCATTTAAATAATCCCTGTTATAATTTATTCTGTTACTTCTTTAAACATTAAGAATGTTACCTCAAACTGTGAACTTAAGGGGTTTTGCTTTGGGGTTTTTTATTTGTTCCCCCTTCCCACCCCAATTGCCACTTACAATAGATTTCCATTCTGCCTTCTTGTTTTGTTAAAAAAAACCCGTTTTTTTGTATACCAGTACATAAGTTCTTTGCTTTGAACACTTAAGACATTTGTCAAACCACTCACCAGTAAATCTCATACAGTCTTATGCTTGTATTTAAGATAAACAGACAAACCCCAAAACATTCAAGTCTCTCATCTTCATATTCTTTTGCTAGTAAAACATCAAGTATATCTTTCTATTTGTTTTTTTCAAAAAGTCAAATGAAAAATTTGAGTAGTTTTTGAAATAGGATTGTGTACTCTGCTGTGACTAAGGAATTGCCTCTCAGAAGAACTGGAGACTTCTGCCTATATTCTCCACCACTGTGATAACAAAGACACAAACAATCCAAATTATGGTCACCATCTACCTCAGTTACTCTTCCCAGAAAAATCCCAAACACTTACAGTGATATCAAATTCATAAGTCTGCACATTCTGCTGCTCTTCTCCCACTAAAATCTGCACAAATTCCTTTTAAGGGAGCACATACATTGCCAGTGTTCACTGTTTAAATGAAAATACCCTAGCATTCAGCCTTGCCCATATAGACATCTAAAGGACAATATTTGGTCATCCACCATGCTACCTATGCTTTGCAAAAGGCTCATATAATAAGTACTGCACATCAACTACCAGTTCTGTTTGCACTGCATTACCTTCTTGTAGTGCCTGTATCACAAGCTAACATTTCAATGGTAACAAATGCAGCTAGGATTTAGTTTGCACAATTTAAAACAATTATACAGTGCAATTTAAAATTAACTCAACATTCTTTTCTAGCTATGCATTTAGTTATCCATGAGGAATTTCAGGAAAAAAAAAAGTCAGAATAAGACAGTTTGATCAAGAGATCTCTTTAAAGGAAAACATACTTTCCGTATCTCCTGTAATCACTCAAATGTCAAGCCCTCTAACAGGATCTTTTCATATATACCAGATGCCTTAAATTGAGTCAGTCACAGGTCATGTCTCCCATGTTAATCTCTTCACAATAAGAAGATAATTAAAAAAAAAAAAAATCTATAAATCAAACTAAAATGACGGAATGTTTGTTTAGAAGTTTACCAAATGGAATGACCCTACTGGAATTCTTTCATGTAGCCTGTGAAAATGTCAGAATATATTCCATTTAAGAGGTCACAGTCCCTAGAGAGCTCTGAGTTTTGGCCTGTATGTCTTTTCACATGCTTTAATATTTGAAAATTGTTCCTTGTAGACACTGACTGATGCCCTGGGAATGCTAGGATTGTGGGAACTGGCAGTACCAATGACAAAGACAGACTTACTGGGAAATCAGTACCTACTCAGTTTGCTCTCTCACCTCATAACAGATAAGACAACATTCAAATATTTACAGGGAGACCAAAAGAATCCACACATTAAAAGACATTTGTTTCTTCTATTGACACTGTTTGTTAAAAAGCAAAACAAACCCCCAAAACGAACTCCCCAAAAAACCACAGCACCCCAAAAAAACCCAACCCCAAAACACAGAGACAAACATATATTAATTACAATGTGTTGTGTGTTCTTACAAAAGATTATTTGGTAGAGTATTTGCACTGGATGTTCCATGGACTATTAAAACCTTAAAGGAAAGAGAAGTCACATAATCGCTGAGGTTTGAAGCAACCTCTTGAGATCACCTAGCCCTACCCCCTGCTCAAGCAGGGTCAGGTGGAACAGGCTGCCCAGTCAGATTTTTAATACCTCCATGGATGGAGATTTCACAACCTCTCTGGGCAATGATTCTTCTACACACACGCATTATATATACACTATAATATATATATACACACACACACACACACTTCTATTGTAAACTTAAATAAATTGTATACTTCTATATCTAGATAGGTCTTTTAGAATATACTTACTTTGGGGTTTTTGGTTTTGGGATTGTTTGGTTGGTTGGTTTTGAGTTGGGGTTTTTTTTTGTTTGTGGGGGTGGTGTTGTTAATCATAATATGTGTATGCTGTTTTCCAGATCTCATTGCTTTCAGCTTAGTGACTATGAAACTACTGAATTTAAGTTGACATTTCCAATTATTTTCTGTGCCAATCTATTACTTTAATCAGAACTAAGTTTTCCATTTGTTGTTCTCTAGTCTTCCCACTAGCCATCTTTTCTCCACTTTCTCTCTCCCAACTCTCTCAAGAAAATAACTTCTAAGCACAGTAACTTACCTATGTACCATTAGGAGATGAAAAAATATGGCTCATAGCAGATCTCAAGAGAGTGGAAAAAAACCTGTCGTACACAGATACAAGGAGAATGTCCCAAATTTCACCTGATTCCCTAGTATCAAATTTGCAGCTTCAAATCTATTAACTGCACAGAGGATTAAGAATTTGTTCAGAAGCCATAAAGCTATGCCAAGAATGCATGTTACCAGTGCTACATAATGAAGGAGTGGAAGAGAAGAGATAACAGGCAAACTAATATATCCACGACTCTCTTAGATGCCAGAAAAATTCCCTTGGTTCCTCAAATTTATTTAAGTAATATCATTAGGTTAAGTGTGATGTAGCTTTCATTCAGTTATTTTGAAAAATGTCTGTCTCCCAGCTGGCTCGACTGGTCCCTCAGGAGGACTCAATATACACCATTTGGAGTATTTGTTTTCATTTTCGTTTGGTTTTTTTGGGTTTGTGGTTTTTTTTCATTTTGGGTTGGGGGGGTCCATCTTCACCTTAATTCATTACAGTTCCCCACAAGCTCTAGGGGCCCCACAGGAAGCTGTCATTCTCATCTGGCCTTCAGCACCTCAAGGTCTTTGCTCCTGAATGTCATTGTTCTTATGCAGCCAGAGGCACTCATTTCTTTGGGCTAATCTCTTCAGGTAGAGATTTTACCAGTCTTGCTTTTACTTTACGATGTTCACCATCCCAAGCCTTTTTTCCTCACAAAACATTCAAGACTCTTAGCTCTTTTCTCAATTAGCTCAATTCTGCTGTAGAATATTAGCTGCTAGCCATCAAAGAGCGATATCTAGCAGGTAGCCATGGTAGGCACATCACCACCTTTTCTACCCTCCTCCAATAAAAGACATAAAACCCCAAACAGAACCAGAATGCAATGCCATATCTACTCTGGTTCTGAGATTAGAGAAGCAGACACCCATTAGCTGGAGCAAAACTGCTTCTCCACACAATGCAGAGGACAGAGAACAGGCACACTCATGACCTGAAAGGATTTATAGCCAAGACAAAGAGCTGAAGCAGGCCTACAGAGTGCTGAAGGACAGTCAATGGCCCATATAGGAGCCAACCAGTTCTCTACCCATTTTACAATAATATATCCAGGCTCTCATCTGTGGATGACGACTGCACAAGAGTAACTTACATGTCTCTCTTTTTTAGAAACTAGTAGCCGCTGTCACAAGGAGATTCTGGCACAGTGGGTAGTCAAGGAAGCCACTGCAAAGCCAAGAGAGATTGCTGTAAAACATAGAAGCTAGGACCTTTTCATTTTACAGGTACCTTGAAACAACTATGATTGTATGGCTCCTGACACCCAGATCTTCACACCTACCTCTACCAGCCAAAGTGGCATGCTCACCAATTCTGGGAAAGTACTAATTCAGCATGCAAAAAGCTTTGCTCATACAGTGCTTCCTTTTTTTGATGGTATCTGCATGTGCAATCCTTTCCCACCCTTTGGCTCTGAAACAGTAGGTTGGAAGGCTGCAAGCAGCATCATTCCCATCCACTCTCCTGCTGTCAGCAGCAGACAGCCTATCCTTCCCTCCCTCGCCACCTCCTGGCTCTCAGACAGAAGCTTGTGAAACTGTGGTACAGTGCGTGGGTAGCATTCTGTTCTGACTAGTACTTCAGCTGTGCCATGCTGCCTGCTACTCTGTCATTCTTCCTCCACTGCAGTCCGGCTAAACAACACCTAGTCATCAATTTTCTCCCTCCTGTTCCTAAAGAAGAGCCTCATCTCTGTCACTTTTCTCCTCCCCCAACCACTGTCCTTCCTAATGACACAGCAGCTTGACTAAGAAAGCAAATACAGTGTACACAACCTAGCATCCTTCAGGCAGGGATGCAAACCAAGAGCTTCTAACGCCATGGCATTCTGTTTCCCAAACTCCATTTATGTGAGGAGCCCAACTGCTCGCGTGACAGCTGTGGACTATACACCAGTGGTTGCCATTAGACTGCCAGAATCACAGGCATGTCTTCGGTGTCCACTCAGTATGTGACGAGTATGAAAAGCAGAACCAATGAAAAGGTAACTTTTGCTGCTTTTTGGCAAGTGGAACAAGAGTTGGCCTCCAGAGAACAGGCACAATAATATGCTGCAATAAACAGGGCACAAGTTTACATGATCAATGCATTGTATGTATTGCTTAATTATGCAGAAAGATGCAGACTAATGAGAAACTGAAATTAATTTCATTAGTAATCCAGTATTGCCCACAGCCATTAACTTGAGAACAGCTCAAAAGAAAAAGGGAAATCTTAAAATTGTGGCAGTCCAGAAGACCAACATACAACATCCTGGAAAGATGATTCTTCGTTATTACACCCAAATACATACACAAGGTTACCTTCTACAAACAGTTTGTTGTTCTAACCCCAAATAATTGGAAGTGCTTGCTTTAGAGGTGGTTCAGTTGAAGTATTTCAGCCCTGCAATAAAACCTTTATCTAGCAAATCGGCTTGAAAACTCCCATTACTTGCCTTGCTATTAAAATATGAAACATTAATTGGTTAATATTTGTGTTTCAGAGACTTTTTATGATGGAAGACATCAGTCTGAAAAAATGACATTTGAGAGGACAAGAATATGTCGCTGCCTTTCTCACTCCCCAAAGAAATTATCCATTTGTCTTTAATCAGGGAGTAAACACCTGCATGTAGTAAACAGCTGAAGAAGCTTAAGATGCTATTGCCCTCTAACTGTTTGTTATTGATCCTCTACTGTAAGTTACAACCTATTCAACAGAGCTGGCAGAGCACCTATGTGTTCCTTGGTAACTCAAGCGACAACAGGTCCAGTGGAGCTTAATCTATACCATGAGATTTTGCACCAAAAACCACTGAGCTATGCTCACCTGAACTCTTATGCTAGCTTTGCTGTATGACTGTGATCTCTGGAGGCAGACTGGGCAGGGGAAGAGGAGTAAAATGTAAAAAAAGGACAAAGTAATAACACCTCAAATGACTGTTGGCTCACCAGGCACGCACGTGCAATTTCATTGTACATTTCTGTTACCCTGCCGTGATTACTTCCCTGTAAAACCAAACCAAACCAAAGCATAAGCCTCCCACACTTCTAGTATCATTGGAAAAGCCTGAAATGCAGTTTCTGTACTAACTTGTGCAAGCCAGCTTAACAACAGTATGCAGAACAATACTAGAATAATTCAGCCTTCTACTGGACTACTGCCAAAAGACTCATTCAAGTAAACAAAAGGTTTAAAGGATCACTACCAAAGCTCACAGTAAGCACAATGCTTACTGCATAAAAATAGTCAACAAAACCTTAAACTCTTCAGTGCCATTGTATTTCTGTGTACTAAAATCTCTTATGCTTACAGACTATAAGATTGTGACATGTTAAAATACTCCTGAAGAAATCCAGTTTTGGTAAAAAGTAAAAACAAAGACTAATTATTAAAGCTACTTTTAATTTGAATCCATCAAGTTCAAATTTTACTTTTACAAATTTTCTTCTGACTTTCATAATTTCTACAAAAAAATTATTTTTAACCAAACTAACCAAAATTACTAAATCTGAAATTATGGGTGAACAATAGTTTGGGTGCTCTGGAGGATGACAGTGCCCAAACCTCTTTTTGTTGTTTTAAGAAAGCAGTTTGAACACAAATGTCCATTTCTTCCAGGAACAAAAGCAGCCAGCCAGTATAAAGTCAGATATCGTCAGATCTTTTGCATACGGACAGGGAAAGAACTAGAAGGCTCCTCAAGTTAATTTAGGAATTATTTAAATACTACTAAAGCAGCATTCTCTCAGTGGCAGGATGCTTAAACAACATTAGAAAGATCTATAAAACTGAAAAGGATAGGAAATTGCACCAGTGTCCATCAAACATTTCTTTATCATGTCTGTCAGACTGTATTCCTCCAAAAATTCCTCCTATTATATGTTTTCTCAATCTGCCTTGCAGGTTGTTGAGCCTTTTCCTTTTCAAAAGCAATAGGGTTGTGCTAATAATGGCCTTGAAAACAATGCCTAATCTTTTGGCCAAGCCCAGCCAGATGAGTTAGTCTTGTCACAAAAGACACAGATGAAGTGAGGCCAAGGTCCATTATGTGAACTTCATGCAATCTCTTCCTCAAAGGCGGCATTAAAATCTTTGTGGGAGGCCTGATACTTACTATGGACAAATGCTCAAAAGTATCCTAAGTCATAAGAGGCATTATGATAAATAATGAAGAGAAGTAACAGGGCAATGGTTCTTAAGTCAACTGGCACAGAGGAGTGAGAAGCAGCTTCTCAAATTATTCATTTCCCCACCACCACTGTATGAAAATCTCTGTTATTTCAACAGGCTAGAGCCCTTAAGCATTAAAATTTCTTGCCACTGCCTTTTCTTTGGAAAATGAACAAGAAGCAGATTATATATGAAGACAATACAAAACCTACCTAAAAATTATTTCACTAATTCATGAAAGCACAAAAATACTTTCAAGTTATGGGAAGAATGCTTAAGAACCAACTGTCCAATTAGAGAAGAACTAAAAATGAAAGACTAAAGAGCAAACACAAGTAAGTTTAGCACCTGATGCTGCATACCTCGTTTTACTGCTTGTTTGACAATTTATCTTTATTAGTAAAAGAAGGGAGATAACAAAACAATGAAATTAAGTGAAGGGGACAAATATGTACTTAACACAGTCATAGCAAGGTTTGTCAAAGGGGAAATTTACAAGCTTGCCATCTTATAAGGGATATTTTCCTGTTTAATTTAGTGCATTCTTGTGGTAGTCACCTTCAGAAATGAAAAGTTTGACTTATTTAGACTCAACATAAATACCTGTGTCATCCATTTCGGTTTTACAGGCAATTAAAAACAAACAAACAAAATAAATTTTCCAGAGGTATAATTACATGCTGGATGCAAAAACCCCCACTACATTATCTTTTTGATGAGGCTTATGAGTTAAGTGTTGGCATTTTTAGCTTCATTATGAAATAGCTTTCTTTAAATATGTATTTCTGTTGCTTCCTTGATAAAAAGGTAAAACGTTGTAAGCTACCTTAAAACAAGCTTCTGGTATAGACATACCTGTTATCAATTTAACACCAAATAGTAGCCAACAAAAACTCCTGTCTCCCAAATTACAATTTTTTTTTCTGCCTTACAAAGAATAATTTTGAGGATGTAGAGCCAAAATATTAATAAGTTAGCTACAGGTCCCTTAGTTTAAAATACTTTGAATACGTTATATCAGTTAATGTAGTATTCTGTATTTCAGGGTCTTCATACATGGAAAAAAATAAGGAAGCAATTGTAAAAGACAAGCTCAAGTATTCAAAGAGGTTGTCATTCCACATCTATATAAGCTAAGCCTAAGTCTCTCCCCTACCATATTTTCCCTTTATTACGTTTTTCTTTCTTGGAGTGCTATATAATACTGAGGGTATGTACACAAAGCGCCATAGACTTAGTCCCTCATTGTGTAAACAGAAGCATCTTGGTTATAG
>WAAD01039123.1:8874-26605 GCA_013389945.1 Fregata magnificens
ATGGATGACAAACATGTTACCCTAAAAAAAGTGTATGCAACGTAATCTTTAACTTTTTTGGAAATATTGTTGAAAGAAGCTATCTCATAAAAATGCTTCACATTGCTATCTGAAGACTAGAAGAAAGTGACTCTTCTGATCTCCAGAATAAAACATAACTGAAATATGTGCTGAGAAGTGATAAGCACATCTAAAAGATTTAATTAAAGCTCTCAGGAATAAAGAAAAGAGCTACTGGCACAGAAACTGTCATGACAAATTATCTGTTGAAGAATCTTTAAGAACGGGGAAATACACAGCTGACTACAGAAAATATTTTAAAACTCTTACTGAAGACAATTAGCTAATCTGGGCCATGATACACATTTATAATGTTCAGTATAAGGCCATCCACTTACTCTGATACATTCAGAAAAGTTGAAATTTGAAATGACTGTAAAAAGAAGTGTCTTTCTTTTATAACTGATATGCAACCGGTGTAGATCTTTAAAAAACTTTTCCATAAAATTACATTTCAAGATTATAATATTTAGTATCAACAGTAAAGCACTTGGCTGTTTAATTACCAAGCTAGTAATTCTATTAATCACTCTACAAATGGTGTTTGTGTTTCAGGAAAGATCAATGACTCGTTTTAAGAACAATCATGGTAATACTCCACCTTTTTTGAATCCTATATTTAACAAAATCATCCACTGCTTCAGGTTAGCTTTCAGAATAATACACTATTTATCTCTACTTTATATAATAATCATTGAATGAATTCAATCCCATTGAAAAAATGGGTTATTACCATCAATAAGAAGCTTAAGGGAAAAAAAAATCATATATTGAATGTAATTGTTTGTTGCCTTAAAAGATGTTAGCAATTTTACCAAATACTTGCTCCACTAGTGACCTAACCAATTCTAAATAATAAAGTGAAATGGCAAGGATGCATCTTGTTCATGGAATCATATGTCAGGTTTTTCCTTTTGGATCACTTATAGAACGATGTCAAAATGCCTGTGCTTACTGGGGTGGATATTTAGATCAGATACAAAATACAAAAGAATATAATGTTAAGAAAACATTATTTGCAGATAAGTAGATAATAATATGTATACTGTTAATATTGGAGATAAACAGCATAACATAAAAATATCCGCATATATTGATCTTATCCAAACCCATAAGCAGCAATGTGGGTGATGCCGTGGGCATTACTGCATTGTTTGTCACAATGAAAAAAAAAAATGGACTTGGATTGTTGGATTACTAAATCTTTTTTCTAATATAGAAAGTTACTTCTGGCTGACATTAAATCACTTACATGAACAATTCAGCAACTTTGGAAGCTTTAAAGAAACCAATTAAAACTTCACATAAGAGGGGCTAAGTGCAGAGAAGCAGGCTATAGTTTCAACACATCATTGATTGAAGACTATTGTTTAGCTTTTCAATCTAATCAAGAGGGCAAATACAATTATAGAGTGTTCTATGCAACTCAAAGAGCATAGAAACTCTCTTTCTGTTATGTTCCTCTAAGTGTTCATAAATAATCCATCCACCATCTCCTTACATTTCCTTCTGCGTAGATTCTATTAAATATCAGAAAACTAAAAATTAGTGATAAGGAGACTTTTTTTAGAGATTGTATGCATGCAAACAACACAGCAATGTCTTATGAAATGTCTGCTCAAAATCAGCCTGCATTTTTAAATTCCAGAAGAGGTATCAAACAAAAACTTTTTGCACAAATGTATTTCTCATTTTCAAAGAGCTGTAGGTGAAAGTATTTGAAAAGAATGGCCACTTAGCTCAGGCACTTCCTAATTAAATGAAAAAAATATTTTAAAAAAGTAACAAAGAAGCAAAATTTATAATTTCCTTTCCTTAAGTGATTTCTTAATTGAATTAAGGGCTTGGGGAAATGCATTTTTCCATCTGTATCTGACAGATAATTCTTTATAAACTCTATGAATGAAAATAAGTTATTCAAGATCTTAATAAATATATCATGAGATAAATTCATTGCTGATGTCATTTTAGAAAACAGATTCCATTTTGAGAATGAAGGATAAAGAAAATATAATATATTTAATTATGAATTTAAATTTTCTGGAAGACTGATTCTAAAGCTATAGAGAAACAGTATTAGTATTTCCTTATTTTGCAGAAGTTATCATTAAGTTAATAGCGCCAGGATGCTGTACAGTTTCTTCTTTGCCTGGGATTTTTTTATCTGGTAGGATAAGTATGCAAGACCTTGTCTTTACAAGACTGTTATATATCACTCAATGTTCTTTTCCTGCATTCTTTTTACACAACATAACATAATCTCTCATGTTCATTGAAGTAGTATCCTTGTGATTCCTGGGTGTTAACTTGGTAGGTCAAAAAAGTGAATATTTTAATCTCTAGATTAGAGGGACTGTTGCTATGGTACTGCAAGTTTAGATCGATCCCCATGAAGCGACTCATTTCCCAAGACCTACTGATTCACAGTTCTTTGAATTGTCACCTCCACTATGATAAATGAATACATACATCCATTAAAAAATAAAATAAAATAAAAATTAAATATCCTTTCAAGTTACTTAATATCCCCTTTGCAGTGGCAACAGCGTCAAATGCAATTCTTCACACTGTTTTGCTAAGGGGAAAAAATCCTTTTTTAGAGCCAACTTTCAAATAAACTTGCCATTTTGAATTCAATACAAGCATAAACCTTTAGCAACTTTGCTGAAGTTGCTAAACTAATTTTTAGCCATAACTTACTGCTCCAGCAGGAGATAATACTGTAGAATGCACACCAATCAGATTTTATATCTTTTGGGCTTTGCCCATTCCAAATCTCAAGTACCTAGCTTTATGTTATTGAAACCTTCAACTTTTGTCATTCCCTGAATAGTAGGATCTGCTTAAATACATTTTTCTTTTTAGCAGAAAGAGTTATTTAAATGATTATTTCAATACTTATTCTATAGATTTGTTGCTTAATGCTGTTGGTAAGCTAATCAACTATATAATTTTAATTAAGCCTTTTTCATTCTCCTGTGTGTGTAAATATTTAAAGAAATATGATCAAATCCTCACTGAAGGCTTTTATCCAGTAAACACAAAACATGGAAAAGAAAGCAAACTCAGAGTAATTAATATCTAAATATTGGCTGAACATCAATGTTTGATGGCTATTAGGGAAGGCAAGTTTTCAGTGAAAGAAGGTTAAACTAGATCAAATAAGATTACTGCCCCTGTAAGCATTTGAATAATTCATTTTTCATATAGTCTGAAATCTGGAACCCTATTCCCAGATGCCAAATTTCATTTCAAGAAATGAAAATTTTACATATTCTTTTCAAACTCTTCTTCCATGGAGGTAACTCATATACTTCCAAGAAAGAACTGAATTACACTGGATAGCTGATTTGTAAGATCACAGACTGGAGTCTTAATACAGTCCCTTAATACAGACAAAACACTTATTTTAGTTCTTTCAATCCTATATAATAAAAAGTTAATTTTATTCAGTAAAGATGCAGATATTGATCAGTTTAATCAGATCAGTCATTCTGAAAAGTTAAGTCTGCCTTCTCCTCCTCCCTTGCTCTTGGAAGACATACTGTTACTGGCAAAAAGACAGAGAAAGAATTTGTCTCCATGGCCATTTTGGGTGTAGGGAAGTGATACAGAACTGCAGCTTTTATCCCCCCCTCAGCACAGGGTAAAAGTGAAAAATTCAAACGGTGGAGGAAATGTATTATGGAAAAGACAGATGTATGGCTAGGCTGTTCTATTGCCTGTTGCTAGAAAACCTATAGATGTGTGTGGTTGCAAATTCAAACATCTCAAAGGCTGAAAATTACAGAATTGAGATACCGAACATTTTGGTGCACCAAAATTTTACTTATCACACTACATAATGCAATCTTACATGCATGGTTGAAGACCGTTTCCCTATTCCCATCTACCCTGTTAATCGCCCTTTCTGCTCCTACTCTCCCTCTGTCCCATCTTCTCCTACTATCTGATTCTTTTTTCTTTTTTTCCTTCCTATTTTGTCTCTGTCCCCAGTTCCTTCACTCTGCACGGTGTCAGGCATGACCCTGCTGCCCTTTGCCAGTCTCAGCCATGTTGCTCTTCCTGAGGGTGTGGATGTTATAGGGGGAGTGTTGCAAACACAGACCAGAACCTGCCCCAAAACTCTGTGGCTTCCAGATGTCCTCTGCAGCTGGAAGGAGCAGTTGTAGCAAATATTGTAGTACCTTGCGAGTCAGGACTGATACACGCCAGGTACGCAGAGCAGCTATGAAGTATTTTGCTGCAAAACTCTAAGAAGTCTCCGATGAATGTGGGAAATTGATTTCTACAGGCTTCATCAGAATATTCAAGTTTTCATGGGGAAGGCAAAACGCATATACCTGACAGCAGAACAATTAATCTGCCTAACTTAAAGTCCCTCCTCCAAAGCACTATGAGTGAAAAAGTTTAAACTTAAGAATTATTTTAACATAAGCAAATCAGTGTGTTTTCCTGGAGGCTGCCAAACCCTTATAGCAGCTTTGTATAGCTATATACACACACAGAGGCACACACACGCAGAGCTTCAGGACATCCAGGACAATGTAATGCTCTACCATAGAAGTTTGCCAAACTTATAAGCAGATGAAAGACAAAGGGTTTTAATTGTTACTATCATTATCATATCCAGGTACAATGATTGCTATAAGCATAAGCTGTTTTTTAAGCAAAACAATATAAAAATAATGTCTTTTTCTGTATACAAGCAACCATAGGAGATTTTGAAAATAGAAGAGTCTACCTTATCAGTCTGATCCACCCAACGTTCTGAGTATCAAGATTGGTCTCTCCTGTTGTCCACAAGCTGTTCACGCATGCTACCCTGCTGGAGCAGAGCTTTTCAACATTTATGGGTACAGTTTTACTGATGTCCAGAGGGGAGTTGTTGTGAAATTCTCTTTGCCATCGGGAGGTTTTTTTCTTATCTATTAAACACAGAAATAAAACTGTACTCATTGCACAGCTGTATTTTTCATTAATTTCTGAGAGCTGCAGGTTTCTTAATAGCCTCCATGGCTTCCTCTGGCTTAAAGTCTAAAGTGATTACAGGAGCTAAAATCTTGTCATCCTTCCCTTGTAACTTGCAGGAGAGGAGGACATGAAGCTATGACATGTTTTCCAGTGTGCAATAAAACCCAAAATTACATGGTCACTGGTGAAATTAGAACAGGAAGAACTGAGACAATAGCAGTGTTGATTCATGTGTTTCAAAAGAGTTGAATTGATTTTAAAGGGAAAAGTCCAGCATTTTCCTGTTGAGCCAGTTCTAAAAGCAAATAAACATCATATTATATTCTGAAATATAATCTTCCAAAAACCACATCTATATTTTGTATTGTATTATAAAGTGCATTTGAGTACCCATCTAATTCATTTGGGGAGCTTTTGGTTTGGTTTAGTTTGTTTTCCATCTTTTCAGATATTGTCTAATATCTGTAAGTGAATGGGAAATACACTAGATGAATAGCTTGTGAAAAGGAATTTCAAGAGTTTGAAGTCCAAAACAGATGACTCTGAAAAATGTGCTAATGCAAGCTCTGTAGTATTGATTTGTCAACTCGGTTCTGGGGCCGGTTTTGTTCAATGTCTTCATCAATGATCTGGATGAGGGGATTGAGTGCACCCTCAGCAAGTTTGCAGATGACACCAAGCTGGGTGGGAGTGTCGATCTGCTCGAGGGAAGGAAGGCCCTGCAGAGGGATCTGGATAGGCTGGATCGATGGGCCGAGGCCAACTGTATGAGGTTCAACAAGGCCAAGTGCCGGGTCCTGCACTTGGGTCACAACAACCCCATGCAACGCTACAGGCTTGGGGAAGAGTAGCTGGAGAGCTGCCCGGCAGAAAAGGACCTGGGGGTGCTGGTCGACAGCCAGCTGAACATGAGCCGGCAGTGTGCCCAGGTGGCCAAGAAAGCCAACAGCATCCTGGGTTGTATCAGGAATAGTGTGACCAGCAGGAGTAGGGAAGTGATCGTGCCCCTGTACTCGGCACTGGTGAGGCCGCACCTCGAGTACTGTGTTCAGTTTTGGGCCCCTCAGTACAAGAAGGACACTGAGGTGCTGGAGCGTGTCCAGAGAAGGGCAACGAGGCTGGTGAAGGGACTAGAAAACAAGTCTTATGAGGAGCGGCTGAGAGAACTGGGGTTGTTTAGTCTGGAGAAGAGGAGGCTGAGGGGAGACCTTATCGCTCTCTACAACTACCTGAAGGGAGGTTGTAGGGAAGCGGGTGCTGGACTCTTCTCCCAAGAAACTAGCGATAGGACGAGAGGGAATGGCCTCAAGTTGCGTCAGGGGAGGTTTAGATTGGACATCAGGAAGAATTTCTTTACCGAAAGAGTGGTTAGGCATTGGAACAGGCTGCCCAGAGAGGTGGTGGAGTCGTCACCCCTGGAGGCGTTCAAAAAAAATGTAGACGTGGCACTCCAGGGCCTAGTTTAGGAGTCATGGTGGTGTTAGTTGATGGTTGGACTTGATGATCTTAGAGGTCTTTTCCAACCTTAATGATTCTATGATTCTATGATTCTAAGTCTTACTCTAAATCAAAACTGGTTCACTAAAAATGACAAATATTTGAGGAAGAGCACAGGATGGTGTAAATGGTGTGGGAGAAAAAGTATAGAATGGTTTGGTTTTCCTTTTGCCCTAAGTTTTATTTGGCGTTAATTATGCTATTGTAGCAATTTAAATGAACAAAACTCATAGAGTAGGTATCAGTTTAATCTTTTTTCTTAAACTACAGAGTAAACTATAGCAATAGTACTAGAGGAAAATGTATAAAGCTGGACGTACATGAATCTTTCTTCCAGGAAAATTATCTGGGATTTTCTTCTACTATTTTGAGGTTTCTTATACAATTGCTAATTTTTTTTGAAAGGTGACAGTTTATAGATCTCAGGATAGCAAGAGCAATATGCAGAAAAGTATTGACAGCTCTCTGTGCTGCCTGTATGCACTCTGTATTCATTTTTGTATGTTAGTAACAGGCAAACTTATGGGTTGCACTGTAAAAACATCACCTAAGAAACTAATTTCAATGTTGAAGACTTAATTAAGATACTTGGGAATAATATCTGGGCAACTTAAAGTCCTTGCTGATGTAGAATCTGGCATATAACTATTTATAAATTGTTGATTGTAGCACATGGCACATATAGTAAGTAGTGAATTAACTAACAAAATGGATACATACAGAATGCCAACACTTTGTTTTTATTAAACCCATTTTAAAGATCTGTTGTTAATAACAATGAGACATATATAATTTTCTATTTTTCTAAAATTTATAAAATTTATAGAATTTTATATTTTTATGAAATTACATGTCTCACCATATTAGATATTTTCCCATTTTTTAATATATACATATTAAAAAACATAAAATAATTTAACCCCTATATTAAAATGCCATCTCTCAGCTTTAACTCCAGCACCGTGTCTATAGAAGCTATTATCAAATAGTATGGATTTTACTCTGTTTCAGTTGATTTATCCAAAAGTAAATTTTAATCTGTTAAAAGAGGAAGGTTACTACCAGTGACAGTGGGGTCCACCCCCACCATTAACTATAACCTGCTGACTCACTCTCAGACTTATTTCCGTGTTGGACTGAATGTACTGGTACTAAGCCTGGCATCACCGCACGCTGGAAGAGGAAGCACTTGCTAGCACAGGCAGGGTACTGTGCCAGAGCTGTAGCCCTCAGAGTGTGCAAGGTGGGAGGGGGAAGGAGGACCCTCACCAGCTAAAATATTAGAGACAACCCTGAATTAAAAAGGAACCAAAAGTAAATACACAGAATAAACCCTACAGTTCAAGAAGTCAAATATAATTTTAACATCCCCTGAAGACTGAACAAACTTAAAAATAACACCTCCCGAGTTATTTCAGGTTTTCACTACAAATGCAGGTGTGACTGAAATACCTGCAAATGTTTTTCTTTATTCAAAGATCATTATTTTTAATTTCAAAAACCTTAATTAAATGGCAGTAATATCCAGTACAGACTTAACATATGAGTATTTTAAAGACTTTATAAGACATCTCTTAAATGTTTCCATTTCTATTACTTAGTATGTTTTGTAACGTTCGGTATCAACAGTTTCAACAAGATTGCATAAATATTGACTTTTTAGATAAAGGCTTTAACAATATTATTTTAAAAACAGAGCACACCAGTAGTCTGAAATCTATGCATTTGCTTTAAAAAGATTTAAATTTGCGTATATTTTGTTTGTACTTATTCCCCCTGAAAATTAATAGGACCAAACATTACTAAAATTTCCAGTTGATTCAGAAAAGACAAAAAGAAATTACGAGCCTCCCCAAAAATAGATATATTTATCTGAAGAATCAGGTTATGTGTTTCTAAATTATTTTCAACAATCTTGAGAAAACTGGTGGGATCTTTCCGATGGCTCTCGAGGATATTATATGCACACAGGAAAACAAATAAAACATTAAAGTCTTTTGAATTGAAAAAGTTATATTTTATAAAATTACAGTGTTTATATTTTTATAAAAGCCAATACATCATAAAACCAAAATGAGCTGCAGTATTAGTATCTTGTCTAACAAGGAGATGTAATCATGTCATTTATTTTCCTCCAAAAATTATTTTGTGTTTGAAAGTGCAGCCTTCTTCAGGCACTGTAATAGCTCTACAAGACGTCTATGTTGATCAAGCCAGTATATTTTTAGTGTGAGGATTCCCCCCACCCCCCAGATAGTAACAGCCATTTTACAAGAATATGTAAGAATTCTACCAAAGGCTGATTGGGAATAACCTACCTGTGTAACAGAAGATATTTAGTATTTGCATTAATCCTGGATTTAAGAGTCATATACTTCCTTTCCAAATGATATTTACGTATGCTGACTGTCTTGTTATCCACACAAATGTCCAGTCCCTTTCTAGTCTTGTTAATGCATTTGAGAATGTATCCTTTAGCATCAGTGGTGCCACAGGTTTGAAGTATTCCTCCTTATGACTGGAGCCTGACATTCACAACATAAGTTGGCTGTGATAATGATGCTAGGAACTCAATGAAGAGTATTACATATGATCACTTTCTTCTTTGGTTTTACTTTGATATGAAAGTGTTATAGTAAGCAATTTTTACATTCCTAATACTGGTGCTTTGTTTCTAAGAAGTTTCTCCTTGTTCTTGGTGTTATTATTTTGCTCCTCATTCATTTTATCCTCTGTTGAACAGACACATTAACATTGGAATACACATGCCATTCCATCATATATCTCCAGCTACTTCTAGCTGCTTTTTTAATGCGGATACTTCAACAGTTCTAGGTTACTGTCATTCAAGGTTGCTGCATTGGAAATGACAATGGCTATCACGTAAGTTGAAAAAGAAAAAAAACCCTAAACCACAAAATCCCATATAGCAACAAAACTCATATTTTGAGTTTATCTCTGGATAAGTGGTTGCCTCTCAACCTGCTTCCTAAATTCATTAAAATGACACATCCCTGTTTGAGAATACAGCTTTAAATTACTTGATAACATGTCTCAGAAGATGGTTCTATGGCCTCACTATATTGAAGTAATATTTTGATATTTCCTTGTTAAAAAAAAAAAAATCCCCCCCAAATAAAAATAATGGCAGCAGCTGGGATTGATAAATGCTGAGATATGATACTCAGCATCAAGCACTCTTCTATAACTTCTACTGGGCATTCCTAGTTTTTAGCTGGCATTTCCAGCAATTCTCCCATTCTTTCCACACCACAGCCTGCAACCCCCCCCCCCAAATGTACTTTTCAGCTTCCCTGACTATCTGCCAGCCTGTTTGTATAAGTGCTTGGTTGCTGTTTTGTTTTTTTGTGGTTTTTTTTTTCTTTGCTGAACTCTATAACAGTATTTAAAGTCTATTTGTTCTAGCTGAGGGTTTCTAAATATGGTGAGAAAAGCACTGTCAGCATGAATAACCCTTTTATGTTCAGTATGATTGACTATATACATAACCAAGGCTCAGAAAGGGATCAGATGCTGACCATGGAGAACAACTTTTTAGTCCCTAATGTATTAGACAATAATTAATAAAGACAAAAGTTTTGGATAATTGGAATAGAGGGTTTGTAGTCAATACAGACCCTGTAGCAAATTACTGTGCTAAATTACAAAAGGTCAGAAGCAGTGGATGAGCTTGGCTTTTCCACTTACAAAATTAAGAAAACTCATTTTCCCTCACATACTTTCTTTTCTTTTGCCTGTGATGGGAGGAAGAAAGGATTATTCTCTCAGTTTGTCTTCAGGCTAGATCCTTGGAAAGGGTGTGGACATTCTGTTGCTGCCACAGATGACACCAGTCTGCCTGCAGATTAAATGAAAGACCAAAAGACCCCATACTACAGAAGGGAAAATACTGGAGGGGGTATAAGAAAGTTTGTCTGGAATAGTAGCTGTATTTACAAGTCTATTTAAAGTGGTTTTGTCCTAACAAATGGAACCCATTTAGTCTTATAAACAAGACGTTTTCATGCTATTGCACAGTTAGTGGGACACGAAACTTGGAGTCAGTGGTCACTCCAGGGAAAGCCACAGAAAAGAAGAAAGGATAATTAAAAAAATATGTAAGAAACACTGTGAGGACACCATGGAGGCCCTCCGAACGCTGTCAAAGACATATTTCCAAACCAAGAAGAAAGTTTGGACAACACAAGGTAGTGGAACAAAAGGTAAGTTAACGTAACTCTTAACATAGGTTAAGAGTTAACATAGGTTAACTTCCTCTTAGCATAGGTTAAGAGGGACTAGTTGAGATGATGAGGAACCAGGGCAAAATGGACAAAGCTTTTCTATGCTCCCAGTAGGAATGGGAAGAAAACAACAAATAAGACCTGTTGTCAAGGTTTATTCTCACCACCTAGAAGCAATAATGATGACAACAAGGCCACATAGAATCATAGAATATCTCAATTTGGAAGGGACCCATAAAGATCATTGAGTCCAACTCCCTGGTCTTAGCAAAACTACGTACAAGTAAATTGCATGACTGAGAGCATTGTCCAGATGCTCCCTGAACCCCGGCAGGCTTGGTGCCCTGACCACTTCACTGGGGAGCCTGTTCCAGTGACCGACCACCCTCTCAGTGAAGAACCTTTTCCTAATGTCCAATCTGAACTTCCCCTGATGCAGCTTCATTCCATTTCCTCATGTCCTGTCCCTGGTCACCAGAGAGAGGAGATCAGTACCTCCCCCTCCACTGCCCTGCTTGAGGAAGTTGTAGACTGTGATGAGGTCACCCCTCATCCTTCTCTTCTCCAAGCTGAACAAGCCAAGTGACCTCACCTGTTCCTCATCAGTCTTGCTATTGAGACCTTTTAGATGGTAACAGGCAAGATACACTCCTGTGGGGAAGACAATTAAATGCATGTGTTGGAAAGCTGAGAGATCTGGCATCCAAACATACATCAGACATGTCAAAAGACAGGATTAGTTGGAGGGCATGTGATTCCAGGGTACAGTACAGCCAGTACAGCTTCTGGAGAGCCTTGAGATAATGTTTCTAGATAAAAATGGCACAATCTAAGCAAAGGGAACAGGATTTGGTGCAAGTTCACAGGCTTCAAGAGATACCACAGGCATGGAACAAATCAGAATGCAGAATTATGACCACATGAATATAACAGGGAGAGCAACAAGGGAAACAGAAATATAAGTGTTGAACATATAGACAGCTTGTGGTGCATAGAGTAGATAATGGGAAGCCTTTCATGTCACAGTAGAGGCTTGCTTGCTTGCTTTCTGGAAGCTGTATCCGTAAAAATGGGAATATATGTAATGTGACATTAACATAAGACTAATGAAATACATGAACTGTGGAAGCAAGCTAGCTACTATTCAACTAACAAAATTGCAACTCCACACCCCACAACTCTGCATTTGTGTGTCTGTACAGAATTTGTATCTTTTCTCCAGATTATGAAGGATTTTTAGTTCAGATAAAGTGAAGGATAGCTCCAAAACAGAAAGCAGCTTGGATTGTTGCAGCATGCAACCAGATAAGCCTTCCTTTAAAACATTGACCTCTGGGGACATTATAGAGACATGTCTACCTAGTGTGCCACTTATGTTGTAAATTTCTTGGCTGACAGATATGAATACAGTCTAATGATGCATACAGTCTGAGCAGTATTTTTTTTTCTCCATTTGTTACCTCAAACATATATTTGCCTTGGATGAGATGTAAATAGCATCAGAGTTATTAGCAGTTAAGAAAGGATCACAGTTAGGACTACAAACTGACACATAAGAATTTAGAATATTCAAGGTAGTTAATAATGTTTAGGCCAGACAAGAAGATGTTAGCACTGCACGCCTCATTAACAAGAGCCTCCTAAAGGATAACTTCAAGGACCAACAATGGAAACATCCTGCTGCGAACGAGGAGGTTAAGATAAAAAAGGCCACAAGTGTGAAGTCACTAGTGATAAAAGGGAACATCTGCCCCAGAAGGCGCCAAAACACGGTAACTGGGAGAAAGGTAATTCCGGCAGGGGGAGATGGTGACCACTGACCCAATTGAGGGATGAAAGGACTACCCCCCACCCCTTGTGAGCATGCGCAGTGGATTAANAAAGGACTACCCCCCACCCCTTGTGAGCATGCGCAGTGGATTAAAATCACACTGTAGCTTTAAAACTAAGCGAGAGAAATACAGGCCAATGGAAGAAGAGGATGCTTAGTCAGGTTAATGATTATGTATTAGATAGGTATGGTGTGTTAACTTATGTAAAAATGTCAGAATGAACTTCAGTAAGTGTGCTTGATTTGTGGAAATATTCCACCTTGCACCCTGTGCAGAATAAAACAATGTCTCCTCTCTAAACATGCTTTGTGTGTTTTGGGAGTTATTTTAAATTACAGGCAACAGTTTCCTTTGAAGCTTGCAGAATCTTGAGACAGGTAATACAAACCAAATCAGAACAAAAGATAAAAATCAGGGACTTTAATGAAGGAAGAAAGCAGTAAGAGTCCCCCTGGAACAGGTCAAGGCTCCTTGGTGCTCTGTATGGCAGCAGGAGTCAGCCTGGGCCTATAAAAAGGGGCTGGGGGATGGAGACAGTTATTTGTTGTGCTGTTTTGCATGGACTGTTTCATCAATTTGCCTTTGGCCATACAGCAGATATGCAGTCTGAGCAGAAGCTATTAGAATATATCATGAAGATGGCCCAATTGAATGCAATGCTCATCTAACTGCAGTGCCAGCTATTGAGATTCTAGCTCTGCAAGGTGAGAATAAGGCACATCCCAGGAAAAGCAGTACTGCTGCCAGATGCAGTAACCAACTTCAGAGTACCACACAGATGGCTCTTTGGAACAGAAAAGACACACTTACATGCTGCCATACCTCTGGGTCTGGGAGGCCCAGCAACCTGAGACCCAACTAAGCAAGATGAGATATTATGGAGAGCAAAACAGTTCATGCTCTAGAAATTGTCTAGACCACAAGTAATCAGGTAAAAAATTAGCTGTGAAGGAAAGATGGAATTATGTTTACAAGGAAGTAAACATTAATTCTAAAATATGGTAAGTGCCTTAAAAAAAAAAAAAAAAAGATCAATACTTGAGAAGCCAAACTTCAACTGTACAAGGAACTCAGATTTGCAAAGAGTGAATGACAACAGAAGACAGAACTTTATTTTGTATAATACTCAGGAAGTGTCTAACAGTGCTTCTTTCTGCCTTCCTGGTCTCTAGAAATGTACGGATCACACTATAATAGTATAATAAAGTCAAAGAATGAGGGTAAGGAAATGCTTTAATATATTGTATTAGTCCCTTTTGTACATTGCTCTTTCAACAATGAATTAGTGCAATAAAGCCTTGACCAGGTGGAAAGGTCCTACAGGAAACACAAAGCTCATAAATCTTGTAATAACACATTTAGTAAAGGAATATGCAAGAAAGGGTTATTCATAAAGCTCTAACATGTTAGCAGTGATAGCGTATGATCATATCTATTATGGAAAAAAGATAGCAAGCAATAAAATTTATGTATGGGATAGTTTATTCTCCATTATTCTCTGCTTCCACTATTCTCCTCACAGCTACTCAATAACCTGCAATTTTAAATATAAGAAGATAAGTTATTTTTCTCAGAGAACATCATATGATGGATTTCAATTTACTATAATTATTTAATCTCCAGTGACTTAGTTATATGTAGAGTTGTTATATCTTTGTATAAATAAGTAAAATGATTTATGTTTTATTAAGAGTAACTAGGAGCTGGTTAATTAAAGAAACCCCTAATAAGAATGACCCTCTTTTCAGCAGGTTTCTCACTTCAGTTACAGTGTTATTGATTTAGTATACAGATACTTAAGGTTTTAC
Source organism: Fregata magnificens (assembly GCA_013389945.1). Taxonomy (NCBI): domain Eukaryota; kingdom Metazoa; phylum Chordata; class Aves; order Suliformes; family Fregatidae; genus Fregata; species Fregata magnificens. The sequence continues at coordinate 23,290 of WAAD01039123.1, forward strand.
TGATGTATTGCCATGGAAGACTTGGAATAGTTCATGTCACAATTAGAGGAATACAAAAATGTTCTGATAATTTGAAGAGAAATATTGTTGGAAAACTACTGATAGTGTGATGTCCAAGAATCATTAACAATCTGGTGCTTATTTTTGAACAGGTGTACAATTTAATTATCAAAGCCAATGGGCAATATTAATGCCAATTTCAGAGAAGCAAAACACTGCTGGAGGTTCTGAGCCAACGAGCGAATAAATATCTCATTTCAGTCAGACAATCTAGGATAATCAGGAGTAGTCAACAGTGCTATGGAAAATACTGCAGGCAAGAAATAAAAATGGCACTTTAATTCTCCGTGGTAAAAATAAGCAGTACTTGCCATACTGACACATTCCTGCCAGAGTATTTTGCTCTTCATTAGCTCCTGAGATAATTCCAGATCTCATGCAGAATTACAAGGGGCAAGATCTAAATAGATAAGATACACATAAGTACTACATGCTATTATTTGGATTCTTTTCCTTTTTTATTTAATTATCTTAAGTGACAAGCTTCTAAAAGTTTTGTCTTAGAATAATTTATCCAAGAAAACAAATATATGAATCTAGAAGATGCAATGTCCTTAGGTTCTTAGAAAAACCCTTCTAGATCCTGGAATGAAATAGCTTTTACTTGTAAACTTCATTAATTTTTGAATACTATTACACTGTACAGAAAAACAATTTTAGTTAACTTTTTTTGAAAAATTCCAGTAGAAATTGCATTAGTATTCTTGGACATTATTCATAATCAAAAGAAGTATACTTTTTGGTAATATTAAAAGGTGAATAACCAGTTTAAATTATTTCCTCCAAAAAGGAAGATCTTATTCTAACAGATTCTTCCATCTTAATTTTTTAAGATTCTTTAAAATTTTTATCTTATTTTATTCATAATGTTCATAACATGTCAAATATTTTTCTACACTTTTTAATAGGTAATTTAAAAAACACCCCCCCCAGTCTAGTTTCATATATCAAAGTCAAAACCATTATTTGTTCACAGAGTGTTTTCACTCACATAGCTTTCTTATTCATGTTCACAGCATAGAACTAAATCTTCATTTAATGGATCTGAAATAAAAAGTTTTCCTCAAACTTCCATTGGTCAAATTTTACAGTGTTTTATACTTTAAAGCCTCACTGGTGTTTTGAAGATTAAATAGCATGAAATTTGTTCCTTTTGACAGACCATTTACATGGTCAGGTCAAAATCACAAGAAAACTAAACTTATATTAAAAGAAATAAAATCTAAAATATTTTCTTGGTCATTTCTGCTTAACATAAAATATAAATTCCATGGCATTTATGGGCAAGACATATGGCACTTATAAGGCATGGGCAAGGTGTAATACGTTTAAATAACCAACCATTCCAACCAGTCTGTGTAGGTCAGTGTTCTGTGGTCTGTGTGAGCTTTAAATAAACAGCGATAACTCAGCCTTGTTAGATACTCTGTGATTTACAATCTGATGCTCCTGCTGCTGCCAGTGTTGAAAAAAAGCAGTATTGAAGTTGGTGATCCATGGCATTAAAAAATTAAAAAGTGAAAAGAGGGAAAGAGACAGAGAGGGATGGGGGAAGAGAAAGGAAGAGTGAGTGAGGGGGAGAGAGCAATGGGAGGGAAGACAGCAAGAGGGGAGGAGGACTTGAGAGACAGGAATGAGCTAATAGTATTTCTCTCTTAGCAGCTCTCCATTTTTGTACTCTTGCCTTGATCTGGCAGAACTGGGATTTGTCAACTTTCAGGACACACTGAAAAACACAATTTTCCCCTAAATGTTTGGCCAAGGCAGCTCTGTCACTGAATTTATACAGTTAGTGTAAAACATACTGCATCATTACTATACTTGATTTTTTTAATTAAAATTTTTTGAAGTGTATTTAAGCAGGTGCTTGTTTTTACATGATTGCACACTGATCAATTAAAGAAATTATTTCTGTACACTATATTGTCACCAAAATCTTCCTAGAAACTATGTTAGAGGTCAGCTGTCAAGTTAAAGACCAAATGATTTTTATAAGTTTGTCAAGGATTTTATTATCTAACTAATGAAGTCCACTAGCATGGTCCTTACCTAAGAAAAGGGTCTCATTCAAATCACAGAGAGAAAAAGAAACATTCTGGAAAAACTTTGTTCCTCCCTTTCTATTAACAAAAGATTCAAACAGATAAGTTAGCAGGTATGTTACAAACAAAACAAAGCCAAAACCCAAATACAGATTACAAATAGAAGCATATTTTGGTATATTTTATTTCCATAACATATGCAATGCAGAAGTGAGGTTTAATAACAGATCCTACCTTTATTCTAGCCAGGCAAGACTGTTCAAAGGGAATCCCTTAATAGTAAACTGAGAGAGAAAAATATTGTACCAATGTGACAACTAAAGTTAGACTCCTGTTCTATCCTGACCACTTGGTTTACATCAAGGAAGGTTAGGAACGGTAGTGTCACTGACTAATAGTTTTTGTGAATATCTGTTCTTTATGGTCATATATATACATCAATTCCTCGTACGTTCAGCTCACTTCTTATCCACCATTGAATGTTATTTATATAAGGACACAGGAGATATATTAGTTTTAGAAAACACTTGAAGGATATTCAAGGTTTCACTGAGTACATTTTGACAGCTATTTTACAATCTAACATAGGCAACATCACCTAAGTTTTTATATAATTGTGAAATATCAACCCCACTTTGCTCTCATATTATAGAAAAAGGACTGTTCTCTTAAATCAATTGCTGAGCTACTAAGAAATACTCACTTCAAGCAACAACATTGTGACTGCCTCCTAAATTTGAGATAGAAAGACTTTTAAATATTATTTTAAACAAAATAATTTAATATGCTACAGTTGTGCCACTAATTGCTCTTTACACACAGCTACGCTTTATAAGAAAAACAGACATTATAGATAAATAAGTCTTTTTTAATTATCATTTACTTGTTGTTTTTATGGCAATAGAAAAACTACAGCCACTAAGTATTAAGACGATAAGTTCAACCAAAATTTGATCTATCAAAACATCAAACTTCCCCTTTTTCTACCCCTTTCTTCCTCAGCCATTTTTTATCTTCCAAAAGATAAATTGTAAGGATATGTTAAGGAGAACCTTGAATATACAGAAGTCAGCTACGGTGATTGTGGAAGCCCTATGGAATGCCTCTGGGCCAAGATCAGAGAGGTCGTCTCCAAGGGGAATCTTACAGTAGGCATCTGCTACCGACTTCCAAACCAACACAATAAGGCCAATGAAGCAATATTTGGGTCACTT
>WAAD01039131.1:11593-45196 GCA_013389945.1 Fregata magnificens
GGGCGGCGGGGGAAGGGAAATCTGTGCAGAAGTATTGTGGTTTGGGGAATGCGATTAGATCGGCATTGCAGCGCAAGTACTTCGCTAACTCCTGGCTGTATCCTCTTGTTGCCGTCCCTACCACCAAACCCGGGAGAAGTTTGTGTTTGTTTTTCTTTTCCTTCTTGTTTAAATAAGTTTTAAGATATTGGCGTTCTTAGCGAAGCCGGCCAGCGATGCNAGCCGGCTGCTACGTGCTCCGCGCCGTGGAGGTGCGGTAGCGTGCGGGGCGGGGGGGGCGAATGCGTTGCAGCGGGTATTAATCTCTTTCCGCTCATTTTGTAGCAGCAGGAGAGAAAACCCCCTCCCTCCGCCGCCTCCCTGCCCCCGGCATGCTGGCACTGCCCACTGAGACGTGCAGAGTTTGGGGTTAACTTGCAGCTGGCCGCCCTGGAATAGAGACTCTCCGGACCGGATCAGTTGGGGTTTGTTGTCTATGTCTTGTTGGGAAATCTGGTGGATTTTTTTCTCGCTCGTGGAGGAAGAGCCCGGTGCTGGCAGTTGGCTTCGTGGTCTTTTTTGGAGGGCGAAGGAAGGGAAGGGATCGCGCTTGAGCCGTGAAGAGAGAGAGCTCGGACATGTGTTGTCAGCACATCTGGGGAATACAGTCTGCAAGTCCAAAAGGAAATTTGCTGGGATCGTTCAAACTGCGATATTGATCTTTGTTATTTTTTTTCGCCGAGGGATGCACTTGGCATGAGAATCGGAGGATGGAAATTGTTTGGGAGGTGCTTTTTCTTCTGCAAGCGAATTTCATCGTCTGCATTTCAGGTACGCAGCTAGCACAGAAAGGGTGTGTGTGGGGGGATGGAGAAATACCATACAGGGTTCCCAGGCTTCCCCTTAGCAAGGTGCAAGAGGTACAGTTAAACCCAAATCAAAATAGTAGTTGAAAAATACACGAATGATGTATTGTGAGTGGATCGTGACAAAAATCAACAAACATCAATCCCTCTCCCCTTAATTCCAATACCTGTGTAGTAATTATGATACACTGGTTGCAATAAATAACCACAGTGTACTGATTAAGCAGATGGTTATAATTCCTAATGTACCTGATTGTGATAATTAATCGCAACATTGCAGTAATCCCAGAATTTCATAGCTCCTGAAGTTCTTAAACTCAGCTGATATGTGGATCCTAAAAGGTTTGCGGTTCGTTGGCAGAGTTGTCATGTTCTGCTGCCACAGTTCAGGGTCTGCAAAGGAAGGAATGACACTGAAGAGCATCCCTTTGCTTTTAAAAGGAGCTTTACTGTGGCCGTGCTCTGAAAATGAATTTAAAAAAAAAAAAAAAGCCCCATTCAAAGAACTCCTTGGTGGCTGGGATTCCAGCTTTGGGCTTCTCATTTTAAGCTTACAAAGATCTCTCTCCTTTCCAGTATGTAGAAGTCGGGTAGTTTCAGTTGTCACCAGAGCTTGTCCAATTAATGAATAGGCACGGCCGGGTGTCTAGCGTAAAGGATTGGAACAATTTATTCTGGGGGAAAACACTCACTTCTACTGTAAAAGCCCTGGCTGCCTTGTTAATTTGTCATGTCAGTCATGCTGGAATAATTATGTTGCAGGAGGCAGGAGTGGGGAGGTGGCCAGTTTTCTAGTTTGGGACACTTCAGGGAGCCCCATGGGGATCCAGGCTGCCTGTGTCTCCTGCTCTTCCACTTCTCTGCAGGCTGCTTCTGCCCTCAAGTCATTGCATAAGTCTGGAAATGGGAACGGAAGCAACACAGGCAAGGCACTGCAGGGGGGAGGTAGGGGTCCTGGTGGACATCTCAGCGTCCAGCCTGGAGGTGCTTAGGGAGAGGGAGCTCCAAAGCTCCCTTGGGACCATGCAGAGCTTGGCCTGGGCCAGCTCCCAGCCAGCCAGCAGCCCCTGCAGCATCTCACCCTGGCAATGCCTGCCTCCACTGCGCTTTCTGCAGCACTTCCTGACTGATCCACCCTTACAGCCCTTGGACTGGCGATACTTATACTGACGTTTGGGGTGGCAGCATCTATGTTAATTTATATTGCCTGCACCTGCCCCAAAACTTTTTTATTCCAGAGCAAATAGTGTTGCTATTGGCCCGCGGGGTACGTCAGCCCTTCTTTTATCCCTACAGGCTGATGCCATCTGCTACCAGGCACCCGGGTGACACGGGCAGCACCCCAGGCTGACGTTCCTCTTGTGCCCATTGGTACCATCAGAATAATTAACTTGCTCACTCTTTAGAACAGCAAAACCTGCTGCCTCTTGTCATTTAAATCTCACACTTATCTATTTAGCTCAGCGTGGTATGCCACCTGTCCAGTTCGCTTCAAATTAGGCACTTCTTAAAGTACCACAGTGAGAATGGAAAAATGAAGCTCATCGCTTTCTTGGCCATTCTGACAGTAATATCCTGAGACAGAAAGAAGCTGTCCCATTCTGTGCAGGTCCTTATGCCACGCATTTGGCTGCCAGTGTTTCCTAACCTGTCCCCCTCCGTTCCTCATCTTCAGACATGGGAATACAGGCTTCTGAAACTGATAGTGCAGTCAGTCCTGCAGGGGCTCTCGTCGCTCTCCATCTCCCGCTAGCACCAAGAACAGACTGATATCCATCTCTGTTTTCTTTTTCGCTTTTTTGGTTCTTTTCTGGGGAATAAAGTGAATAAATGAATGGTGGGATGCTTTTGCTGCATGGTTAAAGCTGTGGTTTCAAATAATTAGTTTTAACCACATAGAGGATGTGTGCATGCATTTAGCCTTTTTTTTTTTTTTTTTTCTTCCTAGGGATTTTTTTTTTTCCCCAGGAATCCTTAGGATTTGTCATCTTGGTAAAAGGGATTAAGATCTGTAGATATCTGACTGGCACTAATGCTTTGTATCTTTCCTCTGTCATCCTTTTTACACTATGTTTTGTAGCATATTATCTAGCTGGGATGTCTGGATAACAGTGTAAGTAAGAGAAGGTGTAATGAAGCCTGTTAAGGTTTGCCTCAACACTGGATTCCAGAAACTGTGTATTTTTAGCACTTCAGCACTGGTCATTCATTCAACGTGTTACTTAAAAAAACCACTCGTTGAGCACACTGCTGCAAATTACAGGGATGTGAATTAAGGAATGTGGTAGTAGTATTTTTTTTCTTCTTTTTTTTCTTTCTTATTAAGTCAGTTGTTTCAGCAATGAAGATACAAGACTGGCCTTCTGTGCATGGATCTTTCCTGAACATCAGCAAACGCTTGATTCAGTGTCTATTTAAACCTGTGATGGCCCTCCTACTAATTCCAGTGGTGATTTGGATTAGGGCCTATTAAGGGCTGCTGTTCAAAGGGATGATGTCAGTCACTGAATTGAACAGGCTATTAAGTTAGTTTATCATTATTAGTAAACTTACTTATTAAACATAGGTTCAATGTTATGTCACATTGAGTTTTGCTATGTATTTACTTTTAAATATAAATTAGGCTGAATATAGCACTTATGCTGTGTTTCTTAATTAAAATAAATAATGAAGTTATACAATTAGGTTTTGGTGTCTCACATGCATGAATCTTTGTGACATTTAGTGTACGGAAAGTAATTTCGTCTACTAAAAAGAGGCATATATTTTCAAAATATTTTATACCTAACATATTTTTTTATCAGTCAGTTACCAGTGTGTATGATAGATTGCTTGGTTTGGAAGAAAGGATACTGAGATTTAGGAATAAATTTTTTTTTAGTTACTGGCCCTTGTGTTTGGGAAATAATTTATCTGTGAACTTTGTCAACCGAATATTTTTGTTTTCGTGGCATACTGAATTAAGGCTTTTGCTACTAGAAATTACTTGTTTGAAAGGAGAATCTAGTTTCTTTGTGCAGATGCAAATGAGAAATAAGAACAGATTGAAGGACCAAGAAGACAATTTCTAGCCTTTAGAAAGAAATGAAAACCCTCTCTTTCCTTCTAAGTCATGATGCATATTTATTCCTTTGAGTTGTAGTCTCTGAGGAAAAATAGTCATCATTTGTATTATGACTTTTGAGGTTTTGTTCCTTTTAATGATACTACAGCATAGAAGGGACACAGGATAGTGGAAGTGAAGATGTCCTGTAGATACAACGCTGAAATAAGACCTCTCTGGTTGTTGTTCCTTTGAAGATGCAGATAATCATGGCATGGGGATTTTACTGTTTATATAGAAAGAGGATAATAGTTGTTGGTATGATGTGCAAAATTTCCTTCCTGGGTAATAATCCCACCAAAGATTAATTAGCATCAGTGTTCTCAGGTGGGATGCTGTTGATCCCATAATGGCTGCCACCTTTGCTTGCATAGTCATTTGTATAAACCATGAGCAATTTTTTTGTGATTCTAGATATTAACAATCAATTTCAAGACAAAAACCAGGATGCTGTTTTCTAACCCTTGCAGGATACTTCATTTAAATAAGAAAATGCTACTGTCGTGGGCATTGATTAAGAAGGTTTCTGTGTACATTTTCTGTTAATCCATCAACAAAATGATTTATAAAACTTGCATGTTCACCATCTTTGTGGCTTCCTATGAATTGATATTACCGCATATTGTTCTGGCTTGCAGGAACTAATATGGATGAAATTCATGCAGTCCCTACAGCTGTCTTATTATTTGGAAGTATTTTCATCCTTTGCCATCGTTCTCAAGTCACGTAGGGGCAGATCCCTTTTATGATGTAACTTCTTTGGCCTGTTCGGCAGCACACAGGGATCATAAATCATGTATCATGAACAACTAAGGTATAAAAAAAATCCTGTCTATCAAGGAATTCCACTGTGTATTGAGCATCTGATGTAGGATCTGCTGGCATTGAGGCTAGGGGTGTATTTGGAGCACAGTTGCACTTCATTTTCTGTCTTGTTGCTTCAACAGTCTCTGAGCTCGTATTACTGGGCATAACACAGAGGTGTCCTATAGGAACTCTAAATTATGCCAGGGCTTGAATTATCTGTTGAATGATGGTCTGTAAGGTCTGATAACTCTTTTTCTCTTGTACAGCATTGTACAACCTGTGATAATTCAAGCTAAAGTAGTCTTGTAGAAGAGAAGAATATCACGGCTCTAATGTCCATTAGTAACTAACAGTGAATGGTTCATTGTTATGTTTGGACAAAAATGTTGAAACCAAGTTAATTATTCTCAAATAGTGTCACAGAAATAGCTTTTTCTGGCACTTTTAAGTGCACTTTTAAGTAAGAAATGTAATATCCTAGGGGAAGAAATTATTCATAGCATATATATATATATATGTATAAGAGAAAGTAATCACTAGGCATATAGGAAGATGTAACATGCAGCCTGGTGCATCTGGTAACTGAGAGCTTTTGGCATCCAATCCATTATAGTAGTCTTTCCTGCTTTGTCCCATCTCCACAGCTTCATGTGTGTGGGCAAACCTTCATGCCTGCACGGAGTTTGTTGATGTTACTGAAAATCCACGTGGATTCAATCCTCCTGCTCACATTCAAACACAGGATGGAGGCCATATGTTGGATCCAAAGACTCTCAGTTCCTTAGCACTTGAATGCTTTCTCACTTCAGAGATGTTGCCGCCTTTCCAAAAGGTGTGAAGATGTTTCTGATTTAAAATTCTATGGAAATAGCCTTGCAGCCTATAAATGTCTGCTTTCCTTTTTTTTTTTTTTTTTTTTTTTTTTTTTTCTTTTTTTTTTTTTTTTTTTTTTTTGGTGTCCTGTATTTTTCATCATTCTATTTTTATTGTTAGTTTTACAGCTAGAGCATGACCAGATAGGCGCTAAAGTGCCAAAACAACACACATATTTTTAGTTTATGTAAAGGTAGTAGAAGGGAACATTTATGAATAGTTTTGCACGTATTATGCTGAGCTATTTTCCATCCAATAAACTGACGGAAAGAAACTGGTAATCGCTGCTATTCTTTTCCAAATCTCAGTGATGAAGATACCCAGTTTTCAAAGGGACTTCTTTGCCTTGTTGTGTCATTGTTAATGCCATTGAACTAGATGCCAAGCCTCCAAGACAAAATTATTAAAAACAGGAATAAAACCCCAACGCAAATAAGCACTCTCAATTTAAGGGTATTCTTTAAGTCTTTAAGATACAACTGATATTATAGAGAAGTTTTGCCCTTGATATTCTTGGGAAGGTTTTAGTTTTTAAATCTACAGCAGCTAGATTTTAAATTCAGCAAGGATTGAAATGGCTTTCCATTTGCATTATGAATATTGCTTGTATACCAATGAACAAGGAATTCCTGCTTACCCTAAAAGGCTGTTTTGCTTATTTGTTGCTATTGGTCAAAGTATCGCTGTCTTTCTTGGTTGAAAGGTTGTAATTTAGCTGAGGAGGGAGATGCTGTTTTCATCATTACTGATTGTTTATGGCTAAACTTAACATGGCAAAGACTGAAGTGGATGATTGGCCCATCTGGGCTGTTAATAGAAGACTGTATAAAACTGTTTTATCATTATCTCATTACCAGCTCAAGCAGCAGACAAAACTAGATGACAGTTAGTTATGGACAACACTGACATACTGTGATAAGTGTTATTTTGCTCCTATCTTGCTTTTATCTTCACCATACATCATGTTGGAAGGAATAGAAAATAGGAATCAAATTTTAAATTTGTTTAGAGGCAACACTGTATAGCGTGACTGCATTTCCATTGTAATGCCATCAGAAAGTGCAAAAGTGCCTGTCCATACAGGAGAATATCAGCAAAGAAAATTCCATTGTGATAGATAAATTGAAACATTAATCGTAAATAAATAGGAAATAAATTTTTTAAAAGGGTAATAATCTGGCATTTAGGAGAATTTGCAGCCCAACCTGTCTACAGTTGAATTCAAAGTAGTAGAATATTTTATTGCTGGTTTAATCATTGATGGTTAAAAAGCTGTCAAGGGCCTTTTAATGGAATTTCTTGAAGATTAAATAGCAAGTTATTATTGTCATAAAAATAGAGGACCGAAACATTTTAGACCTATATATTCTGTGTAGTATAGTAGCCTTTCTGGTGATGTAGAGAAGTACTGGATGCATCATAGGCATATGGGTGCTCATAAGTGTAAACTTCTTATTTGTCAATATGGGAAACATTTTCATGCAGTGCTTAGCAGTTGACAGTTGAGGTCAGAAGGCATGAGGAAACCTATATTTACACCCACCGTAAAAGACCTTGGAACTCTGAGAATGTTGTAAGTGGCTTTAGCGTTAATGAGATTTGGGCCTTACAAATTGCAAAAACCTAAAGCTTGGCAATGAGAAAAGCTTTAGATGGCAGGTCTCTGTGCTCCTGTGGAGTGCCAGGTACAGCCTATCCAGGATTACAGCCCTAAAATATTTAATTTTCTTTTATTTGTCTTGAAAAATGGAAGGTGATTAGTTCCCGCATACCCAACGTACAGAAAGCAATGGTCAGAACTAAAGAAAATAAATGCTTTCATTGTTTGATGTATTTTTCCATATGAAAACATTTCTGGTTTAAATTTGTGGATCTGTAACATTTGTATTTCTGTAGTAAAATTAGCATTAAACTTAAAATGCCCCACAGTTTTATCTTTTATAATATTATTGCCAGAAAAATATCACAGGAGCTGTAATTCACAAATAACTAATTAGAATGTACCTTTTAACAAGATACTAAAATAAGTATAGAGATAAGATAATATCCATAATGTTATCTGTTCATTTTGACATTCTTTCTTCCTCCCTTTATCATTTGTGCTTAACTTGATCAAGCTCAGAATACTGTATGTTTGTCATCTGGCTTTTAAGTATGGAACATAGAGTTGTGCACTGACTGGTCCAACGTGCTTGTAAGCACATGCACGGAGGAGGAAGCTAAGCAACGTTATCCTTTTTTCCCCCCTCTGAATGTGTTGACATCTCTAGCTTTTGGAAGTAGCGCTTGAGTAGATGGATTTAGAGGGAAACATGGTTTTTAAGAAATCATCTTCCTGTCAGTTTTGTGGGTTCTTTCCAATTTAAGTTCTTTCCTACTGTTAACTACTATGGTGCCCTGTTCGGCTTCAAGAATAGTCATCAGAATGGAGTCTTTCTGTTCTGCCATGGGTAGAAAGACTACCACAGCAGGACTCCTAAAGAATTTGCTGTATTAATGCTAAAAGAAAAAGATAATGAGTAATAGAGAAAGGTCTTTTGGTGTGTGTGACTCTGGAAAACTGCACCATTTGAAGTGATGTTGGAATGACCATGTCCTCCAGCAAACCCTGCCTGGTAGAGGTACTCCTGGTAGGACGGCAGTTGGGTAACTGAAGGAGCGAGTCAGGAAAGCTTGCTCCTGCCACAGCTAAATTTTGTTTGGGCAAGGTGACATACTTGGGCTACTAGAAAGAACATTAATTTGTGTTTGCCATCATGGCAGAGAAAAGAAACTTTTTCTCTTTAGGAAAAAGGTAGTGCTGAAGATTTGTGCTTGCTGGCAGAAAAGGATAACAATACTTTAGTAATGTTCCCTGAAAGTGAAATTTTGTGGAGAATGAGCTATTTGTTCATACATAGGTGGAAAGCCATACCATTTGCAGGTAAGATGTGTAATTTCCCATGTGGGAAGCTGCAGTTACGGAAGGGAAGGGCTGCCGCTGCTGGAAAGAAAAGGTCATAGAATCATAGAATCAATAAGGTTGGAAAGGACCTCTAAGATCATCAAGTCCAACCGTCAACTAACACCACCATGACTCCTAAACTAGGCCCTGGAGTGCCACGTCTACACCTTTTTTGAACGCCTCCAGGGTTGACGACTCCACCACCTCTCTGGGCAGCCTGTTCCAATGCCTAACCACTCTTTTGGTAAAGAAATTCTTCCTGATGTCCAATCAATCAAGGTGTTTGATTTGACCCTATGCTGGTCCTAATCCTGCTGTTTGGGAGTGTGTGAACAGCTATTGACAGGAGATTTGTCTGAATGGGATTGTGCGGTCTGGATTTTTCTAAGAATTTTCTAAGGATGAAAGGTATGAATGAGAAGAGCTTTGCATTATATTTCAGTCAAAAAGAAAAACAAAGATGAATTTCGGTGGCAGAGCTTGGAACAGTTTGCAGGGAACATATAGTGTTGGCCACACTTACACAGATGGAGAAACTGAGGTAAAATGTCATGTGAAAGGTCACCCAGCAGCAATTTAAGTAATTACAGTCCATTTTCACTCTCATTTCTGCCTTGCAGCGCTAGGATTACTCTTACACCTTGTTTCTGGTCAGGGTATGACACTAAATCACCTCACTGAGGCAGTGAATCACCTCACTGAAAAGAGGGAGCATGAGGCCTCCGTGGCGCCAGGGTCAGGAGGGAAGGCAATGGCAGGCCCTGGGATGAGCCCACAGGCTCTGCAACCTCGTCCCCCACCCCAGGGGTCCGGCTGCTTCATCCGTGTCAGCTCTGATCCTGCACAGCTGAGTAGCCTTGGGTCAGGCTACGGAGAGAACTGTGAGAAGCCATATCCGGTGCCTCAGCAGCCCCTCGCCTCCCCTCAGCCTTGTGCCCTGCTGCTCCTCACCTCACCTCACCTCGCCTCACTGACTGGACTAACCAGCTTCACCACGGACCTGCCTCCTCTCCAGGGATGTGTTTCCTCACCACAGACATACCTGGCGATGGCAGGAGGGTGGCTGACCTGCGTGGCTCTCCTGCACCTGCTCCTCATGTCGGGGGACTGAGAGGCTGTGCCCCACAGGAGGGTGACCGCCCTCGTGGCACTACCTGCCCTCGCAAACTCTTAGAAACACCTTCCTGAAAACGGTTTCTATGAGCTACATGCTAACACTGCCTTTTGATTTCTGACTGGAGGGGGGACGGCGGCAGCTGGGCACACTCGACGAATTGAGTGGACGATGAAGCCTGGCAGTCTGGCCTCAAGAAACATAAAACAACCATTGCTTTAAAAACCTCCTGAAGCCCAGCTGAGCAGTGAGTTCATGGTCATTTCTGCTCCCTTGCCTCCTGACCGTGCAGTTTGCTTCAGCTAGATTTATCCTCAGTGTTTAAACTTGTGTGGCGTCCCCTGGAGCGAAGGGTCACAGAATGGGGCCTGGTGTGTCCTCTCAGAGGCTGGATCCCTCCTCCTCTCTCTGCCTGTGTGTTACAAGGTATTTTTTCTCTATTTCATAGTAATAGCAGTGAAGTTATCGTGAGGTATAATTATGGTATATTTAAGAATTACGTCAATTAGAGTTTAACTTAAATTGGTTTCCAGGAGTTAGTGTGATACTAAGGTAAAATTCAGACCCACACAAGGTTCCTCCATAAGTGTGTGTTATTTAAATTCTGCTTAAATTATTAACATTCATTTAGTTGGCCTCTTTATGTTTTTATTGTGACTGTGAATAACGAATAGGTTCCTCAAAGTGCAGCACTTTGCCTGCCTCACGTTTCGCATCCCCTTGGCACGGATGTAGGTGACAACAGAACATTAAGGGCACCAGAGGTTTGGGCCCTAAGTTTTCTCTTTGAAATTTGCTCTCTCAGCAGACCAACAGATTCCTTCACATACTGATGCAGTTGTTGGATATGCTGTGTACACATACGTGAATTTATTTTGGGGCGTGAAATCCTCACCCCAGGGCATTTCGCCCATGATGTCTGTAACTCCCACTTTTTATTTTCCAGTATATTCACCTGGCTTCACCGTTTGCATTTTTTTTGTTCACATTCATATTTATAACCAGTATCTTATAGTATGTTTCCTCTCATTTGCCCAGATGATCCTGAGGGTACTCTGTGGCTGTTAGTAATTGCAAGTGGGATTTAAAGTTATCTGCAGATGCATAATTTTTATCTTCAGTAGCCCCCCTGGCACACTCTCCAAGTTGTTAACAATTCATCTTTGCCAGTCTGTAATTGTGCCTTTGCTCTAGAGTCACAAGTATTTAGCTCACTGTAGAACAGGATGCAAAATAGAGCAATAAATACTATGATTTATTTTTATTAGGTAGCATAAGTATGTTTTCATACTTGCAAGCTAAAAACTTAAGTCATCCTCTTTAGATTTTATTGTGATACATTAATACATAGATTCAGCAAAATGCAAAACTTAAAAGACATGCTTAAGTGTTTGGCTCTATCTGAGTCTTAATATGTAATTGTGTAAAACAACTTAGATTGAGGATGTGCTTAAGTGCTTTGCTGAAGCAAGGAGTAGCAGTGGTATAAAACATGAATAACACAAAATCTTTGGAAAAGCCCAGTTAACGTGAGCAGAAATTTTCATAATCTCTGATTAAATTATACAATTGTGTAGAGAATAGGTTTTTATCCAGGTAAAATCAGATCAGTTCTTGTGTGGTAAAGTGAAGATATGGACTTTTCTAGTATGACTAACATAGCAAGGCAAACTGTACAATCAGACCTAAAATAATTTGGACTGTAATTTGTTAATTCTCACTTTATGGATGCCCTGAACGAAACAGACACCATTTTTCACAATAGTGAACAGATTTCCCCTGTACTACGGTAAACAAAACCAAAAAACTAAAAAGTGAAATAACAAGAGATGAGTGGTAATACACAGTGCTTTTCATATGTGAATTTCTGTTCCACTTTTTTCCCAGCACAAATTTTAATTTTATTTTGATCAGACCTCAAGTCCTGACATAAAGAGGACATCCTATGTACAGACCTGGGCTGTGGGGCTGCGAGGCATGACTGGCGGAGGGACAGCGGCACAGCCATGTTGTGTGATGAGGGAGGACCCACTCTACCAGGTGGTGCCAACAGTGGTGCTTGGGAAACCTCCTGCCAGTTTTGTGCAAGCAGCTGGCATAGTCTAGATTGCATAAGCGGAGTTTAGTCAGACCGATATAGGAAACTTCTTGTGGGGGATATATAAAAATACTTGAGTTTCTGTCTATCCCTCTGTCTGGGACCAAACCAAGCCAAACATGTCCTGTCTACTGCTGAGAGAAGGTGGTAGCATATTCAATATGTATCAGTAGAAAAATTTCTCACATTGTAAGTGAGGTAAGGCTTCATATATGGTATTATGAATAAATTTCTACCATGGGCAAGAAAGTTTACATAAGTATTGCACTATTTATAAAAATGGCTGGACAAAGCTTCACAATACATTTACATCATATTTATGTGTTTGGGCTATATCTATCAAAGTGCACAGAGTTTGGGACCTTTCTCCTTTCCCTCCTCCAGCCGTTGTCCTGCTTTGGCTCTACTTGATGCTTCACAAACAGCAGCAAGTAACTGTCATAACTCAGGCTTGTAACTTTCCCATTTTTAGTTCCTTACTCTATGTAACTTGGACCTTCTGTGTCTACTGTGTTTTTATGTTTTTAAATACTTATTTACTTGGCAGTAATAAAAGAGCATATCTGACAAGGTGGTCAGCATCTTCCTTTTAATGCTCCTGAAAAAGAACCTGTTACTCACATTTCAGACCGCAGCAAATAACAGGTGGATTTAAATCCTTTTTGAAAGGTCTCCCTTTCAGTGGCCTCTTCACTGATATCCTGTTACCTGTTGTGGTCGACCAAATGATGAAGTGAGTCTTGATCACATAATATCACATTACTGGACACCTAAGAATTGATTCTAGTCATTGAATACTCCAGAACTTAAAATCTTTGAAATAGAGCATTCTTATGTATAAAAACAGAATATATGACAAAATACTACTGCATTGTTTTAAAAACTCTTAAGTGTTTTGGATATAACTTTCACTGATATTATATAAACTGTACAGAAATAATCTCCTGGCATTTACTTGCAATGACAGTCGTCAATTCCTACACGTTTATTTAAAATCTTATGTAGAAGCAAAAAAGTATTTGTTTTACACAAGTTTGTTTTGGATATTTTGCCAGGGGAAAAAAGCAAGCTTTGCTAATATAGGCTGAAATAAAGTGTAAAATAAAATCTTCAAATCAGCTCTTGGTTCACAGGGGTAGTGTGCAGTGGAATTACTCTGCCAAAAATGTTGGCATTGAGTTTAGTTAAGTATTAAGCAGAGGTCTCTTGGTAAATAGTCCCATTAGAAACATACTGTGACCTCTGCTGCTGGGATTCAGGTACGTGAGAGAACCGTGCTTAGGAGCTTTACTAGTCATGTGGTCAGAATGATTTTCAATCACTTTGGTCATTGCTGGATTAAAATTGAGGCTGCAGAGATTAATGGTCTGTTGTTACTAATCCACTAAACCCCTGTTCCTAGATCTTTTAAATTGACTGAACCTATAGATTGTGAAGTTACTGAGAGATATGGATTTGTAATGGTTTTAACTATCTTTCTTGATGTTTGGTGTTAGCAGTATCCTATTATGTATCGCTCTTTGAGACAGTGAGCGTGGCTGTTCTTGAATGGAGGTGAACTTTATACATTTTTATTTATACTATTCTGTAGCACAGTAAAAGTGTGTATCATTTTAAATAAATGTGGATGAAGAAAGCTTTACTATGTTTAGATATGAGCTGACATTAGTAGAAGCTCAAATAAGAACAATAGAAATTAAATCTTGGTTTTACTTCGTTGTTACAAATGGTGGCCACTGTCCCTAAC
Source organism: Fregata magnificens (assembly GCA_013389945.1). Classification (NCBI taxonomy): domain Eukaryota; kingdom Metazoa; phylum Chordata; class Aves; order Suliformes; family Fregatidae; genus Fregata; species Fregata magnificens. Next base: position 25,125 of record WAAD01039131.1, read on the forward strand.
TGTCAAAATAGCCACTATCTCCCTTCAGTCTGTCTGCCATTAACAGTGGTTGTCATCCCCTCAAGTGGGTTTTACTGACATTGGAAGGTGTGGCCAAAAGCAAAATGGCTGTTCAAACTTTTGAAAAATTATGTTTTCTAAACTAGCATAGTATTTGGAGTATCAGGGCTCAGGGCTATTCCCAGAGATGTAGCACAGTTAGATATAATTTCTGTACTTAATGTCAGTACTTAATTTCTGTGCAGGTGTAAGAAGTTTTCCCCAGGTGAAAAACAATGTACCAAAAAAAAAAAAAGAGGAAAGAAATGAGGAAACAGTTCATCCATCTACTGAGACATGAGGAAACTTTGGGCACAGCAGTGTAGTGGTTTGGACTTCAGCAGGGATCTGTAAACAAGATGCATGAAGAGAGTTTTAACAGGTCTCCATCAGTACAATATGGGAGAGACAGGAGTTAGGGGAGAGGGAGTAGCATGTGGAAGAAATCAGACTGTGATTGTGGCTGGGAGAGTTCTGGGGGCATTTAATCTGAGTGGATAGCTTTACATTAGGGAAGGAGAGGGATGGAGCTTCTCACTTATGTGTTTTGGGCTATTTACCACAGCTATGCTTAGGGTTGCAAGTTGGAATTGTTTTGGCTTTCAGGTGTTTATAATTTTGTGGAAATACTCCATTCTAAAAGTGTAATTAAAAAAAGATGAGTTTGATTTTGAGTTCTAGAAGGATGTAAAATATATTCTTTTAAAAATTATTTCCTTTGATGAAAAGAGTTGAATACCTGGTGCCTGCCAGATTGGTGTGGACATATGCAATGTCTACATGACATACAGAAGAGGAAATTGGTTTTGATTGAATAAATAATGGCAACAGTCTAGCTCTAAACAACTAGGTATTGGTGCTTGTTTAAACTGCAATGTGACTACGGCTTTCATAGGAAGCATGCTTAAATTATCATCTAATTCTGTCCTGCTCTGAATGTGTTTTTGATTCCTATCATTATAGGCTGAAAACAAGCAGAAATTTTTTGCTTTTGTGTTCACTGCAGAAGATGCGGAAAAGTCATAGGGAAGTATACTTTTGCGTTTTAACTGCACTTGCATTAATCTGCTTGGGAGAGGGGAATAAGCTGTATTTGTAATTTGTATAAATTAATAACCCATTAAAATAATTGAAAAATAATGCATTTCTGATTTAAAGAGTCAGTATGTCAAAATTTTATGATTATTAAATTTCTACAAATGTATTCTACATATTGATACTAACATACAGCAAGGTGACATGGCTTTAACTTTATAATTGACTTACAACTCTGTCAGAGAATTTTAGTGATTAAAATAAACCCTTTATTTCATGCAACCATCTCTGTTTCTGAAACCTGGTGACTTGGCTTATTCTTTTGCCTTCTGGTTATCTCAGTAGTAGTATGTTTTGATTAAGGACTGCAAAGAGCTTTTACATCTGTTCTTGTCACAAAGCTATGTAGGATAAAGTAGGGCAAAGATAACTCATCATGCAAACTACGGACCTCCAGTTATTTCTTTCCCTCCAGATTTAATATTGTGTTCAAATAAAACTGGGACTGTGGAAGTAAACTCAAAGCATTTAAATGGATTTTTGGCGATTTCTCAAAGCTCTCTTGAGGAAGAAGAAAATATTAATGTAAGACTGAAATGTATATGACTGGATGAAAAAGATGAAGTTACTGTCCTGCCAGCTATTAGGAAATGCAGTCATTATCCTATAGGGAATTGGAGTTCACCATCTAAGTGAAAACAACAGTCACACTTACTGAGGTGAATAGATCAATGAGAATAGTTATTGTGAAACTGAAAGGAAAAAGTGACTGCTTTCTTATTTACGACAGAAATACCTGATACCAGCTAAACACAAGGCCTGTCCTCAGGTCATGTTCTGTAGAAGACTAATTTGTGAGAACTAGACACTAATTAAACTAGCAATGTAAGGGAGTTAATGTTTGCAGCTTCATAGACAGGCTTTGAAGCTTCAACTGCATGTTGCAACTGATTTAGACCTGGGTCCAAGTTATAGGCCTACAGTAGGGTGGAGAACAGTAGAGGAGTTCTTCCTACCTAATCAGGTTCATATTGCAAACAAATGAAGCATTTGTTGAGTGGAAAGACACCAGGTAGTGTCTCTGTATCCCTGTAATGCATTTGTAACTGCCTACTGAACGACTTCACAGGGTTAAGTTGAATTGCCCTAGCTAGTAGCTGAAAATGTATTGTGCTGTCAGACTCAGCTTTCTCTGTTTAGACACTTTAGGGACCAGGGGCTTGACTGTCCGCTGTCTAGCATCCAAAGTAGTTATTTATAACCCCACTGAGTATGTGAGAAATACTACTCTATTAGAATGATAGCAGTTTTTACCCGCTTGGTTTGAGTGTAAACTAACAAGCAGCCAGATCCTGTATTTACGTAAATCAACGTAACTCAAAGATCTGTTCTAGTTTGTTAGAGAAAGGAGCTAGCCCAGAGCATGGGTACTGCAGGATCGGGTCCTGGGATGCATCATTTTGGTGAGTTTGGCTTTTGATAAGAAGTCGTATGCCCACTAGCTCTTCTAACCTGAATGTTTATTGCATGGTTCTAATCCAGGTTTAAGACTGACTTAAATATTTTAATAGTTGCAAAATAAACATGTAGTCTGCTCATTTTGGGGGATTTGTTTTTACAGCAATCATACCCAGAGAACCCTATTATTGATGGTCCATTTTTTTAAAGCTTCTGCCATCTCTTGCACTCTTGGTATTGCTGTTTTTTTCTCAGTTGCTCTTAAAGGCAATATTAACAGATGGTATGCATTGCTCATTAAATCTCCATCTACACCTCTCCAAGGACTGCAAAGATGTTGGGAAACAGACCATGTTACTGCAGTAAGTGCTTAGAAGCTTGCAACTTACTGTGCTATTCATGAGCAGTTTTCACTGTCAGTGTGTTTTGAGTGCTATAGCGGTAGAGTTACAAATACATCGGTGAAATATTTCTAATTTAGCCAAGTCCAGGTATGTGCCACTTTCTCACAGATTGAGTAAAATGTCTGTGTTTCTTTCATGCTTGCCGTATTTGTGCTTTGGTAGTGTCATAGTCAACAGCTCTTCCCTTTTATATAAAAGTCTTAATGCTGGACATTAAACCTATATATCGGTAACACTTAATTTCCCACCTCCATTTACATGTGTCACCTGAGGCACCTTTGCTTTTCCTCGAGATCACTTTCTCTATAATGCTTAGCTCTTCTTTTTGTCCTGTCTGCAGTGATGACACTCTTTAAATAGATTAGATATATAGATGTTACTTTCAGGCTTTCTCAACTTGAATGTATTTTTGTCTGAAGAGGCAGCGCTTTGATGTGCGAGTGGAAGGGGCATTGTGCCAGTGTGGAATTCACTTTCTGTATGTTTCAAATTGGTGGTGAGAGATGCAGAAATCCAACTAGCAGATAAGAATTCTCATTTCGGCTTCTTTATTACTCTGATTTGGAACTGATGGGATCTGACTAGCAATCCCAAACACATCAATATAGCCAGAAATAGGGCGCTCCCATCTCGTTTCTTTGAAGCTTTTCTTTTCTTTAGTAAAGTGTTGGATCAGAAAGGTTAAGTTGTTGTTGATTCCATGGTTCATGGAAGGTTAGGATTTAGTTCAGATTTCTTTCATAGTTGACCTGTGTTAGGGATAAGGAAGCTAAAAAGTGGATAGTACATTAAGTGGAAATGAGATCTACCCCTACGATTTTTACAGAAAGAAACATTTCAATCCTTCCGTGTTTGAGCTGGTCTAAATGGGCACAGTGAGGAGTGGAACTTCAGTAATCTCTCCTAGTATTTTGTATTTGTGTTTATGATTTTCTGTTGGCTAGGGATATTTCATGTTCTAAAAGCAAAGTCTAAAAAGTGATTTTAAATAAATCAATTTCAGTAAAGGGCTACAAAAAGCTGCATAGGCACTCGTAAGATGAAATTATCCTGGTTTGTATTAATTTAGGTTGTTTATTTGGAAGAGGCTAAAGTGAACATAGTAAACCCAATTTAAAAGTATCCAATACAATTTCTGAGCATAGGCAAGAAGATTGCCTACCTTACATGCACATTTTTTCCTTGTGATTTACAAGAGGCAAATGTTCTGCTCGTGGACATTTGCAAAATGAAGGGGTCATCTGAAGTAGCATCAAGAAAATAAGAGATTTTTTTTAAGTTCCTAACTGAAGAAAATGAAAAGTAATACAATCAAGAGTGGGACAAAATGCTCTTTCATGTACCATTAATAGAAGAGGTGTCCTTAAGCATGAAAATATGTCATTGTGTTAGTTATCAACGTGCCAGTAGTACAGTAGGACTGATTGTGATCCATAAAGGTGCAAGACAGTAATGAGCGCTCCATAATTTAAAGTGGTACAAATGAGAACTGAAGCTGCTTCACTGAGTAACCGGAAGACCTAAACTGTGCTTAATTCTGCTTGGAGTCTTGCTTCTAATCCCATTAAAACTGCTGAAGGTTTTACCACTAACTTTCACTCTACCAAAATTGGACTGGAGGAACAGCAAGTGACTTTCACCTAAGATATTTCAAAGCTTAGGCAGTTTGAGGTCATTCACTTTCTTTCCTGAGGATAATTTTCTTCTCCTCTTCACCCTCTGTCATTGCTTGCATCCATTCCTTAGTTCTGAGTTAGGAGAGAAGGAGGACAGGAGTACACCAGTATGGGGGATAAAGAGTATCCGGTTGTGAGGGGTGGAATTAAAGAAGAGTGGAGGAATAGATAAAAGAATGAGGATATAGACTAACAGGGAGGATGCTGGCAATGGAAGATAGCACTGAGACTGGGTGTTTCATAGTGCACTTCGCCAGAAACAAATGAGACACCATTGACGACAGTCCACTTTCCTACTTGCTTTTGGTTCTGGGCCTAAATAGATAGGAATTGCGTTGGTAGCTTCCATAGGAACAAGACAATCTTTTTGTCTGAAGAATCACAGAGATACTGTTCAGTCATCAAATCTTGATTTATTTTTTTTTTTAAACCCTTAACTTAGAGCACAGAAACTGTCAGAATCCTTGAAGACAAAATTGTTAATAACTTAAATGCTGAAGTTCTCCACTATGTAGCTGTTGACCTTTGAGGAGTCTGACTGCTTACTGAGATTACTTCATTAGTATTTGCACATTGACTTCCTGCCAAAAAGTCAATCTGCTTTTCCTTTGTATGGTTTTGTTAGTTTGAAGGTCTTCAGCTGTGGAATAAAATCCACCCTGTAACAAATAGCTGGCAGAGTTGGAAGCTTTCCAGTAAAAGCCCTCCCAGGTTAAACTGTGGTGATGATGAAATATTACAAATGTTTTATGTGGCCTCCTTTCCCTTGTGCCTTACATAACATAGCTGTTCCTGAAGAAGGGCAACAGTTAGTTTTAATTCCCACTGCCCCCAAGAGAATGTTCTACTTGTTATTTACAGGGTGGAATTTATACATCATTTGAACTTGGGACTTGGACTTTGCTTTTGTCCTTTTATCAGCCTCAAACCCGTTTTTTTAAAGATGTTTATGATGAGCTTAATGATCCTTCTCATAGAGTTGATTAGTTATGATGTAAATGACAGTATGGATCTCATCATATTTAGGTGCTCAGCATTTCTGCATTGTTGAAGACGCTTACACAAGCTGTCTAAAATAACATGTAAATATCACAATGAAAGAAGCACAAGGAAAGGCTGTATCAGAAAGGGCTGACTCGAGAGCAGATTAAGTACCAGTGGCCACCAGGAAAATGTCAATTTCTTTCTGATCCAGGATAAAAAAGGAGGAAGATGGATGTGCACTGTCTTCTTTTTTTCTCTTCTTCCCCTAATTTCCTCCCCAAAAGGAGAGGAAGGTCAAAATGTCACCTGAAAAAGCTGGATGGAGCTAGCAACTTTCTATAGACAGTTAAAGATGTCTGAACTATGAAAGTCCTATTTATTGAGCCTACAGGGCTGAGATGAAATTTTTTATGATAGACAGAAATTGATGAGCCTGTCAGATACTGAGAGCCTGGAGGATGAAGGTATGTTTTATACCCTATCATTAGACTTTGAGTTCTATCCTTGGGTATATTGGCAAGGCCTGCATTTCGCAAGGGATAGACTAAAGTAATTCTCATGTTCCAGTCCAGCGGACTAAACAAACAGCTGCATTCTGCAAATGTTGCAGATTCAGGATCAGTTTCAAGGAGAGCCCTATTAGAAGCACATGAAGGCAGCCTGGGCTGTCTCCCTGGGATAGCGCATGCATGACTGTACGTGTTCATCTAGTGCCTGACAGGATGGAGCTCTCATCCTAATTGGAGCTTTTGGATGCTACTCCAGCCTAAATGATGTTGTGTACAGTAAGTCAGCACAGCCCCACTGATCCTGCTAAATATACATCTGACTTGCACTAGCTGTAGGCTGTTTCTTCCCAGAGATGAGAGCTGTGGGCCTTATTTTGCTCTGCAGGTACTAAGGGAACTTGAAGCAAGTGTGAGAAGGCATTATTATTATTCTCAGTTATTCCCAGGTTAATACAGTGGAACCTCTGGCTCAGGAGATTCCTAAGCCTCTAGCTGTAATGACTGGAAGGTTTTAGATGAAGGATCTCTCTTTGCTGCCTATTTTTGTATTCTTTTTTCCAACAGTTTTGCTGCTGACTATTGCTGCAGATCAATAGTTCCCAAACTTGTTTGCCCTGGCATCCAGGGTATGGGATAATGGGGGATGGAGCAGCTCTGAGAGTCCTTTCCCAGAGAAGGGAGGAGAGTGTGAAAGATCTGCAACAAGAAGCGTCCGTGGCTGTTAGGAGCTTGGAGCTTAACCACCGCTTCACAGTCTTCCCCCATTGGGATTACTTTCTTTCAGGACCTTTGCTAAAAAGCAGGGACTCAGCTCAATACCTGTGGCCCCTGGTTCTGTCCTTGCTGAGTGCGGTGCCTGCCCCTTTCCTCAAGTTTCTTTTTACTGCTGCAACTGCTGGTCCAGGTACTCGCTTCCCCAGGCATATCCCCTCTCCTATTCCCAGAAGCTCTTCAGTAACGTGCACTTAAAGGAAGCACTCATGTCTCATCTACTGGGTTCTTCCCAGGTTGTTTGATCTTATCTGCTGTTGTTCTTTCATATAAATTACATTCACATTTATTATGGTTGCAAATATTATGCACATCTGTACACAGATGTATACCACATCACACACATACATATATTTGCATATGTAAGTGCGATAAAAATGGAGTCAGCATCTGAGAGAAACAAATTTCCTTGGTAAGCTTGAGATAAGTTACAAAGCCTACATCTTTATCAAATGAAGTGCTTTGGGCTGTATTTTGGTATCTGCTATAACTGGGACTGGCTGGCTGGGTGAAGACAGCTGTGCTAGGTGCTGGGGTGGGAAGATGAGCAAACAGTTGGTGCGGGGGAGATTGTGCCCGAATGAGGTGTTGTGGAATGGTGGAGGCAGAGAGAGAAGGAGAGGAGAAAATTAGGTCTGAGAGCCAGTTAGGTATAGGAAAGAGAGGGGAAAGACCTAACCTTGTAATCACTATGGTAGGTAAAAGAATTATGCCGTTTGGTAGAATTTTTTTTTAGTTTTATTAAAAAATAAATACCAGAAGTACGATTGCCTGTGCAAGGGTTGTGTGGGAAAAGACACTGATTTAGTACATTCTCATTTTATTGCAGAGGTTGTGGGACACAGTGAATAAAGGAGGGGATTGCAGGAAGAGGAAAAGATAGTCACAAAGGAATTTAAGGCTTCTCTAGAGAATAGAATTTTATCACTGTCTCTACCAGAATTTGTGTTGCTTGGCAACACGCTTTAATCAAACTTTTCAAGGGTGGTCACTAATTGTATGTTTCTGGTTTCCCTGAGGCCTGATTTGCAGAAGTGCTGAGCAGTTACAGCTGAAAGACGTCAATGGGAGAAATGTTTTGTAGGTATCAAATGCTCTGCAAGTCTGAGCACTGTATAAGTTGTACACTGAGGCTACAAATTGGCTAATAAATGGTAGATAATATCTTTCTCTGACTCAGGCATTCATTTGCACATTTGTAGAAAAGGGACACCACCTCTTCAGGAACGCTCAGGAATCAAACATTTTGGGAGTTTGAATCGTGCTAAAAATCCATGATACTTTTCCCTTGAAGTGCTAGGAAGACTGGCTGAAGTGCTCTTTCATGGCACGGCCTGGTTGGCTTCAATTAATGAGCCTTTGGGGGTTTTCTTCTGCACTGAGGGTCTAAGCAGCAGCCCTTTCTCTCTATCTGGGTCCAAAGTGTTAGACTGAGGAAAAAAAGTACTCCAATAGTCATCTTAAGAAAAGCATAAAGCAAAAGCAGTCCCCTCCTTTTACTCAGCTTTCTACTTCCAAGTGTTGGCCCCACCTGAATTTCTACTAACTTATCTAACCTAAGAACCATTAGATTCTTACATAATTGTTAGGTGCAGGTCTGGGTTCAGATCACATTCTGTTGAAGTCATTGTGCAATTTGACTAGACTGCAGTGGAGGAGAAAGAAGATCAGACCCTTAAAAAGACAGCTTTTGCTATCTGCACAGAAGGAAGCAATGCCCAGAGATATCATAGCTTTGTAATGACAGCAGTCCTCTTGTCTACTGTGGCTCATACTGAACTTTGGAAACCTTTTCCTTCCTAAAGTCCAGACAGGTCTTTTTGATATCTTTTTGAGGGGAAAGAGCAAACATTAAAATTAATCTTATTTTTGTCATGTTACTATAGGATAATGCTAATGTGACTGTGGGCCACATGTAATGAGGTGGCTGGCTTCATCCAGCCCCTAAAGTGCTTCTTAATCTGTGTTTAGATGATCATAGGCCATCTAGCTCTTCTAATGCATGGAAGACTATTAAAGAATTTCTATATTAGCCTTTTATAAAAGGATACAAGCATGTATAGGAGGTAAGTAAAACATGTCACGTTTTAATCCATTAGGAGTGACTGTGGTTCTTAATTCAAAGCCTAGAGAAATGTAATTTAAACAGTACTTTCTATTTCTATAGTGCCTTTTACTCAAATATCTCAAAATGTTTTCCACTAATTGTTATACAGACATGAAGCAATGCTGCTGCTCAGTGTGTAGAACCCTTTTCGGGTAGTCAAAGGCGGTTGACTCATAGCTCACTGCCAAATCAGAATAGTAGGGCTTTGCACTGCATTTCACAGAGATAATTGTCCACACAAACTATAAAGCAATGAAAACACTGCCTTGAGGGTCTTGAGGCTTCCAGGTCCAAATCTTGTATCATTCTTAATGCAGATTTATGTGAGGCAGGGCGGCTTACAGCTAGTTGATACCCAAAGTTGAATCATAGAATCATAGAATCATTAAGGTTGGAAAAGACCTCTAAGATCATCAAGTCCAACCATCAACTAACACCACCATGACTCCTAAACTAGGCCCTGGAGTGCCACGTCTACACCTTTTTTGAACGCCTCCAGGGTTGACGACTCCACCACCTCTCTGGGCAGCCTGTTCCAATGCCTAACCACTCTTTTGGTAAAGAAATTTTTCCTGATGTCCAATCTAAACCTCCCCTGACGCAACTTGAGGCCATTCCCTCTCGTCCTATCGCTAGTTTCTTGGGAGAAGAGTCCAGCACCCGCTTCCCTACAACCTCCCTTCAGGTAGTTGTAGAGAGCGATAAGGTCTCTTCTCAGCCTCCTCTTCTCCAAGCTAAACAGCCCCAGTTCTCTCAGCCGCTCCTCATCAGACTTGTTTTCTAGACCCTTCACCAGCTTCGTTGCCTTTCTCTGGACACGCTCCAGCACCTCAGTGTCCTTCTTGTACTGAGGGGCCCAAAACTGAACACAGTATTCGAGGTGCGGCCTCACCAGTGCCGAGTACAGGGGCACGATCACTTCCCTACTCCTGCTGGTCACACTATTCCTGATACAAGCCAGGATGCCATTGAAATAGTGTAAATTATGCCAGTTTTTTATTACATTAGTTAAACCCAATGCAAATGTCTGTGTTAGCATTTTAAGTGGATTCTGACCTCATTTATGTTGATTTATGGTTGAAATTTTGTTTATATTTGTGATGCTAACCTGACTAGTACTGTGCTAGTTTCTGTTGACTGACTTCACATGAATTGATGGAGCCTCTGGGTTTGCAGACAAGACTTTGACTTCTTTGGGAAACAGTGCCAGGGAGAAGGGTAGGGGGTGTTAGATGATGAAGCAGCAGCTTTAATACAAAATGCCTGTTCAGGGTGATAATTCTCCCAAGGAAAGAGGCCAGTGTATGTCCCTCGTGTCACTTAGTACTGAACCCTGTTTCACCACAGCACTTGTGGCTGAATGCAGATGGAAGGAAAGTGGTGCTATTGTTTAAGCAGACAATGGAGTTTAGGGTTTAATATTTTCCTTAGTTAGTGTGTCTTTAGCATTTCTTTGTCATTTTATTTAAACATGGGATGAAAGAAAAGTTGTTCAGGGGAGAGGAGGAGGATTGGCATTTGAGATCAGAGGTGACATGATTTCAGAATTGTGCTTTTTGAGACAGTTAAAATTTGCTGAGCTTCTGGATCACCTTGACACTTACTCAAATTACAGCAGTGTTATCTGTGGACTACCACTGTGTTTAATAGCAACAGAATGGTTAATGCCTAACATTTTAATGTGTACTTAGCCTCTGATCTATGACAAGTCTATAACTGAGTATTGAAAATTCTTTAAAGATGTATGATGAAAAGTGATTAGTGATCACTTTTAGATTATTGACTTAATTTCCAAAATGGAATGCCTAGTCTCTTGGGGTTTTGTTTGTTCTAATACTCAGTAATATAGCTTGATGGTCCACAAAACGTTACATGGTTTTTTTCACTCTTTGATGTAGAATAGCTACCAAAAGAGTTAAAGGAAAGAAAATGTTGATGTCCTTATGTGGTAAAGATATAGTTTGCTAAATGCCAGTCATGCCAACGTGTCATTTTACTCATGCCAAATTCACCAAAAAGTTTTGCAACTGAATTAATTAAATACCACCCAAAGGAGAAAATTTATTCTTTTACTATGAGCTGTTTCTGGGGTAGGGGAGAGGGAAGAATGTAGATCTCCTTTCAACTCAAATCCAATCCGCTGTTATCCCTACAAAGACTGTTGGAATAAATATTGCCCTACGACTGCTAGGATAAATATTGAGAATTATTGGATTGTCTTTGAAGAAAAGCATATTTTAAGAAACTGTGAACCCAAAATTGATTATTTTTGTTTGAGTAGTCTACTGGGATTTTTTGGGGAGTAAACAGACCTTACTTACTTCCTTAATATCAGAGGTTGTTGTTTTGTTTACTGTCGTGACATCTCCCAGACACTCAGGCTGCTTTCTAAGGGCAGAAAATAATGAGAAGAAATGGCGAGTGTTTGTAAAGTAAATATTATCAGCATTAGGTGAACCTGCTGATGGCATAGCCCCATATCTAACCAGGGGAGCTGTGTAGCAATAGTACAAGTCCAGTGCCACATTCTTCATATCTAGCTTGGGTTACAGCTGGGGAAATCACAGTCAAAGAAATCCTTAAAAAGAAAGATCGTGGTACAGATGGGTTACAAAAAACTAGTGTTTGTTCTGCAACCATATTCAGTGCGTATTTGAAGTCATCAGAATAATTCCTATCAGTCTAAATGTTTTAGAATGTGCCTAGCGTAAGCTGCTATGAGAGCACCATTTCTAAAAATACTGTGTTCTGCGGAGTGCTGCGTCAGTCTTGTTAAATCTTATTAATCTTCTCTCATACAAGAAAACTCTTGGAATTACATGGACTGCTTCCATTACTAACAGTTACAGAATCAAGCTCCTTATGTATGATGATGTACCAATAAGATGACCATAAACATGCGTGAATTTGAGAACCAGGAGGTGAAGGCAGGACATGGTCATTGCAAAATAGCGCCAGATACAGAAAGGACTTGGCCTAAAGTCTGAAGGTCAGTAGAATAGTTTGAAGCAGGTGCAGCCATGGTTAAACTGTTTGTTCTCCAGCTAAATAATGGGGTCTCTCAAGTTCTTGAATAGAGATGTTCTTCTGTATTTTGTACTATTTCTAGCATATGACCTCTACAACTTTTTGGTGCCGCAAAAAGTACAAAAAAATAAATAAGAGCAGTCATCAACATATTGCTGCACAAAGTTGTGTTGGGGAAAAAATAAACAGATGCCACATACACAGTACCATAAGGATTTAAGAAAACACGTTTCCTTTTAGGTATGTGGCTGGATCAACTCCAAGCATGTGTGGAAGGGTGGGGATCAGTCTGACTAATGTAAAATAAGTTGGCATGTTCTGGTACTGAGCTTAGTTTCCTGTGTAGCTGAGTGAAAACTTGGCATTGCAGCATGGCAGTTGCAATGAACCTGGCCTGGTATGAAGTTGAAAGCTGGATAAAGGATCCTGGTGTAAGGTCCTTTCCATGCATCCAGTTTCGTCATCCAGTTTTGACCCTAAGCATCTGTCTAACAGGGCTCAAAATCAAGTTTACAGAGTCAGTAGTATTGTTCATTGCATAATTGTATGGTCACCCAGCCAGATATAGTGGACTTTGATTTGTGTGCATTGTTCATCAGCCCTCACTGGGTTTCATAGAATCATAGAATCATTAAGGTTGGAAAAGACCTCTAAGATCATCAAGTCCAACCGTCAACTAACACCACCATGACTCCTAAACCAGGCCCTGGAGTGCCACGTCTACACCTTTTTTGAATGCCTCCAGGGTTGACGACTCCACCACCTCTCTGGGGAGCCTGTTCCAATGCCTAACCACTCTTTCAGTAAAGAAATTCTTCCTGATGTCCAATCTAAACCTCCCCTGACGCAACTTGAAGCCATTCCCTCTCGTCCTATCGCTAGTTTCTTGGGAGAAGAGTCCAGCACCTGCTTCCCTACAACCTCCCTTCAGGTAGTTGTAGAGAGCTATAAGGTCTCCTCTCAGCCTCCTCTTCTCCAAGCTAAACAACCCCAGTTCTCTCAGCCGCTCCTCATAAGACTTGTTTTCTAGTCCCTTCACCAGCCTCGTTGCCCTTCTCTGGACACGCTCCAGCACCTCAGTGTCCTTCTTGTACTGAGGGGCCCAAAACTGAACACAGTACTCGAGGTGCGGCCTCACCAGTGCCGAGTACAGGGGCACGATCACTTCCCTACTCCTGCTGGTCACACTATTCCTGATACAAGCCAGGATGCTGTTGGCCTTCTTGGCCACCTGGGCACACTGCCGGCTCATGTTCAGCCGGCTGTCGACCAGCACCCCCAGGTCCTTTTCTGCCAGGCAGCTCTCCAGCCACTCTTCCCCAAGCCTGTAGCGTTGCATGGGGTTGTTGTGACCAAAGTGCAGGACCCGGCACTTGGCCTTGTTGAACCTCATACAATTGGCCTCGGCCCATCGATCCAGCCTGTCTAGATCCCTCTGCAGGGCCTTCCTTCCCTCGAGCAGATCGACACTCCCACCCAGCTTGGTGTCATCTGCAAACTTGCTGAGGGTGCACTCAATCCCCTCATCCAGATCATTGATGAAGACATTGAACAAAACCGGCCCCAGAACCGAGCCCTGGGGAACACCGCTCGTGACCGGCCGCCAACTGGATTTCACTCCATTCACCACCACTCTCTGGGCTCGGCCATCCAGCCAGTTTCTTACCCAGCAGTTTCCCTGGTGGTTAGTGTAGAGTTTCATGAACAGCTAGGCAGGCATTTATACAAAGGGGAGAACTAAAATGTGCAGAATTCAGTCAGTTTCTCCAGGCTACTACTGTGACAATTTCAATGTCTATGAGACTAATGTCAAACTTAATTTTTTTTGGGCACAAACAAAAGTTTGTTTGCTTTAGATTAATTTCAGTATTCCAAATATTTTTTAAAAACCTGCTAATCTCCTGACTAGTTTGCCTAGCATTCGTGAGGTTATTTCAAGTGGACTTAGAATTTATAGAATAGCTGAGATGTTATGCATAAAATTCAGTGTGTTCCAGTGGGAAGATCAAAGGACTGGAAGTAACTTACGTCCTACAAAGTCTGACTTCTCCCATCAGCGTCGTCCCTTTCGACCCATTCCTTATCTACTTGTGCTCCTCACCACCCAGACACAAGCCAGATCTGATCCTGCAGCCATAGAGCCAAGGTAGCCTGGTACTGTGTACCGTAGCTCATATGACCTGCTGAGAGACAGAGCAGTCTATATCTACTTGGATATATATGCCATGTGTGACTTCAGGCAGATCATAGTAAAGGAACAGACAAGTTAGTTGTCATCAGAATGTGGTTGATATACTTTCCTTTCAGGACCGCAGGTGCTTTGAAGTGGGCAATCTGGTTGGCCATGCCTTTTTCATCTGTACCTGGAACCCTTTCTGCATACATAAATCAAAGGCTTAAGTGGCAAAGGCTGAAATACAGGGAAGGAAGCAGGTACAGGACACGAGGACACGATTTTTGTTAGATGCTGTGTTTATGGAATAGATCTGTTGGTCTGCATATCCCACTGTTCTTTGTTCCCATCTACAGTCCTCAGCATATGTGGAAGACTCAGCAGGCATTTATTTGTGGATAATCAAGTATGGGATGTCTGTATCTCCAGGGTATGTAGTGTGTTCTTTAGGCAGCTGCACAGCAATGAATTTGCCAGAGTTATCCTGAATCGTTCTTTGAAGCATTCACTGATCAAAATTGAACACAATAAGTATCTTAACTGAAAGAAAAAAAGCTTCTCTGAATTGACCTGAACTCAAGGATGTTTCCCCCTATTTCTGATATTTTGAAAGCTGGTGTGCTGGGGCTCTTGGACTTACTGCTGTTGGAGTATATTACTTTGTACTATTGCACTGTGGCTGTGTTTTTAAAGTTGAATAACTATACATATCAATAGAAGGACAACTGTTTAGCATTTTTATAAATTAAATTACGTAGGCAATGAGTATTATTGATGGACAGGTTTTTCTGTACTGCTGTCATATTCAGTAGCTCACACAACAGTTGGTAGGCAGCTAGTCTTTATGGCTAAGCTACTGGAACAAGCCTATCCGCAGCTTGTCTGCAGAAGTTCTGCCCCATAGAATGTGCAGGAGGCAGGGCTGTCACATTTCCTAGGATTTCTTTTCTTTTTTTCAGTCAATGTCTTAGCCAAAGATGGAACACTGAACAATAAAAAGGGTTAGAAGAGAAGTAGACCTTCAGAAGTCTTTAGAATAGAGGTAAATATAAATAAAATATGGAAGAAACCTGGGTAACAGGTGCAATGCTGTCTGATTTTCAAAGGACACTAGAAACTAGCAGGCGTCTCTGCTTTAGATATGCCAGGCTGATAAGGAGGGAAGCATATACATTTAAAATCTACAACTTTCATTTCCAGTCCTGAGTTGGTTTTGCCCTCACTAAAAAAAAAATTCTTTCCTCTTGCAACAGGCAAGAATAAAAGACTGAAACTTCTGTGGATTTTGACTTGGAAGAAACAGGACCACATAGATGAAAAAAAGGAAAGCTAGGAAATCCCTGATGAAATCTTTGCGGTGGCATATTTCTCCATACAGTTCCCTTGAACTAAACACATTTTTAAAATTCTTACCTTTGGTGGTTTTTTTATTTTTCTTTTATCTGTGTCCAAAGTCTCATCTCTCAAAGACAGGGAGAGCAAACTATGAACAACAGATACCCAAATGAAGGTGGGTTTTTTTTCTACCTGGGATTTCTGCATCAGTAATTTAGAAAGTGATTAACATTCTAGATCAGCAAAATGAAGCAGGTACAGGCATCACAGCCAGTGTGAAATATCTTCCGTCTTCATTTCAAAACTAAATGAGAAAGGGGAAAGAAGCATATCACTGCTTTTGACTAATGGCTAAAGAAGTGGCTGAGAAGGATGAATATGGGACACCTTTGCAAGGACCAAGAAGCCAAGAAATTTAGTAGGGTTCAGAAGGATAAGCTGCTCTCTACAGTCACCCAAGGTAGGCAGAGCTGCATCATTTCTAGCCAAGAATATTGTTGGTTGGAATAGGAATAACAGAATAGAGCAGAGTGCCAGAATAACACTGCTGTCTCAGGAATCAGTCCAGAGAGGGGGAAGGGTATGACTTCTTCCAGGATCAGTGGATAAACACAACTATGGACAGATGGGTGATAGAAGTAATCTCTGAGGGATATTCCACAGAACTGCAGGGAAGCAAAAATGGTGTGGGGGAGGTGTGGAGAGTGATTTGTCTCTTGTCAAGATTGGGAGCGTGACAAAGGGCAGGGGGGGGGAAGTTCTTCCCCATCTTCACCTGACAAGTGGGATAAACAAACAATGCTTCCAAACTAGTAAAAATTTTAGGGGTGTCTTTTTAAAACAGTCCAAAACAAACCAGTAAAAGCTCTATGTTCAGGTATTTATATGGCTGTCATCACTGTAATATCTAAGCAGTAATTAATGAATTGGAATGTCAATATAATACAACAAGGCTGGCAACTGAGATGAATAAGACATGTTCTTTTCTTATCTGTTGTGTCTTATCCTGGCAGCTGATCTGACTAGAATGATTTTCCCCTCTGGCTGCTCCTCAGTTCCTCCACTGCAGTTCAACTTTTCCGCGATTATTTCCCATCTCTGGTTTTAGAAGTCTGGAAAAAAAGCTGCTTTTCTTCCCTTTTTCCAGGTTCAGATAACCTTTCACCTTAACATTGATGGTTACTTAGGGTAAACAGGTAGTAGTGAAAGCTATGTACTCCATTTTATTCATAGGGGTTGACTCTTCATCATTTGGGTTACAGGGACTTGAGTGGATTGAGGTGTCGATAAGACTCCTTTGTTTTCTTCTCTACTTTCCTAAGCTGCCTCTTGTGTTGTAAATTAAATGCATGCGAAGTAAGTTAATGCTGGTGATACACAATATTCATGTTTATCTTGTGGCCAGTTTAGTGCACTTTATTTTCTTAAGTTATTTGGGGTTCATTAATGACATAGTGGGTAAGTATGATGGTACTTTGCAACCTTGGATAGCTTTTTATGATGTAGGGCCAGGGTCTCTGCTTGCTTTTCGGGGACTCTAAGAATCATTTCTTGTTGGGAGTTGTTCTAACTTGCCCCAACTATCTCAGAAAATATCCTTCTTTAGTCCTTTTTCTTGCCTGCAGTAATATACACTTATTTTCCACAGTTTTTCCAGGAATGTGAGTGAAGGAAACTTACATAAAAACCCTGTATTGTTAACATAGACCTTGGAATTTTTGATAGCCCATGGCATCTCATTGTTTGGTAGCACACAGAAATAATGATGATCCTAACCCTTTTTGGCCATTTAAAGGGAATTTAATGAGTTCATTGCTATTTAAGATTCTTCTATACTTGCCATGTATAGTAATGGGAATATGTATAAACTAGGCTCTTTTGAAAATCTGCATGATGTAGAAACATTATTTTGAGAAAGTCAAGATCTGCTTTAGTCTGAAACAATACGTTGAAAAATGCATCACAATCTTCTTAACACCACTGAAAGTACTGCTACTTTCTTCCAGTAGAAGAGAGGCTGTCACTTACCAATTCAGAAAAATTAGCTAGAAAGTTTTTTCCCCCATTCTATTAAGAAATGTCTAGTAACCAGGAACCAACTATTGCTAAGAAACTGATAAACTGCAGTGGCGATGGTGAAGACCAATTGCAATAAAGCCACATTATGATGGGTTCAATTTTCTGTCATGATGCCACTGCCTGAAATGCATCCATATCTTGGCTTACCCTCTGACATTAGATTTCTTCTTGATGCTAGCAAAGCTGTTATTATATGGCCAGAAAAACATTTTTTGACTTTGTGATCGCAGAAAGAGCCAGGACATAAGGTTTAAGAGCTAAGGATTTAGGTAGTCCAGTGAGCTGTGAGATGATCTGGATTAGTGCCCTGACTGTCAACCCCAGGATGACTAGAAATCTAGGTCTCTGAATCCAATTCAATATAATCAAAATAATTTTGCCTCCTCTTTGCCATTAGCTTTTGAATGACTTTGGTTTTGTTGCAATCATTTGTATGTAGCTATGTTAGCCAGGAGAAAATGACTCTTCCTGTCTCAGGAAAGTGTATCATTTTGTGTTGACAAAAGTTAGAGTAATGTACGTACAAGACCTACAGGTTGCCATTCATAGTTCTGCTGAGTTTTCAAGGGAGACTGAAGGCAGCCTTCTTCCCTCTTTTTCAAGTATATCCCTTTGTTAAGATTGTGGAAAATGCTCATAATAGTATCGCTTAAGCATTATGAATTCTCTGCATATGATGTAGCTCTTCAGAATGTTTCCATATCACGTTCTGGACCATAAGTTTTCATGTGCTGTAGAATTCAGTGGGATTTGAGGCTGCTGTGTATTTTGTAGGATCAAGCACCTCATATTGATGCCATGCCGTTAGTCTTGAGGTTAATTGGAAGACCTTTACTTTTTCCCCTTGAGTTTGCCTAAGGTGTAATGAATACTTAAATTCTAGGCACAGCTCCCTCATGGGAAGGCTGCTGAAGAAATAATTTCTCTTTCCTGGAGCCAAAGATTTGGGAAAAGAAAAAAAAGATCTGCCTGTGGCAGCTAACAGGACAGTCCCTGACTGTTTGTACTATTACTGATTGGTAACTTTTTGTTTAGACAATACAGAGAGCGACTAGGGTCAGAAACCCGATGAGAAGTCAGTATCATATGTGCTTCTGAGGAAGGAACTCAGTGGTTTCCTTTTAAAGGAAGCCCTATTAATTTAGCATTAATAATGTATTGAACTTTAAAGGCTCAAGGATATTGAGGCCATTTCTTTGAAGGTGCTGAGTGTCCCCAAACCACATTGAAATTAATGGGAGTGGAGGGCATGCAGTGCTATGTAAAGCAAGAGCTATTCTGAAGCTGGTATCACAAGATATCTTGCTGTTTCTTTTACTGCGTTATTTTATAGACCTCTTCAGACTTTATATCTAGACATGATTAAACAACTCATTGGAGAGGAACTACCCCATCTAACACAACACAGAGTAGGCTATTGTGTATGCTGACACTCCTATCAGAGACTCTGGAAAACACTGAGACAGCCAAATTGTATTAATGTGGTTTAAGACCCATGAAACCCTAAGCATGCCATCAGTGACTGAGATGAATGGTGCTGAGTCTCTGGCATTACCCTTTGAATTTCCCACACTGCTTGCAATCAGTATTATGTTCTAATTGCTGCAATACAGCTATGTATTTTTCTCCTGCATTAATTTAATTGCTTTGATTTCTTGCAGTAGTTCAGCTTTGATGCAATTTTAACTCTTGTGCCAGAGAAGGAAGAGAACTGTACCTCATTCAAAAGCAATGTGAATCCCATAGATAGGTATGGGGTCTGAGGAAGCAGAGGCTCGCATCCCTAGTTGATAGTAATTTGTAGGTAGAACCTTCAGCATTCTTTCATATCAAACAAAGCTGCTCAGCTTTCCCAGACAGCATAGAGAGCTATATAGAA
This sequence comes from Fregata magnificens, assembly GCA_013389945.1. NCBI lineage: Eukaryota > Metazoa > Chordata > Aves > Suliformes > Fregatidae > Fregata > Fregata magnificens. The sequence goes on from WAAD01039131.1 coordinate 44,601, forward strand.
GTTCCCTGCCTCTCAGTCATTTCAGAAATGAAATATTGCTTGAAGAAGAAATTATGAAAAAAGTATTACTTTAAAAATTGGAGCAAATAACATTAAGTGTGATACTGCCTTAGTATTCCAGCCATGTCAGCCAAAAAATACTTGGAGAGGGTGAACATAATATCTTTTACATCATGTGGTCTAACTCGTGTACATGTGTGTTAGTCACATTAAAAGGACAGCAGCTTTACAGGGACGTTTGATGTTCTACAAATTGAGTTGGGAACAGTATGCAGAGTTTTGTGTTAAACTGGGTGCAGTGACATAAAGTAATGCACCCTGCAGTGCAATCCATCATTTACATTGGTGTACTTAGGTGCTCAGGGAAGAGCGAGTCAAAATGGCTTTAACTTTTTCTGACTAAAAGCTTTAGATAGAACCTGTGCTTTTGTTCATTTATATTAGAACTTAAATAGCAGTTGCATGATTGGGCATATATGCCTTATGGAAAAGTGCTTATTACAAGTTGGGACTCACCACCCAAAACCATGTATTTATACAGCTTCCTTTAACAGCATGATACAGCATGCAGTTACCTAGCATGTTCATCTCATGCT
>WAAD01039131.1:49288-65877 GCA_013389945.1 Fregata magnificens
GAGCCATAAGGTTGAACCTGTTTACCCAGGCACAGGGCCATTCTGTCAGATGGGCATTGATACACCAATTGTAGAAACCCCGTGTTGTATGTGCATCAGGTGTAAGTGTCCTAGATAGGATTCCCAGCAAGGATTGTCCATATGTCTGCATTCTAATTTTATATTCCCTTGTTCCATTACTAATCCAGGTATGGGTCTGATTATGTTTCAAAAATAGAGAACAACTTTTCTTCTCTTTTAATGAGACCTCTTGCCCACTTGCATAACATAGATTGAAGTAATGGTTTAGGAAAAGTTTATGGAAGACAAACTTTCTTCCCTGGCTTTACCAGACCCCCTCCTTCTGCACTCTCTGCACTATTTTGCAAGGTATTTTGCCTGAACTGGTATAAAACACTGAGGTTTCAGGGTTCAAGAAAAAGCATGGTGCTGGGCGTTGTCTCCCTAGCTGCCCTCTCACAACAACCACCTGCCTTTCCTCTTGATTTCCTCAGTCGCCTCAGTTTTCTGTAAATCAGCAGGACTCCCAGCATTGCTGTTGCCCTATCTTAGACATTTTATATGGCTATGGTACAACATCTTATTTTCCTTATTGTACTCCTTTTTATGTGCTTCATTTTTCATGTGTATTGAAGAGATAAGGATCCGATATCTGTGGAACGTGCAGTGTGACTCCAGGTCATGCTCTTCTCTGATAGCTGAAGCAATTGCACAGGCATCCAATTATTTAGTACAAAGCTTTGATAATCTAATTTTCTTGCTCATCTCATGCAGTCTCTTCCATACTAATGCAGCAGATCTGAAAAAATATTACAAAAAACTTAGTTTTCATGATATTCCTTTTGGAATTAGCTTTACTAAGTGTTGTGGCAACACACTGAAGCAGAGCTGCAGAGCCAGTCCCTTTTGATTTTGGTTTAATTTAAACTCGGAATAATGGATTATATTTTTCTTCTGGACCTGGCATGTATCATTTAGATTGGCCACAGAGTGGGCAAAAGCAATATATTTTTCGATTGTATATGTTTCTATGAATGCTGACAGTAAGCAGTTGCATTTGAAAATACCCATCCTCCCTGAAGTCGTCTTAACTTGCCTCTATCTACATACACACTTTTTTCACCCACTTTTAAAATGCAGCTGCTGCTGGTTGGCTGAGCCTGCTTTCGCTGTATATATTACTACAAGATGCACTTTAATGCAATATAATTTTCGGGGAAATTTTAAGTAGAAGAATGATTGCTGTGCTTTGTTGGGACTGACTTGTTAGTATGCTCTCCTATTGCTGAAGCATCCTGAAATCTTTAAGGACTTCTGTTGCAGAGCATAGAGGCATAAAAGCATCCTGCATAAATCAGTGTTGAGATGCAAAAAAATTGCAGTTCAGACTGGAGATGAATATTTTGCTGCTGAGATATTTTGATTTTGGGATGGGATTTACCATTTTCCAAATGTTTGTATAGTGCGGTCCAGCACAACAAAGCCATACACAGTTTGGGTTCTCTAGGCAATGATATAAAAGCTAAAATAGTGAAGATAATATCATCTGCAAACTGTAAAGAGTGCACAGAGCAATAGTCCTTTCAGTTTAACATGTCACCATTCAACTAATGGAACGAGTATCAGTACTGCAAGGAGAAATCTGCATCCACACACCCCCCATTCCACTAGTGTGTCTGGACTTCTGGTAAAGCAGAGTGTTGGTCCTTCTGTCAGTATGTTTAATTAACTTCAGCTTTACTTTTGTTTCTGCAATTTACAGTCAGTTAAATCATAAATATTGTTTTGTAACTGATAGAACACTATGTAATGGTCCTCATGTTGTATCCTTTTTAGTCTGAATGTCACATCCTCTCTGTAATTTTTAATGACTACAACAATTTTTATTATATTGCTGGAACTTTTCCCAGGGTAATTGTGTCTTTTGTATATAAAATGTGATCTAGAAATGAAACTGCAGCAGAAAGCTGCTAAATCCAGCATCTTCTGTAGCTGCATATTTGTGTTAAAAAATTCTTGGACCTAGTGCAAGAGATTGAAAGTATCTTATAAAACAAAACCACCCAAAATTTAACTTAACGATACACAAGGTAGCTGAGCTTTCTGTAGCTCAGTGAAAGACAGTTGCTCTAAATATGAAAATATCAAGCAAAATACAAGTGAAGGCAGAACATATTTGCATATCAGCTCTGATCTGCTATCTTATGGAAATAAACTGCACGTTTGTCTTGCTGTGTGTCTGTATGCCCTTTGAAAGTATTTCCAATTAACAGAGATTTTACATTTTGACCACAAAATTTGCTCCAGTTCTGATTTCCTTCAAGACAAAGAGAAGTAATGACCTTACAAGTAGCAAACTGACTGATCAAGACCCTTCTGCTCTTGGCTTTTCAGGAATTTAGAGAGGTCACTTAAGCAACAGTCTCATCAGGGGCAAACCTTATCCAAAGCTTAGACTTTTATTGTTACAGCCTTCAGAATATTGGTCAAAGAAACCTTTCATTGTGTAACTGCACAGTGCCATCAAATGCAACTGTAATAGAGCTGCATGTCACATATGCTTAACAGAAGCAAGTATCTTGCCTAGCTACCAGGGTGACCGTGGTGGGGGATAAGTAGTGGGTGCTACATTGCAGACAGAGAAGATAGCAGAAAAAACTTACATTCCTGCCTCAGCATTATAGCATAAGCCAACATTTGTGAAGCTATGGGCTATGCATTTCTCTTCTGGTTTTGGAACTCAGAGCACGTGGGATGAGAGAAGCAGCGGTTACAGACACAGCTATTGCCTGTGCTTCGCTCTGTCTCTTCTTCCCATTCAAAGTGAGACATTATTGGAGGACTTGGGAAAGGAAGGGGAGAAACTGCTTTTTAGTCCACCAACTTGGACTCAGATATTGACTACTGTATATGAGTGCACTCTTTTTCTCTGCATTTTTATCCCATGCTGAATTTATGGGTGGCACAGAAACCATTGATAGTGCTATAGATCATCATTTTCTACCTGAATTTTTAACTTTAGTGATCAGTTATTCAGAAGCTGAGTATGTTTCACTGTCTGAGAAACAGGGACAAGGTCCTCTAAGATACAGGTGCTTAGCATAATTCAATGAATTGCATAAACGTCACTTGGGAACTTGAGGAATGGCTCTTCTGTAGAAGATGATACCCTGTTTAGAGTTTCCAAAGTTTATGTAAATAAATATTTCCCATGCCTTACCTTAATTTTATGGTTTCTTTGATTATTTCCTTCTAGCTCAACAAAATTCACCAAAAATCCATGAAGGCTGGTGGGCTTATAAGGAGGTGGTCCAGGGAAGCTTTGTTCCAGGTAAGTGTAATTTAAAAATCTTAGTTTTTATTTAATATTTTTTCACTGGAATTGCTATAGTTGGGTTTGGGGGAGATTTTATGGTTTTGGTTTTTTTATCCATTGCAAAGATTTGAAGTACACAAGTACTCAACATCACATTATAGTGAAGTGTAGAAAGGGTTTTGTCGATACATCGTCCAAAGACCATGGCTGTTTTCCAGGAAAGAAGTTGCTTTGATGACATTCCTGGCTTCTCTCAGTAAAACTAACATGATGCTACTTTGTGAATGTGTGTGTGTTCTGTGCATAGAAAAGAGAAAGGGAGGACTGAAAAGCAGTATTGTTAACTGGATGAATTTACTTATCTGATGTAGCACTTCTAGATAATCCCATTTCTACAAATTTAAGAGTATATTAGGAAAGGAACCTAATTGAATCATGAACCTAACATGCAAGTTTCACTGATTTTTGTTTTGGAAACAAGAAACAATGAGTGAAAAAAGATGAAATCCTAACTTGGCTTCAGTAAGATTTAGTAAATGGTAAATAATCAGTAGGCAGCTAAAAGGATCTAAATAAGCAACACCAGCTGAATTTGATAGGCAAAAGTGAAATTCAGGCTAGCAGTAGCCTGGCATTGGTCAGCATTAGTAGAACTCCTCCAAAACATGTGTATTGGTTGTCCTAATGCTATATACTCCTTAAGTATCATGCGCTCTGAGTAGGCCTTAGCTTGTTCTTTTTACCTCTGGATCTCTCTAACACATTTCAAGATTCAAGGTGCCTGAGGCACTAGTAGTTCTTAGACTGACAATTTTTTATTTTGTTTTTGACTTACATTCAACACCTGATCTTTTTGTGCTCCCTTTCTGTAAATTACTTTATTCTTTCTTTCAAACAGAATTACTTTGTTGGGTCTTCACTGTTCCATTTGACTAGATGTGTCCACTTAGAAGAGGAGTCAGGAAACTTTAGCAACTTCCATTTTCTGTTCAGTTGTGGAGCTGATTTGACAGTACATTCCTCATTCGGTATACACAGAAACATTCAGTGATTATTTTGTTCAGTAAGTTTTCAGTGCAATTGAGATAACTATGCATTAATTTATGTATATTAGCTATATATTATAAGCTAAAATAGTGCTTCAGGTTCTGTCACGAATGCACAATGAAAGTTGCTGCATGATCTTTATTTCCTCAAAGTACTAGAAAATATTACTTGGCCATTGTGTGATCTATTCCTAAGAATCTGTAGATTTAATCTATCATCAGATATTTTCACTGTTGTGACAACAGTTACAATCTGACAGTCATTCGAAATACCCAAAATGCTGATTATCTTGATAGGAATACTAGTGCAAATGAGATTAAATATTTCAACCCACAAGTTTCTGGCACTGAAATTCTTGTGAAAAGCACATATGAAAATCAACATCTACAAGCCTGGAGCTTAGTTACGTATTGATGTACCATAAAGTAGCTTTTCAGATTTACTTGAGATTGGTTTGGGCTGTCAAAGACGCTGCAGTGTACTGTGCATGTTTAGTCCTTAATGTTGATAGCAGGGGAAGAAACCTGGAGAACCTGCTTTCAAGAAATTTCAGCCTTCCTGATTTGTACAATCCAGGTGGATGCCCAGTAGAAGGTGAATGAAAAAAAATTTGCTTAGCATACCTTCTAATTATTTCAGCTTAAAGTTATTGAGAAAAATAATTTAATTGTCAGCATGTAAGGAAACATATGTGATCCGGTAATGCTTGTGGTATTCTAGTCTTAATACTATGAGAAATTTGGGCTTGGGAACATCCTTAGAAGATTAACGAGGAAACAGTCATGACTCAAACTTTCAAGAAGGAAGACCTTTTAGACTACTGTGGAGAGACACCTCCTTTCTGAGAGAACCCTGAATTACCCATACGTGCTGAATATCGAACTAACCTAGCACAGATCCTCAAGAGTTGGTCCAGAAGGACAGTTATGAACAGCTCACTGAAGCAGCCATGCAGAAAGCAAGGGTAATTTGGGGGCACCTTTCTTGCAGACTGTCATGTTTCTTTCAGATGCAACTCTGCAACCTGTAAGCCTCAGCAAAAGAGAGAAATCCCATGAATTTTTACAGAACAAACAACTAATTTTTTTCAGCAGCACCTAGATTTTATTTAAAGCATTTCAAGTATGCATTTTATGGTTATGATCTCAGACTAACATCACATGTGTTAGTGCATATTAAGTTTATCCATAACGTTAGCAGTCACATATCAGATCTTGCATGAGATGCTAATTAGCACCTGAGAGGTGATAGCTGCGAGGCAGTCTGCGGAGCTTTAAATGAAGTTGCTGACTGATGTGCACTGAAGCAAACAGCTATAGCCATCTGCTAAGATGTTTCCTTTTCACAGCTGTTTGTCTTGTCCCAGGGCTGGAAGTTGCCACCCCAAAGATACTAGAAAGGAATATTTGTCCAAGACTGTCACTGCAGTTCAAAACTGGCATCTCAGCTAATATGATTGACATGAATACAGCTCTCTAGCTGCTTGGGGGAGCAACCACAGGCATAGAGATGACTAACTGGGGGTAATAGCATTATGAAACACTCCAGGTTGAGTTGCTAGAGTTTGTCACAGCTTTGGCTGTGTGAATACTTTTCGCCTACTTCAAAGCCAAGTCACTGTCTTTCTTTGAACTATCACTTCTTCTTTCTACGTATAGTTGTCTAAGAATGCATTTAGGAGTGTGTCACAATATGCCTAGGTTAGACTATGCCATTCATATGTTTTTCCGCTTAATATTTTGTTTTGGTTGCATTTAAGTCAAGTCCTAACAAATGCTCTCAATCCTGCGCAAATTTATCTTTGAGCAGTTCATCAAATCAAACCATACTTCACTGCATTCCCCAAATCCCAGACTCCCTATACTCTGGGATAGATTTTAGAAAAATTATTTTAAATACCTTTCTAATGTAATATGTTCATCTGGACACAGTTTTTTCCCCAGATTCTGGGATTCACAACTTAAATTACATGTTGTAAACCAATGGCTTACAATCACTGATGTGTATCTTACAGGTAGGAGAGGATATAGGCAGAGACCCGTCACTCTGTCTTTCCCAGCTTCCCTTCTTGCACTGCTCAACAGAGAAGAGAGCAATGGCGGCTGGCAGTTCTCTCACTACAGTAGCTGTGGCTCACGTCTGTCTTAGTGCCAAGCCTTGCAAGCGAGGGAGCAGAGTGGTCAAGTGCAGGAAGGAAGGTGCATCAGTGGCTGACTCTGTGTATATACTAGTGATGCATAAAACACTCTCCCATCTCTTACCTTTTCTAAAAGGAAAGAATTGCTCTTATGATTTAAATCATGTAGGCAAACAGAAGAGAAAGTAAGTAGTGCTTTAAAATGTTAATTGAATGCAAACTAGGTTCCAAATTAAACTTCAGGGAATGTTCAAGGTTGAAGAATGAATATTTTTCTTTATGCATGGTGATTTGCATAATAATCAAATAATCTACGTTGTTATGTACTTTCACTACACAGACTTTTTCTGGCGTGGAATATCAAAGTAGTTCATGATGGGTTAAAATACATTTAAATAACCTTTTTTATATCTTTTGTTTGGCTGAGTTTTGTTGTGACTATGAATATGTTGTGTCACTGAAGTAGCGCAAGCATTTTCAGGGTGGCAAAGGCAATAATATTTCAAACTATTTTGTACCATTTCTTTTACTTCAAATAGATGCACATAACCTTTGATACTCTTGTGTGTCTGATTGTATTGATTCTCTTCCTAATGCTCCTGTTTTTTTCATAGCATCATAAAAGTGAGATTTGGTAAGCATAAAATATAAAGGTGGTTAAATCTAGTTTGTGATCACGGAACTCACTTGCCAAAATGCCATCCTGTTACTGAAACTTCGGACTACGTGTTAATACGAGGGCATAAATGTTTCTTGCCCTGGGAAGACACTGCCTTCATGACCCTTACTGAATTATACCAAGTCTAAAGTTACTTTACAAATTGATAGTGCTAATCTTAGCTAAGAGGAGGAAGTCCGTCTCGACCAAATAATGAGTGAACTTTGCTGAAGGAGCAGGTAAGGTTCTTCTCCTTCCTCATAATAAAGGTTGTAAACCAACTTTAATTCCAGACAAAGATCTATATCCACTATGATTCATTATTGGCTACAGATCACCCATTTCCCTGAGATTCTGAGATGAGAAATCCCCTGTTCATAGTTGCTTTTACAACTCATTTTACTATAAAAGGGAAGAGACTGCTAGAGATTGATAATGCTGCTCCTGCCTTTTGGAAGGATCATGTTGATGGGATTATGCCCTAACATAGACCAGCTGGCAAAGCTACACTGACTCAAAAGGAACACAGGGACAGTGTTTGGGAAGCATGGAGAAACTCCCTCCAAGGAGGAAATGCATGAATTTGGTAACGATTTACAAGGAAAAAGAAGCCTGAAACAATTTACCATCTTGGTCATGAGTGCCAAAACCTGATTTTAAACTTCCTGCTATCACCGTGGGCTTTAAGATTTCCTTTTATTACAGCTTTAAGATTTCTTCTAAACTATAAATTTCTTTATGTACATGTCCAAAAATAACCTTTGACAGGCAGGTCACTGTAAGAACCATGAACTGTTTGTCCATGGCCTGAAACTGAGATACGAAACTCCAAACCCAAACGCATCTTAAACTTTCTGAAAAGCTTATGTATTATGCCATCCTCCAGTCACATAGGGGTCTATTTCAGACATTGAGACTGGTGGTGACTTAGTTTGGCTGCCTAAATAATACAAAACATAAATCTGCTGATTGCTACTCCTGCATTGCTCCCTTTTGTACTAACTATAAAATTTATTCTAGTCTTATTTTGAGACTTCAGGAGGCTGCAGCATCACTCACTGTCTGGTGCATTTTGCTTGTCAGTGAAAACAGTGGTGCTGTCTAAGCTACAGTAGTGTTTTAAACAGTCTGCACACACTCTTCAAAATCATTCAGTCTGGTGCCAACTCTGAAGAATTAACCAGCCATATATAATTATTTATTGGAACAATAATAGCAGTTTTTCTTTTAGAAAGCAATATATTGGAACACTTCATTTCTTCAGGGTGATAGAGCATAGATTCTGGAAATCATTCACTTATTGATTGAAACTTAGGTTAGTATGTATAATATTTCAGCTTTGGTTGTCAATTAAAGATAGCTTGAAGGAAATATATTTTGTACCAAACATTTTCTTGGTTTCTTACTTCCTTTGGTGATTCTGCAAAAACTGCCTGTTCACAAATCATGTAACTAGAAACTAGATTTTTTTTTTTTTATTATTTTTGCATGGCAGTTAAATATAATTAAAATGTAAAACCATTGTATCACTTTTCAATGAATTGTTGATACAATTAATTATTTTAAAATAGAAAGGAACAGATGAGTTGACTGCTTTTAATTGGGAAGAAGAAAGGAACACACTTGAGGGGAGACATTTGATGGCCTCAGTTCTAATACAAATATGGCAACATTTGCTCATCTTCATATGAATTGTAACCAAATTATAGCATTGAGTTTGAGACACTCTCACATTAGTAGTAGTGCTGTACTTAATGAGAGTATCAGAATGAGTCTGTGATTTTGAATCTTCCATAAAAATGTAAAGAGGCTTGTTAGAGTGCAATTCATGCCTCAAATATTTGATTTATCCCTGAACTTAAATATGAAAAAAAGTGGAATTTAACATATTAGGATCTGGTTATGGTTCTACATAATACTGTACCTTCACAAGGAAGTACAATTCCATGTGATACAACTTGGTCTCTAGGTTTAGTCACCATTTAGTCTTACTAAAAGAGTTTTATGGGTACTATGTCTGAATTAAAGCTGAGTTTTCCAGAGTAATGATTTCATGGGTTGGGTTTTCCTGACAAAGCCTCCAATGCTCCTGTTATGTGAATACTCACATTCTACTGGGAGATGAAATGTCCCTTGGCAAGTCAGTGCTATAACTGAGGGAACCATGTGATACTTCTTTATAGCAAGAAGTGTATTTAACAATCTCAATCTATGTCTCTGAACTTCTGATCATGTAAAGCTTTAAGCAAATATAGCATTGTTTTATGAATTTACCTGATTTTAATACAAATGTGAATCTGCTTGCTTTCAGGAATAGATAGAGAAATAATGCAAGATACCGTGTTTGAGTGGTGATCTGTAATGTTCTCCTTCAGTAGCAATCATAGCAGTGGTATAAGAATCAAAGTTGACATTGATTGTAAAGATGTATGCATGAGAAATGGGATTTGTTTATTCGTTTAAGAAAATGCTACAAGTGGCTGCTAGACAAAAGTGTCAATTTAATGATATTCTAGGATGTGCACTAGGGATGCCTTGCTTGTGTAATGGGCACATTCTTGGGAAGTTCAGGAGAGAATACACAAGATGCTCATTCATCTGTCTGTGGTCTAGCCGTCTTTTGTCTGTCCAGTAATTCTTCATAATTAAGCAGGATTAAGGGCTTTGTCTTAAACACTTTGGTAGCGATTCTTCTCTGGGGTTGCCAACTGAGCTGAATCCTGAACTCTCATCTACCCTGTAAGAAGTGCAAAATGAACTTCAAAGGCATAAACCACTTTGGCTGATAGGACAGCCCTGTTTGCTGTAACTTCAGCTGGGCCATTTCTGTTGCCAGTGACTAGCCCTTAGAAGAAGGTGCCAACAAGGATGGTTGCATTAACTGGCAATATGCTCCTTTTTTTTAGCTACATCCAACTTCTGCAATGGCTTCCCTGCATGCACAGGACATTTTCTTCTAATTGGTTCCTAGTTTCTAGCTAGCTTTGAATTACCTAGAAATCTCCCTAGAAGCTTTCTGTGAGACTGTTCCCTGAATTAATAACTATGGTCAGTCTCAAGCCAGGAAGAAAAACTGCTGCTACAGCTTTCTGAATGGTGTCTTATCCAGAGATGCAAAGGTGATGGGCAGTGAGAGGTTTTTCAAAACTCCCTTTCTAAAGGGAATAAAAGGGAGGAACAAAAAGGAGGAAAGGGAGTGAAAACAGGAGATTGATAGGGTAAGTAGGTTCGTCACATTAGCTTGTCCAAACTGCATTATAAAAGCTGTGATAGACTATGTTAGGCCTAGTCATATCAGTTTCCTTCCCCTGTTTATGGCCTGTGTACCTTTAATGTTCCAGTGGTGGGTGATCTAAGCTCACACTTAATAGGCAGAGTCAAAGAGAACCCACTGTCTGTAGATGCTCTATACTTGATAGTAACAGGTAGAATATTTCTTAATCAGAAGAAAATAGCTCCAGCTTTTTATCACTTTCTCCACTAGTTCTGTTTAGCAATGAAAGAAGACTATAACAAAACTTTGAGTCAATGGAGAGGAGGATGTACAGGTCCACAGGACACTACACGGTGTGGTTCTCCAGGGCAGTCTGACTCTGGAGGAGGTGCCCTGGCAGAAGGCCTCCAGGGAATACACTCAGAAGAGGGCAGCTCTGTCTGCCTGCCTGCGGCATGGACCTTGTCCCCTTCACAACACCTGGTGGCACTGTGATTTGGTTCCCACAGCCCCCTTCTCCCTTGACTAAGAAGCCCAGGATTGGGGATCATCCTTTACAGGTGCTTTTGTTACCAGCATGGAACTCAAAAAGTTACTGTCTTCAGGTCCTTCCCACTCCTTTCAATACCTATCTATGCAGGCCTTTTTACAAGGGCCTTTTGATTAGAGTAAGTTACTGTCTTACATATGGCCTGTAGCTGCAACCATTTTGCAAACAGATCTCTGAATACTTTTTTCCCCCTAAGCTTCCTTTACTCCTTCAACAAAACAAACAAATAATTTTAGAGGGCAAGCAATGTGAACTAACCACAGTAAAGAACTCTGAAAATCTAAAATTTTAAACCTTGCCAGACTTGTGGTTGGACCACAGTTCTTTGCTAAAGTGGTCTCAGATCCCTTTTCCCTTAACAGCCTGATTATCTTAACTTGGGTGTGTTTCTTCCTCCTAGTTATGATTAATATCCACAGAAGAAAAATTGCAGGTAGCAGATGTATCTCGGACTTTGCTTCATTATACTGACAGGACCAAATGATTTAAGTCATCTTCCTATCTATTTCTAGCCCTAGTCGGGCACTGCAAAGGTCAAGCCTTCCCTTTACAACAAATACTGCATTGGATAGCATGTTGTGTCTTGCTGTGTTACCAGCTGTCTAGTACCTCTCCTGCTGAACCTGCAGGTTCCTCCTGCTAGGACACAAGCAGTAGGCCCCTTCTACTTCAGGACTGTGCTAACATGGAAGACCTTCAAGGCAGTAATCTGCGGATCCTTGTCAATTATTGCACCTCACACTTTGCTGTTAGGTTAGATGCCAATCTTAGGGATAGCAGTGCTCCAGTTACTTTCTGATGAAGTTGAAAATCCTCTTTCCCCCTATGCTGAAGTGGTTGCTGTTTACCTTGCAGTGACACTAGTATCGGTTATAAGAAGAAAGAACAATTAAGTAACACTAATTCTTTGAGGCAGCTGTACTTGGTAGGGCTGTCATAACCTGCATGGATGATGGCTTCTAGCTGGAAGTTTAAGAGATGGTGGTTACCATTTGGCATTTATATCCTCAAACAGGAGAACAGGGAGCAGTATCCAAAACATTTGCTGTCCTACACACTGTGGAGTCTGCAATCATTACAGAATCTTGAAGACCTACAGTTGCTGTTGGTTAAATAACTGCTCTTTCTGCAAATTTAATGCATTTTAAAAAAAAATATTTTCCCAGCCCACTTTGAACTTGTTAAAAATGAAAAGCAAGCAAGTCCACCTCTGTGATCTTTCAAGGGTTCATCATTCCGTGATGAGCACATCCTCTTAAGCTTTTGCTTAAAAAAAGAAGGATCATTCCTGTGCAGGACCTTGGGGTTTGGCATAAAAAGGTAAGGCTAATATTAGGAATCTTTCTTTCCTTAGGTTCTTCACTGTGACCTAAAAGCAAAGGAAGGAATTCCAAGAAACTGGTGTGAATATATAGGAAAGGGTTTATCGTATTCTTGACAAGCTAAGTATAAAAACAGTTGAAACAGTGGTCTGTGACTAAGTCATTAATAACTGAAAGCTTGTAAATCCTGACTTTGAAGGATTATTCAGGATAGTTCTAAATGCCAGAGAGCAAGACTGGTGCTGCTGAGTATATGTATTGGTATATTCAAGAAGTTTATCTTATCTTACGCCTTGGCAGGCTACTCTTCACACAATATTTTAGTAGTTCTTATCACCCTTTGGCAGTAGACATTTTGATGGTATCCATGTCTTAGAGGAGTAGAATTGAAGCACAAAGAAATCTGATAGAAGAATTATTGGCTGCTCAGAGACCCAAGGAACTTTTCTAAGCTAATAATCCAAACTGAAAGGGAGTAATGACATCTGCCACGGTTGATTATGTAAGGAGGGAACCTGGAGCTTTGGCTATTAATTACCTTGTAGTGGTAGTCTTTTTGTGTGTGTGCATGTGTTTTTGTACAAGACAGTAGCAGTCATCACTCCCTACATTAAAAAAATCTTTTCTTTATAGATTTTCGTTGTATAGTGTAAACTACGTTAGTGTCTTGTGGAGAAAGAAGTCACCGAGAATAACACGGAATAGTATTTTTCTAACATTCTAATAATGTTCTTCTGTAGTGGCATGTAATTGGACTTAATCGGAGAAGGGTTACAATGCTTCAGCTTATGTTTGCTTAGGTACTTCTCCCGTAAATCTGTATGGGATGAGATGGAACTGGAAGGGATCACAGTATAGCATGGAAACAGAGATAATGAGTGATACTAAGAGGTTGCCTCACCGCTCTTCCTGTCATTATCCCACTTACAAAAAATACTTTTGTAAAATGCTTTGGTGAAGAGAATTATATTTTGAGTACTACAATTACACTTTGCAATTATCAATCAGGAATCCACCTCTTATTTCACTGAGACTATTTAGATCAGGATATTTTAGTGACTTCAGGGAGATTATTCCTACCTGTTACATCGGTGATGAACTCAGCACCACTGAGGACTTTATATTAATACAGCATGCAGTTTTCAATTCATACGTCTCATTAGTACAATTTAGTGTCATTAGGGTAGAATTTGCCACTTCATACAGAGGAAAATATGGACACTGCAGCTACACCCTTATCTGTGGTTAAAATAAACTCCTGTGAAATCAGATCACACCACTACTCTGTGTATGGCCACACAGAGTAACTCTGCTTGTTCGTTGTTGTCAATGAAAGCTTTACTGTTACTCACAAAATTTCCCTGTCAAATGCTGTCCCCTGCCTAATGGAGAAAGAGGTCAAAAAGAAAAGGAAGTAAGGCTGTTATCTAGAGGTAGATACATCATATAATATGCAAGTACTTTCTTCATAGAATGCTATGATTTAAATTGTGAATATGGAATCAGAGGATTGTTATATCATAGTATTTATTCAGTAGCCTGCAAGAACTTTACCTCTGAAGTACCATGTGTGTATGTGTAGATTACTTAGGCTCTTCAATTAGAGGATTGCTATTGACTTGATAGTCTGAAACCACTCATTTGTACTCAGTGAAAATTTCCTCCTCTTGTAACACCTCTCTAAAAAGGTCAGTTGTGAATTCACTGAACCATGAATCCATTGAACACACTCAGGAGCAAAATCCATGCTCATCATTTACCACGTCTGCCTGCCTACAAGTACGTGGAATTATTATTTGGAGAAGTTTTACTGCTGTTACTTACACACATTAAAATACAGCTATCGTATAACATCGCCCCACCATGGTATTTCCGGGCACATGCCTATTTGTGGTCATCGAGAGATTTACTGTCTCTTAGAAGGAAACTCACCATAAAATACAGTCATCTACTTAATGCATTTCCGGCTACCTGCTGACCCTGCTCAGAGCTGTAAATCGCATTATAGTTAATGACTCTGGCCAAAGAAGGAAGCTTCCTGAATGTTATTGATTGTTTTTTTCTACTACTGAAAATATTACTTAAAATTGTCACTTTTTCCTTTCTGAATAGAGTGTGGTTTTATATTAGGGCACTTTTTCATTTTGTGTTTATAAAATGTACAAAAATGCATTAGTGTTTCCAGACCAAGCAGTCACCAACTTTATAGTCAGGACATAAACCCTGAAAATAACAGCGTAACATCATAATGGGAAACCTGACAGGTCGTTAACCACAGCTGTGCAAATGGCACTGCTGTAATTCACAAGTGCGTGTAGACAACATCACATCCTACAGCCTTTCAGCATCTGGTCGACAGAGAAAAATATGCAAGTATGTAGCACAAAATAACCAGGTCACACTGGAAGTTGTTCACTTGACACCAGAGCACATTGCTGATAAGGTGTTCTGCCCCAACACAGAGGTGGTTCTTTAGGACCTTTTTATGACCTCCCCCTAATTTATTTTTTCTGTGTCTTTAATATCTAGGAGCTTCAGTTGTGGGGGCTCAGGTGAAGAATGAAGGTCTTTACACAGAGAGGTCATTTTACAAATATTAAATGAGATGTAGGTAAAGAAAGATGGATAAAGTGTGTTCAAGGGAACAGTATGGAGGCTGGGAGAGAATTAAACAACTGTTTTAGATACCTGGGTCATCAGGCTAGTCTGCCTAGTGTCCCTACAGTGTTGATTAAAAAAGAAAAAAGATGTTCCTGCAGATCCTTTGGAGAAACCCGTGTCTTTTGGCTGACTTAAATTAAGTGGTACAGCTGCCCCAACAGAGAAGCAACAGTAGGCAACAGGATGGGCACTGTGAACTTAGCATACCTCCTTCATGTGCATTACCAGATTTTCCATTTCAAAGGCTCATTTTAATAGAGCTGAAGAATGTTACATGATTATTTGCAGTGAAATTTTGGCATTATCTCATACTATGTTAGAACTTCAGAAGGGAGGAAGGAAGAAGGGTGGATGTATGCAGGCCAAGTTATAGCCAATTGCATAGCCGCTGTGTTTCAGTTTAAAAACAAACCCAAAGGTTGAAAAGCACTAGCATTTAAACAATGACATTTCAATCAGATAGTGAGAAGACGAAATTTTTCTTCCTTGCTTACAAGAAATACTTTTGTCACGTTGGGTTTAGTAATGTCTCTGAAATCCAGGCGTTACTTTGTTTCTACACTAGAATAATTAGAAAGCAAGTCTGACTGAAGTAGTACCTACAAAAGCCAGCCACTGCCAGTTTTGAAAATCCTAGGTTATTACTTTTGTCTGAAAATAGGTCCCACTGAAAACAGTGGGATTTGCTTGCTGAGTCAAGTGCTATATCCCTTGAATAAGGACATGAGAAGCTGATTCTTTAAAAAAAAAAAAAAAAACAAACCCTCAATATTTACAAGATTGTATTGCTGTTACAATGGTTTTATTTAAAACCATCTCTTTCCAACTTCTTTAACTGGAGTGAAATTACTTATTTGCACAGCTGTGCAGTGTAGCTTCCGTCTCTTTTCTTCCAGAGGGTTTACACTGCAGATGCATTAATAATGTGCTTTTTGAGGATATTACGTTTTAATACTGTATCCTTTGTTTCTCATGGAGGGGAGGGTCTGAATGGAAGGAATAAACCTTTGTACCTGGGATCGTGCTCGTGTTGCCACAGCTCTAACAGGTATAGCATGAATAGCATGCTCAGTTCTGAGAGGAGCTGCTCCTTCCAATCTCAATCAGATGCAGTTAAAGCCATATCATGGGCCAGCTGCCCTTCTACAACACGCAGATAGGAATGATGGCTAATTCCCAGCTTCAGTCCCAATTTAGAACTGCAGGATTTAGCTGTTCTGTGTGACTCAGAGGATATAGCATATGACATAGGAGAAGGCGTTTCAGATAATGTAGTCAACCTTTCTATATTTTCAAACTAGGCTACATAGGCCATGGCTACAGAATACCCATTCGCTATTGCACGTCAGGCCATTTCCCAGGACTGAGTTCTGATTCCATTTTGCTTTTCCTATCCAGCAGTTGGGCATCTTCAAATGGCCTTTCCTCCTAGTCTTAAATTAGGCTTTCTTAAAATAAAGAAGAAATAAATGACTGAAGTCTCATAGGATATGGCTGAAACACTTACACTGCATGGCCTTGGCAGGCTCTATTATCCACATACTGACATCTTTAGAATTACCCAGTATTTTAATGTGCATTTAAAATTGGTTAGCAGGAGTATAAATTAAAGTAATAGAGAAACTAGTCTCTCAAGATTTTATTGCTCATTGTAATTTCACGTTTATGGGCTTATTGCTTTGTG
>WAAD01039145.1:0-14564 GCA_013389945.1 Fregata magnificens
GTTGTCAATGTTTTTGTGGAGTGGGGCACTATTCAGCAGTGGGATGCCTGTACAGGACTGGGGGATGTGGTCAACAAAACGTACCTAGTAGCAGTGAAAAGACATGCCTTAAAAGCAAACATTTAATTTACTTGCCATCAGACTGTGATCCATACTTCAACTCCGTTTTTGTGATCTCCCTGTATGTTTTGATTGTTATCACCTAATGGTTCACATTTGGTATCTCAAAACAGAGATAGAAAGTGCTCAAACCCCAGAATATATGCACTATATGAAACTTCCGTTTCAAAAAGGCCTAGTCTTTTTTTCCTTCTTCATCTTTTAAACCTTACCACTTGTGCATGTACAGCTTATTTCACTTGTGCAAGATTTATTTTGTTGAGTTAGAAACTGAGCAACAAGCTAGCATGATTGTTTCTTGTTTTTTTTTTTCTTTTAATGCTTCTCGTTCAAAGAGAAACACTTTCTACTTGAATTTTTTTTTTCACTGCGATACAGAAGATTAATTCAGGTACCTTTTTGTTCTTATGGGTTTTGTGACTTATAAAGCAGAAGAGTCACTGCCTGTACTGTTATTTTGTCTATATTTCATGATCTTTGATCTTTCAACCTTCACTCCATTGCAAATAGAGTTTCCTCTAGTACAAGCAGCTCCTGAAGCATCCACTTTGGCCATATTCAACCTACATGGGTTTCTTGAGGATGTTTACCCTGTGGTTTCACAGATTCTGAAACAGGAAGCAATTTAGCAAACTCTATTCACTGGAAGGGTCAAATGCCCTCTGCTTAGAAAAAGACAACTAACCTAACACACATTACCATCCAAGTGGAAATAACTCCTTGGGCCTGCTGCTCAGTAACTTTTATTGTCTTTGTTATAGTGTTAAACATGTTATCTTATTTTCTGCTGGTCCTTTACATTCTTCACAACACTACTCCTTTCAATGGGTGTTTTATATGAGCAAAGCTGAAATTTTTATTTCACATTTATACACAATTTATACTTAACTATGGACAGATGTACATAATGCAGTACTTGTTCTCTCTTTCCCTGTGTGTTGGGGAAAAGAGGTAGGAGAAACTAAGTGTGCAGTTCCAATTAACAAGCTCAGGAGTCATAATCTTGAAGTTACCATTTAATCTATGTGAATGATGACAATATACTCAACTTTGAAAATAAAAGCAGTTGGTTTCAAAGCAGCTTTTTTTTTTTTCTTATCACTGAAGTGGGAAAGAATAAAGCTTGAGGTTCTTTCCAGAAAGGCATATATACATTTTTCCCTCTGCTAGAGGCAGGAACAGAACTTGCAGAGCTTCATAACTATTGCTTCATCACCATACTTTCCAGTGAATAAATACTGCTCATCAATAAAACCTCAGGCAGACGGTCAATAATGGTTGAATACTAGGGAAGGCTACAATGAATGTCTTGATAAATTTATAGGTTCATGATAAAGACAACAGAAAACTCTGAAGGCTAAAGAGAAGGTTTTTAAGTATTCTGTAGAGATTAGAGCCAAGTCATTCACTGGAAATCAGGCAGTTGCTTACCCCACTGGAAAAATTAATACTGAAATCCTACATATATCTTAGAAATGTTAAGAACAGTTACGTCAACAGCATTATCTTGTCCTAAAGATTCTTGCTTAGTTCTAGATACAATTTTATTTTTACTTGTTAGTCCCACTGTAAAGCAAGATGGATGTTTGTTTACTAGACATGAGGAAGTAGGGTAACATCAGAAGTCGCCTTCTGAGGTGGGTTTAGACCATGTTAGAACCCCTTGGTTCTAATTCTGTGCTTTAAACTTAAAACATTTTTTCCTCTATTTATAGTAGTGGACATACAGTAAAGCTAGATTTTTTTTTTTCTTTATGGCACCTAACAGGCAGATTATCCATTTCTTTGTAGAGCTGAGTGCAAGTTAGACAATAAATAAAAAATTAATCTAAACATATATGTTTGAAAATCTAGGCAAGAAAAAGAATTTCTAATTTGTCCCCCTGTGGTATAGGGTCAGACTCGAGAGCTTTGTTATCATACTGTTTGGGGTTTGGGTTGGATTTGTGGTGGGTGGTGGTTTTTGGTTTGGTTTTTTTTTTTCCTTCCTCCTTTTGGGTTTGCAGCCATTTGATCCAGCTGCCAAGAGCATTAGAGAATCCTTACTTATCCTCTGTCTGCAATGGGTACCAAATGTAACATTGTTTAGAGTTCATTTGTGTTTGTCCTGGAAAGTTAGCAGCACAACAAATAATCTACTGCAGAACAGCCTTTCTGTCCATCTCTGAAATGTTTTCAGAAACTTCTCGTTGCTCACCTGTTTTGACTTCCTTCTCAGCAAGTTCTGGATAGCAGAATACGAATTAGTGTTGTTTTGTGCCTGAGCAGCCCAGCCTTCTTGACTGGTGCCCTTTACGGTTTCATCAGGAAGTTGTGAATGACTTGTGTAAAATAGTATTTTCAAGTGTAGAAAGGTTCTGAAACCTGCTTGTGCACCAGCACCAAGATGAACTTGAATTCAAGTCCTGTAAAATGTATAACTGATATCCATGTTGTAGATTTCTTTACAATAACCTTGTCCATTAAAAATTATTATGATCCTTGACTGATAGGCACCAGGATCGCTAAGATATAAGATATTGTTTCTAGGAATGGAGGAAAAAAAAAAAAGTGTATATTCACTTTTTTTAGTAGAAAAGGAGTGTGTTATAAATCTGAACATTCCCTGAACCTACATAATTAGAATATCCAAATATCACTTAGGCATTAATTACTGATGGCTTCCTAAATATGAAGAAATTGAGTCCTATTCATTACCATTCTCTGTTTGTATAATCTTCAGGGGACATAAAGGGTGTCTTGTGGGGGAAAAAGCCTAGAGAGGAAGGCAATTTAGAGAGAAGATAACCGTTGTGTTAAAAGGCAAGTATTTCTACCATTTCAAATGGGCCATTTAAGAGCCATTTTAAGGCTTTTATCTCTCTTGCACATCCTTACCAACCATTATCAACCAGTTGTTTCTGTACGTCTTTTTTTACTTGGGCCTAGAGATGGTTCAATGAAATATATTCATGCTCGTTTTCTTGAATATGCAGGATTACTTTACAAAGATATAAGTAGAGGTATCTACCTTAAAGGGTAGTGTAGGAAACACAGGAATGCCCACATTCCAGCACATAAAAATGATGAACCTGCTAGAGGTGTCATTTTGGAGTCTGTCCACAGGAAGATGATGTCTGCTTAATAAAGAGAAGTTCATAGCTATTTGGAGTTGCAGATGTATCCTATGTGGGGTAGATAAGACTTTTATAGAAAATAGAGAACGAGGCTATGTTTATCTCTTGCTCTCCTTTTTCTCCCCCTTTTTTTTTTTTCTTTGTGTTGTTGAAAGGTAGCAATATATTACAGAATTTTCTGGTATGGTGATGCTACTCTGAATCAATAAATGAAACCTCATGTTACACAAAGGATACTGAGCAATTTTATTTTCTAATAGGTTGCAGAAAGTGACCACACTTTGCATTTCCTGCCCTTACAGTGGTTTTTGGCTTTCAAAATCTCCATCAATATAAAGTAAGAGTCAAGTGAGACACAACATGCAGTGAAGAGACATGAAAACTAACGATAAGGTAGGAAGCAGACAGATCTATATCAAGGTTCAGGTTACAGTCATACCTCTGTCTCTGTGTATGTTGTCACACCATCCCCAAATGCTGGAGGCTGCTGCATACTGAAGAAACTATTAGCATCTGAGAGACAGGTGCTCTATCTGAAGAATAGTACTCACAAAAGATCTCCGTTGGGCTCTGCATTACCACATTGCATTTAATTAACTAGCAAAACACCCTGAAGTAAAACTAAATTAAAGGTCTCACTTAAGCCAAGGAAGGTGAAGAGTTTCAGAGTTAATTTACTGCATGGTATTTCACTATTTCAAAGGTAACCTGCAGGTCTTACATATGATCAGTTATGGCTAGCTTGGTCTTTGACATTGTAAAAGCCTTGAACGGCTCTGTGACTTAAGCAGAATTTCTTCTCTTTTGGCCAAAGTTAACTTACACTATTTGCAAAGAGTTTGTACACCAACTCCATATTGGCTGAGATGCATTATGTACAGTATTCTGGGAGCAGCAAACCGACTCACTGTTTCTCTCTATTTGGATGGGTGAGATAACAGTTGTGAAGTTCTCTCTCCCCCTTTACTTTTGGAAAATCCTAACAAAGATGTAGGAAGCCAGTTTGAGTGTGGAAGGAACTTACCTTCTTTCTTTTCTTCATGTAATTTGTGTGTGTGTGTGTAATCCAAATGACAATCTATCACTCAGCGTTTCTACTACAGAAGCAAACAAAGCCCTCTTTCTGGAAAAAACTCAGCACCAGTTATCTGCTAATAACTGGCAGAATACATTGGAAATATAAAGCAAGCTTTCATACTGAACTTCTCCATTTCTGTCATTTAGACAGGCCAGTAACATAGCCTATCTAAATATACTGAATATTTACATTTTAAATATGAAAGAAGATGTTAAAAATGTCATTTGTCTTTTTTCTTTCCTTTCAGTAGCCAAATTATGTATAGACTTTTTCCATTGACATCATAATGGTTGAGAAGTCAAAGGAAGTGTAGGAGACAGTGATCTATTACAATATCAATGGAAGTATATGAACTCTGCAATTGGCATCCTCAGTGGAAGTTTAAAAGTCACTTTTCAGAAGTGTAAGATACATTCATTGACATGTATGGAATATATCTATGGATGGACTTGGTCCAATGTCATTTTGAATCATTACTGCATGTCTTTGACAACTAAATCATATAATGTGTAAAAGGTCATAAAAATATCTACAGTGCCTACACATTAGCTTTCTTTAAAGTGCTCACTTTTTACAATATCTATCTTTGGTACCTGTTAGAACTTTATCTTAATCAGTTCAGTTGCATGAAGAGTGCTGTGGTCCTTAACTAGACTATTCACATGAGTAAAGCTACTGACATAGTGCAAGATCAAATCCAGAGGACAGTAACCAACAGTTACTCCCTATGGCTAAAAGATCAAGAAATAAAGTGAGGAAACAAAAAGTGTGTTTATTTGATTTCATATTTTTAAGAAGCTGGCTCAGAGTAAACATAATACTGCATTTGACTGCTCTACAGTTGGAAAGATGTCAGTAGAAAACAATTGTAACTAGAAGAAAATCCTATTTTTGGCTAACATTTTTCATGTCAGATTTTGGCTTCTTGGAATTTAAAGCAACTGCTGTACGAAAAACAAAACCTCTGTAGAAGATAATGAGGGTAATGCTGATAAGACAAAAATCCCATGGAATGTCTAATTACATGTACCGTTAAGGAGCTTCTTCTAGTAAATACTAATTTATGACTTCAAGTTGTAATTTCTTTTATACAGTTCACAACTGCAACAATGTCTTTGATTCATTTATATTAATACATCTCAAAAATTTTGTTCTAAAAAAAAGTTTAGAATGTAGTTTTTATCTACGTGCTACTTTAGCTGCATATGGGATTTTAAATAATGCTGATCTTCATTTGAATGCAGGTAGCTATAAATACCTATATGTGAAAAAAGCTACTCTCATTATACCTGACTTTTAACTTCCATTTCTGTTGTGAGGAGATGATACTTGCATAAACAATAAGAAAATATGGTGAAGGTTGTAAGATTATTAGATAAGTTTGCAGTTACCTTCATGGAAGAACCTATGCCTATATAATTATGGTCTCCTTTCATTATTATTCTCAATACACGACTGTAGACTATTGGTAGTATTGGAACGAGTACTATTTTATATTTCTATCTGCAGTATCTCCCCTCGTGTTTTACCCAGTTACCTTTACTCTGAGGGCTAGAGGATGAGTTTTGTGCAAAGATGGAAGAACTGAGGTTGTTTAGTACAGAAAACAGAAGATTTCAGAGAAATGTTAAGGCTACAATATGTAAAAAAGTTGATGTTAAGAGGGAAAGAATAAGCTCTTTGTCTGTGGATAGGGCAAGAAGTGACGTGATTAGTCTGACAATTAAGAAAAACAATCTTACTGTAAAGGACAGTTAAGCACAGGAGTAGTTTGCTTAGGGAGATTGTGGAGTCTCTGTTGCTGGGGGTTTTTAGGAACTGGTTAGACAAATGTGTTAGGAGTGGGTTTTGTTTCGTGTGTGGCTTGGGTCTGGGGGTGGACTAGATGGCCTCCTGAGGTGTATTCCAGCCCTATTTTTCCATTTCTTCTATAAAGCTTCTAGGACAGATTGCATGAAAACTCTTACAAAAATCTATTAAAACAATTACAATCACTTTACCCAGCAAACCATCTCTTAATTTTTTCAAAGATGGCTCATGTTTATTGTGGCCTGATAGGTTTTATTAAATTGACCCTTGTCATTTATCATTCACCATCTGTTTCTCTCCTAAGTGTTTACGTATTGATTCCTTTGTTACTTAAATTTGACCGGGTAAGAAGAAAAAGTAGTCATCTTCTTCAGTCCACAGAACAACAAAAAAAGGTAACTGACACCTGTAGCGTGCCCTTCCATTCCTATCATGTTTTTATGTTGCTGGGTCCATTCAGCGTTTTCAGTGGTCTAGTCAGTGCTTCTTTGCTGGCCTGATTATCCCCTCAAATGTCACAGTATGGAGGACTTGAGGCATGCAGTTGACGCTAGACACCCTTGACAGGATTTACATAACCTCCACCACCCCTGAGAAGAAGTGCTTTGATTTAGCTACACCTGAGGTGCCCACAATATCAGAAGTTGTAGTCCTTTTAATCACACAGTCAGTTGCTATCTGTAATGTTAATATGAATTTCTTAAAAACAGAAATATTATATTGTACAGTAGCCCTATGAAAACTGGAAAGGGAGAAAAAGCCAACAGTAATTTGTCTCAGCTAACTGCAAAAACTTGAAAATAGAAAAAAAAAGTCTCAATTGAAATCTGCTTTAGATGTTATAAATCAGTGATTTGAAGAGCATTTCTTAAGGATCCCTCATATCATCGTTCTTTTTTCTACATGGAGGCTGTGATAAGCATTTTGCACTAAAAAGGATGGAAGCAAATTCTGTTCTGAAAAGAGAAACACTAACTTAAAAGGCAATTGAATAAAAACTTATCAGATTTTTATGACATTCTTTTATTTTGGCATTCCTTGTCCTTCTTAGTGGATGAGGGCAAGGCTGTGGATGTTGTCTACCTGGACTTTAGTAAGGCCTTTGACACGGTCTCCCACGGCATTCTCCTGGAGAAGCTGGCAGCTCATGGCTTGGATGGGCATACTTTTCACTGGGTAAAAAACTGGCTGGATGGCCGAGCCCAGAGAGTGGTGGTGAATGGAGTGAAATCCAGGTGGCGGCCGGTCACAAGTGGTCTTCCCTAGGGCTCAGTTTTGGAGCCAGTCTTGTTTAACATCTTTATCAATGATGTGGATGAGGGGATTGAGTGCACCCTCAGCAAGTTGGCAGATGATACCAAGCTGGGCGGGAGTGTCGGTCTGCTCGAGGGTAGGAGGGCTCTGCAGAGGGATCTGGATAGGCTGGATCAATGGGCCGAGGCCAACTGTATGAGGTTTAACAAGGCCAAGTGCCGGGTCCTGCACTTGGGTCACAACAACCCCATGCAACGGTACAGGCTTGGGGAAGAGTGGCTGGAAAGCTGCCCGGCAGAAAAGGACCTGGGGGTGCTGGTCGACAGCTGGCTGAACATGAGCCGGCAGTGTGCCCAGGTGGCCAAGAAGGCCAACGGCATCCTGGCTTGTATTAGGAATAGTGTGACCAGCAGGAGTAGGGAAGTGATCGTGCCCCTGTACTCGGCACTGGTGAGGCCGCACCTCGAATACTGTGTTCAGTTTTGGGCCCCTCAGTACAAGAAGGACACTGAGGTGCTGGAGGGTGTCCAGAGAAGGGCAACGAAGCTGGTGAAGGGTCTAGAAAACAAGTCTTATGAGGAGCGGCTGAGGGAACTGGGGTTGTTTAGTCTGGAGAAAAGGAGGCTGAGGGAGACCTTATTGCTCTGTACAACTACCTGAAAGGAGGTTGTAGTGAAGCAGGCCTTCGATTCTTCTCCCAAGTAACTAGCAATAGAACAAGAGGAAATGGCCTCAAGTTGCGACAGGGGAGGTTTAGATTGGACATCAGGAAGAATTCCTTTACCGAAAGAGTGGTTAAGCATTGGAACAGGCTGGTCAGGGATGTGGTGGAGTCATCATCCCTGGAGGCGTTCAAAAAAGGTGTAGGCGTGGCACTCCAGGGCCTAGTTTAGGAGTCATGGTGGTGTTAGTTGATGGTTGGACTTGATGATCTTAGAAGTCTTTTCCAACCTTAATGATTCTATGAGTCTATGATTCTATGATTCTTGCCTCTTACAGTTTGAGTATCTGTTCTCTAAGATTGGCACCTTCAGTCCTGAAATCAAATCCAAGCACTAAGGGTTACGTGTTCCTCCCATTAGAAAGCAGATGTGGTTTAGGTTTTTTGCCTGAACTAGACACAACTTGCATCATATGTTTACAACAGCAGTATGTAATTACACTAGTAACATTTGCATTAGCAATAAAATTTCAGTGGGTAAGATTTTATTTTTGCAAGGTGTGGAGACTGTAGAAGCCCAACATTACCATCAGCCAGTCATGCACCTGAAAACTGAGTGCACCCTGTTACAGATGCTGTAAAGAATTAAAGAAGTTCTTGTGGATTTGTTATTTACAATTAGCAAGTCCTATTACCCCAAACAGGTATTTTACAGGCATTTTATTGTTCTAATACAGCATAACCTTCCAGGAAAACTTGTTATTCTGAACTGAATTACTGAAAGTTCAAATGTTAACTAATAAAGCAGATTTGCTTTAAAAATTACTATGGCACATTTCTATAGAGCCTTTCATTAGTGTGCATTTTATCTACACAAAAATCAACTGTATTTTATTTATCTCTGTGCCACTATATTGTGTATTTCCTGAAGGCTTTTCTTTGGAATAACTGATGCAAAGCAGAGAAATGGAACATTGAGAGTAGAGGTATTGAAATTTGGATTGAAGTGTATAATCTGTAGAGATTATTAGTTTGCAACATGATGAGACACGCCTGAGATAGGAATATATATGTCTAACATATCTATGCCATTTTCATGACACCACACTATTTTTGCAGTGGTATCCAATTCACTTTGCTCCGCGTATCCTCAGCAATTTAATATGGACACGCCCAGTGAAACAGAGGGCCACAGGGCTTTGAAGCCAGTCTGAGGGACAGAGCAAAAACTTCACACAATTTCCTGGTATTCCTTCATTTTAGCCCTGTCCACCAGAGAAACAGTACTACACTGGATTCTTAGTATGAAAACGCGTCTCTGTCACAATGTGCATCCTCAGTGAAACAGTAACAACCTTGTTATTGTGACTGGTTTGTACTAAGTGTTAACAATTACTGGAAGCATGTTTATGATATGACAAAAGCTGAGTTGAATATTCAAAGCTAATGTGTATGGTCTCCTCTTTGGGTTACAAGTTTTTTTNTTAAATGTATGATCCTTTAAGCCAAATCGCTAATCTACTATTAGAGCTAAATATTCTCAGGGAATATATCTTTCCTTCCAATTAAGTTTAAAACAAGCAGCTCCCCACCTTCACCTACACAATGCTACAAATTTAAAATTCACTTACAAAGGCAAGTTTGACTCTAATTCCTTCACAAAAGTTAATGTAGCAGTGAAGCGTATGACGTAAATATAAACATTTCATATGTGACATTAGGGTAAATATTCCTTAGAAAAGATGTACTGGAAAGGTGAAAAAAATGGAATGTATGAAGGTTTCTTTTCATTGTGATGAAACTCTTCTGAAGTTAACAGAAATGTTTCCACCAATGGCTTTACATAAAGATCTAAGGGACAGATCAAATAAACTTGGTAACTTAAAGCGGGTGGAGGTAGATTTGTTGCCAGAGTTGAAAATCACAAATTCCTACTTCTGCTCTGTTTCCTTAGAGGAAGTCAACAGAATAGGCATCTTTGTTCCTTCTTATTTTGAAGTTCTCCAGAATTAGGTATCAGTGAATGTGTAGAATTGAAAGGACAGAGCAGCTGAAGAGTCACTGTGCAACAAAGCTTAATGGGCGTTCCAGAAACTATGTTTTTCTGCCAAAGTAGCAACACACAGTCAGTCCAGTAAACCTTCTTAAAGTCTTCTCCTGAGAGGTAGGGGTTGCGCCCACACCACTGCTTGCTACAGCTGGTTATGTCCCACGTGTTGGCGCAAACAAACCCATCATGTGACTTCACCTGCATGTGTCTAAAAAGCTATAGCACTAAGATTAAAACAAGTGAACCAATTTCCATGTATTTGGAGGCCATGTGTTGACTACAGTGTAATGAATTACACTAATTTTTAAGAACCTTAGCCTTTTATAGAATTAGACTTGAAATACATGGGGATTATATTGTTTCCAAAAGCAATATACCAAAATTTTCCATGTGTCTGTGTATCTAACAGCTACAGTGAAATTTTAGTCATCCTACAAGGAACATTATTTTGGTATGCAATATCTATATGTGGAAGTAAACTATTTGCTTCATGTGCAATTATTATGCAATTATTTTTAAGATGAAGAGGTGTTTTAATGCTGAAGGTGAGAGGAGTTACACTTTCTCAAGTATTACACAATGACCTTTTTTTAAAGTCCTCTTAAGCCATCACTAGAGAGTTGATGATGCTCATAGAAAACACTCAATTATTGATTTTTAAGCACTTTTAAGATTCTCAAGATGCAGTTTATATGCTTGTATAGTTTAGAAGATGCACCACAGCTCATGCTTTGGAAAAGATGCCAGATATTTATGGTTGTATGTCACACATGACCTCCCAAGGAAGTACTCCTATAGTTGAAGTGCAGTCACATCAAAAGAATAGAAAAGAGTTAAATGCTTTAGCAATAATTAACAGTATATAAAAACACCAGTCTCTAAAACCCAACAGACATGACAATGTGACACACAAACGGCACTTTCCTTTCCATGTAATTTCTTTCTTAAAAGGTTTCTCAAAATCCTTAAAAATTCTGGCAGATGCTGCCTTTTAACTCATCCATGTAGACAGAGGTCAAACCAGAAAAAGGTGGTTAGCCTGTAGCATACTGTGAAGTGGTGGTGGTGTTATTGGTTTTTTGGGGTGGGTTTTTTTTAGGGCTTTTTTTTTTTTTTTCCTTGCATTAAGGAAGTTAATATACAGCACTTTTTCAAGCACGTAGTAGTGCTGAAGTTTGAATGTGGTCTGTTGGAAAATCCATAGGAATGAGTGCCTTTTTTACTTGCTTGAGCAGATGCAGATTAAATTCCCCAAACAAGGAACACAACCTCATTTGCATACATTGATAACAATGTTTTCTTCCAAATTGTTGACATTTAGGACTAGATTTATATTTGTCTTTAGGCTTCTGAATATGTTGGTAATCCATAGCCCCTATTGATTTCAGTATGGGTTAGGAGCTACAGATTCATGTGTCTTTAGACACCTTTATATCTGTCAAAACCGTAGATTTAACTCTCTGAATACAAAGTATTTCCTTTCAAAAACATAAGCATTAAATCAATTTGTTAATGAGTCATAAGAATGAATGCTCTAAACCAAAAATTTATTTTTCATAAGTAAATATAGATCTAAATAATTTTCTCAAATAACTTTAAAGTATTTCTCAGCTTCATTTTTAGACTGAAATTTAGAGAGTATAGAAAGATAAACTTTTATATTTTGTGACAAAATTTTAAAAAATTATATTTTATATGCAAATACATATGAGGTGTACTTAATGCTATATTCAATTTCTGCTTGTAGTATACTATCAGAAATATTTTCATAATTTTCTATTTCTTGGTTAACAATCTAGTCTCTAATAGAATTTTAAATAGAGTTAACTAATTTTTGATGTGAGAAACACATTTGTTCACAGACAGGACTGAGGTGAAATCTTTTACTCACCAATTTGATTTTTATGATCAATGAGAATTTAAAAATTATGCCAATGGTTCTGCAGATTACTATAAAACCCAAATCATGGGCTAACTTCAAGTTTATTATTGTTATAAAATCTGCTACTTCTGTTAGAATATTCTTAAAGTCACAATTGTCAGTTTCCATCAATGAATTATACTAATATTTTTACGAATATTTCCATACGTTATTATTTTTGCATTGCTTCTTTTCAGCAGAGGATGGGGTTGCACAATATATCCAGGTGAATAAAGAGGACAGCTCGAGGACAGGTAGTCTGGTTTTACGTGTCCAGACAGAACAGTCCATTTCAAGTCTGTATATGTATAAAACTGAATGTTTCTTCAGGGATTTCAGGGGAAGAACAGCCATATGTGTGATTTCATGACTGAGAACTTTCTCTTGCAGGCTCTTTGCCTGCCTTGTTTCTTTGCAGTCTCTATGGTGCAGTCTGTTAAAAGCCATGTAGTTTGGAAAAGGGATGCTTGTGTGCTCTGGCATGGCTGCTGGATACTGGGTGGGAAAACCCTCCGGATGAAAGGGGAGATCAGACCTTTCCCAGGAGCAAGTGATCATGCACAGTTGGCAGAACCTTCTGGGGTGCAGGATGGAGTAGCTGAGGTGCTCACTTTAAAGAATATTACTTATTCCAAAGAAATCCACCTCTAGAAATGTAAAGCTTTTCAAAGAGGAGAAACGAAAAGCTCTCACATCAATGAGAAGTTGCAGGAAGTTCCCCTTAAGATATTGGCAAACTTGGGCATCATTGTCCAGATAAATAACAGACCATTTTGTCAGATACCATTTTTCCATTGGCTGTGCTCTGAAGAATTGCTCTACTGCTTAAGGATAGTACTTTAAAAAGTAGGTCTTACTGATACGTTTTCTCAGGTTTTCCTATTGACTTAAAAAACCAAAAACCAAATGAAAAAATCAACAACCACCCCCACACACATTCAGTTGCAAACAGCACAGACTGAATGTCTGCATGATGCTACCAAGGGTTGATCTCTGTTCTTACAGACGGACATGGCTGCAGTGTTGGAGGGCAGAGGGAGGTGTGCTATGCAGCACCCTGGCTGTTGTCATCTTATATGACAAGGAAAATGTGTAATTCTGAATAGTGTTGTCGGACATGAGTGACATCCTTATCGCCCTCCTACTTTTATGTTGTCTGTCCCCCATAAATCCCTCTCTACTCTGTATTAGAGATCCAAGACTTACAGTCTTGTTGAATCTCTGTGTGGTATACTCATTTATCACCTACAGAAATTAAGTACTGGCTCAAGTGAAGATTATAACTGAATGCAGTGGATGCTTGTTAAAATTATCTATTCCGCTCTATTACAGTTTCATAGCAGAGAATGGATGGATTAAAATGTATGCTGATTACTATACAGCTGGGACTTTTTAACAAAACGGCTGCATACTTGTGGTACACCAAATAGCTAAGCTATGTTCTCAGAAGCACTTAAACTGTGAATCTGTGAGGACTCTTACTTGCAGGGATGAGGTCCCAGCTTCAGTCCCCTGGCATGCTGGGCTGTGTTCCTCATGTGGGTGATGTTTCTGGGAAGCATGGGAAAGTTCTGGGAGTCTCTTTGGTTTGATATGGTCAAGAGAAATACAACACACTCTGCTGCTTTTTGTCTCTTTGTTTCTTCCCACACACTTGTTCTGTTCAAATACAGTAAAAGGAAAATATACCATCTTGCATAAAAACCTCACAAACGTTTGAATTGCATTCTCTTTTCACTTTAAGGAATTAATTTACTCCAAATGCTAGGCAAATTAGGTGAACTGGAACATACAATTAACACAGCTTGCCAAGCCAAACTGAGCTCAACTCTAAATACGGTCATTGCTATCACCTCATCAGTAGTGTGTGGTGTGTGTGAGCTGAGATCTAACATCAAAATTCATTTTGACTTGAAATGTGAGAATAAGTTTTTCCTGTCGTCTCTATCAACATTTTTCAAAACTTTTCACTGAAATTCTGAAGTATATATGAAAGTCTTAAGCAAAATTTCTGACTGCAAATATGTCAACTACCTGTTATTTTGGTTATGTCCATTTCATCTGACTATCTAGTGTTGACGTGTTGACATTATTTTTTACTGCATGTGTTCTTTGTTTTGCCCATGTCCCTGGGAAAAAAATTATGTAATCCCTGTAAATGAGACCCTCAGGTGATATTCTACATCCTCCGTGCCCCTTTCAGGACAATGTTCTTCCTCTTCCTGGTTTCAGTGAATACAAAGGCTGTAGAAAATTTAAAGATTTGCCTTCTGTCCTTTGGTACAAAACTAAATAATTGCATATGACAAGTATGCACTTTCCTAGTCCCATCTCAAGACCTCTAGACCCCACTAGTATTAGTTACACTGGGCATTACCAAGGACAGCCCTCTAGTTGTCATACTAGACAAAAAAGTCCTGAACTCATTCTACATAATTGCCCTCTCTGTGGAAATTTTAGTCAGAACAAAAAAATTAATATGAGTTAGGCAAGAAAAGCAGATTAGTATCAATAATTAAAATGAAAATAAAAACTGTTGGATCAAATTTGTACTG
>WAAD01039151.1:0-10807 GCA_013389945.1 Fregata magnificens
ACCAGTGTCTACCAAAGCCTTATACCTTTGTGGATTCGATGGCCTGGCACATCTGGTTAATCTGTTATCTCAAACCCTTTGTGCAGCACGTTGGGCGCCAAAAGAGACAGTCATGGTTTAGTCCCAGCTGGCAACGGAGCACCACACAGCCACTCACTCACCTTCCCCTGCTGGTGGGATGGGGGAGAGAGTTGGAAGAGTAAAAGTGAGAAAACTCAAGGGTTAAGGTAAAAACAGTTTAATAATTGAAATAAAAGAAAGTAAAATAATAATAATAATAATAATAATAATAATAATGAAAGAATATACAAAGCAAGTGAGGCACTATGCAATTGCTCACCACCCGCCAATGGATGCCCAGCCAGTCCCCGAGCAGCACCCACTGCCCCCCAGCCAATTTCCCACAGCTTATATACTGAGCATGACATCATATGGTATGGAATATCCTTTTGGCTAGTTTGGATCAGCTGTCCTGGCTATGCTCCCTCCCATCTTCTTGTGCACCTGGCAGAGCATGGGAAGCTGAAAAGCCCTTGACTTAGTGTAAACACTACTTAGCAACAACTAAAACATCAGTGTGTTATCAACATTATTCTCACACTAAATCCAAAACACAGCACTATACCAGCTACTAGGAAGAAAATTAACTCTATCCCAGTTGAAACCGGGATAGAAGGGTCAGTGTAGCTCCATATCATGAAAAAGAATACCTAGTACTATATACTTCCATTCTACTTGTCTTACTGAAAATAAAGGCAACAAAGGGAAAAGGACTTGGAAGTTAAGATCTGGAAATAGGCATATAACTGCATCATACAGTAATTTGCTAAAATTTTCAGTGAAAAGATACGCTAAAATACATTTTTAATTCAGGTTATGTACAATAAATTTATCTCCACAACGGAAGCAAAATGTAGCTTCAGTAGGTGATTCACCGTAAACTCTGGCTTGCAAAGAATCCTTTCCTATAGGCAGTTATCACGGATGTAATAAACCATATTGCTGTAAATTGGATTATTGCCCTTTACTAGTGATTTTGCAATATGTAAGACTGTGATAACCTGAAAGTCATGTGTGAACCCTGACCATGTACTTCAGTTGTGCTTCTAGACTACAAGACAAAAGAAAAGATTTTGGCCACAAGTCATATGGCACAGACTGTCTCATGTCCATGCTGCCAGGAGCTAACCCCCACTATAACATACTAGCCATGCCCACTGTGTTGCTCCCAGAGCATTCGACTCTGGGCGTCCTCTCCAGGGAATATCCTGTGACCCTAAAACATAATTATTATTTCAAGGGATTTTTAGTTCAAAACACCTGACAGCTGTGTTGCAACCCACCAGAATATTGGTCTGATAATATGAAACTGAAGGTATATAATGCATATCCTAGAGCATGGCCTGGAGGTCTGTCAAGGTGCGTGAAGGTACAAACCTTGCTGAGGTTGTGTTGGAGGACTGCATACAGCAAGGAGACCCAGGCTTGGTGCAGTTTCATCCATGTGCCATGTTTCAGGAATCAATTGCTTGTTCCTGGGACTTGTTTTAAAAAAGAGCTAGTGAGAGTGGTCCAAAACATATACAGTGAGCATGCTGAGAAGATAAACAGTGTGGGACATGCAGGTTTCAGTGCTCAGACATGCTTGTTTACTCTTCTTTATCCTTGTAAGGCTGAATGGAAAGCTGGGAAATCACAAGCAAGTCAGTATGCAGTCTGTCACAGCAGTGAACTCATTTATGGTTGTATTTCAGGTATTCTGTGATAAGAGAAAAAAAAGAGAAAGTGAGATCTCTAACACAGATGCTCTAATTGACAACATGTTTCAGGATGGTGGGCAACACCACTGTGTGCACATTCT
The DNA here is from genome assembly GCA_013389945.1 of Fregata magnificens. Classification (NCBI taxonomy): domain Eukaryota; kingdom Metazoa; phylum Chordata; class Aves; order Suliformes; family Fregatidae; genus Fregata; species Fregata magnificens. The sequence goes on from WAAD01039151.1 coordinate 1,862, forward strand.
TCAGAAAATTGAGTACTGTAACCGTATATTGATTTTACAGTTGTAAAAGACTGAATGAAGTAGCAGTGCACGAAACAGGATATTGTGGACTCCTTAGAGGTCAATTGGACAATGAACTGTAAAATAACTGAGTGTTAAAATAAAAGGCTGTAAAAGTTGCTGGAACTGGATAGTGAGCGCCATAAAAGAAAATTTATTAGAAATTAGATAACAAAAATTTACCATGTGGAAAAAAAAAAAAAAAAAACAAACCTACAGATGAGGCTCACTAGGGACAAAGAGTCTTGAGCTGACAGTGAAGTTCAGGCTTTAAGAGAGTATTACAGGCAATTTAAAGGAAAGGAAAGTTCTTTCATTTATCATCTGCAATGTAATGCTTGCAATTTAGAATCTAAGAGCTTTTGTGTGGCTGTATGTTAATTTTTTATGTTGCCTAAAATAGCAATAAAACATGAAGTAATTTGGGAAAATTACTTGGCAATGTCCTTCCAAAGCACATAAGAGCATTCTTCACAGAGTAATAATGACTTGCTTTGGTATCTGTTTTATATGTTCCATACATATTTCACTTCTCTATCTCCTTCCTGGTTTTCAGAAATGCATCTTCCAAACACAAATGGAATAAAGTGATAATGACATTTTATGTGAGTTCTTTGACAGGCAGAAGTGAACGAGTTTGTGAGTTGGCTATCTCAAGATCTAGAAGTCCTGGGAATTATAGCATGAGACATTGAGGTGAGAGTGACTTTGGCATCCTGCGGAACTGACTGGAAAACAGCTCAACAGAAAAGGACCTGAGAGTCCTGGTGGACCTGGCCTCAGTTTGCTACTGAGCATGAGTCAGAAATGCATGTTTGTACTGATTGTGCTAACTGTATACTGGGCTACATTACCAAAATCATATCCATCAGGTCAAGGAAAGTGATTATTACTCTTAGCTCAGCCCTTGGGGGGGCACATCTGGAATAAAACATCCAATTTTGTCCTCTAGTGCAAGAGCTGTATCAATAAACAGGAGAGAATTCAGTGGAGGACTATTATGATCAACAGGGAGCTGGAACCTTGGTGAGACCAAAGGAACTGGGTTTATTCAGCTCACAGAAAAGAAAGCTAAGGGGAAACTTAATTGCAGTCTTCCTCTACTTAGAGAAGGTTTGTAGACAGTGGAGCCAGACACTTGTGGGACGTACACAGCAGTAGGACAAGAGGCAACAGACAAAAGTTGCAACAAAGAAAATTCCAGTTGAATATAAGGAAGAAGCTCTTGACATGAGAGGAACAAATACAGGAAGAGTTTGCCCAAGGAGGCTTTGGAGTCTCCATCCCTGGAGATTTCCAGAAGTCATCTGAATATGACCTTGAACAGCCAGATCTGACAAAAACTATCCCTGCTTTGAGAGGGAGGCTGGATTAAATGACCTCCAGAGGTCCCTTCAAAATGGATTGTCCTATGATTTCACGATTCTATGATTCTATTTCTCTGTAATGTTTGATCTGCAAAATAAGCAAATTTCAAGGACAATAGATCCCTGTGACACTTTTACTAACCAGCTTATTTTCATGATTATCCCTCTGTCTTTAAAATTGTGACACGATCTTACATTTTGATAGGTATATTTGATTTACATCGCCTGTATGTACCACAGACACAACCCACTCAGCGTTAAAAGAAGCAACCTCAGGCTTACTGCAAGTGTTCTGAGGTAGTACCATGCACACTAAAAAGCAAACACCACATAAGCTCTCTGTGGGGCTTGATCTCATTTCCACTGCATTCAGAGAGAAATCTGGAAGCTGATGGTTTATAGGGATGAGTAAAGAAAATACTTAGGAAATGTGTCTCTCATCAGTGTTAAGCTGAAAAATACTATATTTGACATTTTACTCACTAACTCCCACTGTGCTTCTCATAAATTTGCTACCAAAATAACACATCAAGTTCTTTATTGTTTTGCAGTTTGCGGATCGTTCAACTTATGGTGAAGTTTTTTTAAAACAGCAGAAATCTGATATGCAAGGGTAATGTTTTATATTCAAGAATAATAAAATGCCCTAACATGTTTTTAGATTGATTAAATGAGCTAAAGAACAGTAAATGCTTGCAGGAAAATCCTTCTTTGACAAGTAGGAGACAGATATCATGAAGGAACTCTTCCTCACTACATCATTGACTATTGCTGTGAGTCATGAAAGGGATGACATATCAAGTGTTACCAATCCCCAATCAGAGCAAGTATTTTCATACTCCCAAATCTCATCCTCAGAAATTATTCTTCAGTTTTCTTTGGTATAATTCTTTATAGTTTCATCCAACAGGGCACTGAAATACAATTACCACAAAATGAGGATTTAAAATCCACTCACTTTTCTTCACGTTAGTATTATAAGAATTCTTGGGTTACTACAAGGAAACTTTTGTCGTACTGTAGTCTGCTAACATGTGGTTCCTAGTTGCTGTGCTACAAAAGTTCCTTTACTATTCTGAATGTTCTTAACATTCACCAACATTTTAATACAATGGAAATGAGGATAACCATATTATCATTTGAATACTTAAAAATATGCTGTCTTATCTCTTTGAAACATCAGACTAATTCTCACCTGTTTTATGCTGAAACTGTTGTATTTAACACATATGCATAGAAGCCAAAGCAAATAATTACAGTCAATATTGAGTCATGATAATTACCTGCATGATGGTATCTGTAACATGGGTGAATCCACTTCAGAAGTGCTAAGAACAATTCAGAGGTAAAGAATAGCATCAGCGTGAAAACATGGTGAGAAATCAGAATTCATCTGGTTATTTATGTGGAAATGCTGCACGATAGTGGTTTTTAAGCCTTCTTTCAGAGATAAACCAAGAAAATGTTGATCTTTCCCCTTAACATTTTGTCAGAGAAAAAACCAAGAAAAAGTTAATCTTTCTCCTTAAGGGCTTTAGACTATTTGCCACTATTTTTGATAAAGTCAGATTGGATTCCACTTTTAAATTCATAAGAGTACGACTGCACTGGAGATTAAAATGGAATGAGAGTTAGGTTTTGATATAATTAACATATTTACCTCCCCAGCACCACCACCACCCTAATAGACACAGCAGGAGTTTAGCAGCTATTGCTTTGGCTGCAATTCTGCTTTAATTATGATTGAAGATTGCTGGTATAAAAGCAGTAAAACAAGGCTGTATAAGAATAATATTTTGACTTGTTTGTGGACTGGACTTTGGTCTAAGAGTTCAATTCATGATTCTACTACTAGGTTTATGATATGTCAGATATATTCCCGGTGTCTAAGTTTTTCTGTAACAAAAATACAGATAATAATGGTGATTTATATCTAAAATGCAGAGGAGTCATATAGGAAATTCATTATATAGAGTTTGGTTTGCTTTTGCAGTTATTTTTACTATTTTTTAACATAATTTATTTCACAAGTGTAAACTCAGTCTCACCACCCACCTGGGAGGTATTTTTTATTATGTTGATCTTCCAAATGGACACACTCTGATGTATAGAGATGTTAATGCTGGCATTTCCACAAGCTCATGCAGACACAGCAACCTGTTCTGAAAGGGCACAGCTTATTCATGGTCCCTACGGGTGTTTTCAGAACAACATTCTCCAAAATATCCAAGTTCCTGGAATACATAAGAGAAACACTGCACATTTATGGTTTTCACAAATAACACTTACAGGAACAAATTATGTCAAAGATTAATTAATACAATTAGTCCTTCAGATGTTGAGTTTTTCCTGGTGAAATAAAGTTACTGTCCAAGTTAGGCTAATACTGAGGGCCAAATCTGCTGCTAGTAAAAATGTACAGAGAAAGACAAAGGCTTCCCCAGCTCCCCACTAGATGAACAATACTAATGCACCTTCCCTCCCCTGCCCCTGGGACCTTGCACCCAGGTCCTCTGGGTGCCCAGCTCCTGCACAGTGGAAACAAGACTGAGACTCATGGCTCTGGTGCAGAACAAGAAGCCTAATGGAAGGTAGGCAGGCAGTCTTGGAGGCTGAAGAAAGATTGAGGCTTTCAAGAGGTAACTGAGACTCACTGGAAAAAAAAAAGACAGTAAGAGCAGGAGCCATGGCATATATTGAAACTTGACAAAGAGAGAACACAGATTTGGGTGAAGAAGCTCCAGTTCCAAGAATACAAGTGGGACGTGAGAGGCCAGAGATAGAGGAGAAAGACCTATTAGATGAGAAATTGGAAAAATGTCCCGGATTTGACTGAACAAGGAGCTGGGGATTAAGGGAAAAATGCATGTGCTAGGCAAGGGAAAAAAGGTTGGGGTTGTTTCAGGGGTTCTGGAGCCATTTAAGGTCCTTCTTCACAGGCTCAAGTCTATCTTCTCCTTGATTTTGCCTGCCTTCCCTTCTAACCAGCTCTTTATTGGCAAATATAAACAGCAAAGTTAATATGACTGATGTGAGCGATTAGTTCTTTAAGGTGCATCTGTTACTACTTAGTGTCTTAAATATCATTAACACTTTAGATTATGAGCCCAGTGTATTGATTTCTTCTCTTAGGGTCTTTTACTAACAAAAATAACTCATCTCCTCACACACTGGAGGTATTTTCAATATGTAAAAAATGTGTTGCTACAAAATATCAAGGGGAAAAAATCAATTGGGTTTTTTCTCCTTGAAAATACTGTAGAGGTCATAGTACAGATGTTGTGCAAAAATGTTTGTTTACATTAATATACAAAGTTTTTTACCATACAGATGGCAGGAACGCATTGTGGTTAACATTTGTTTGAACATCATGAGTTTGGCATTTCCTCATAAGACTTAACATTTTTATATCCTGCTTCTTACTCTTGGCATAGTGGGTAGATATTTGAGTCCTAATTCACTCACATTTCCCTGGAAAGCCAGCCATATTGTAACAGGTGTGCTGAACATCTGTGTGTTAGGAAAAGGGTGACTATGATTGCCTGCTAGTGAATTTTTGGAAACTTTGAGATGGTGAGGATTGTTACTTCTTGATGGTAGATGAATCCTCTATAAATGTTTTAGATGAATGGCATTACCAACCTGAGGCTTTCTAATTCCTTAAGAGCTTAAGGGGAGCATACCCCAAGCAGCATGGTGGAATGCCCCTCTTAAAAATGATGAAGGCCTGATGAGTAGGTACCACAGTAAAAACAAAGGACAGGAAATTCCTGGACACCTTCCAGGTCAAAGAAGAATCAAAGCAATCCATATAGGACAACAATCCATAAAGTCAAGGTTCCTCCTGAGAAGAGGAAACAGTCATACAGGAGTTGCCTGTATCACAAGATGGCTGTGAATGAGGTGGTCATTATCTGCAACACACTACCTGTCTGTGGGTGCATTTTTGACCTACAACTGGAGAATTAGCTAGATTCACCCTGGAAACACCAGTGTAAGCTCTAGAATGGAGTAAGCCACCTTGCTCTTGCCAAGAGCAACCACACTGGAATATAGGACAGTATAGTTTAATGTAAGTTCATACTTCAGCTTGTTTCAGTCACTTTCCCTATGTAGGAAAGCAAATCATATTGTGTTGGAGATGTACTCTGGGAGCCATGTCTCACAGAAAGAGAGTAGATTTCTGTTTTTCAGAGCCCTCATGGCTTTTGAAAATTAGACTTTTAGAGCTGAGTAAATAGTTTTAAGTGAATAATTTACTCAATATACTTAATCACTGTTTCTGCTCTCAGTACAGTTCTAAGCATGTCAGTATTTTCTTGAAAGTATTCATTATTTGAATTGATTCAGTGAATTGTTTTCCATTCTGGTTTTTCTCTGTGGTTGAACACAAAATTCTCCTATAAATAAGTAAGATAGATAATTCAAATCGGAACTATCAGGTGGTTTTGTTTATTCACAAATACCATGCAGACACATATGTGCACAGACATTTGTAGGTTCTTATTTCTCTCTCTTTTCTAGGTGATGGTGAAGCTAATGTGTCTCAAATGTGTTGGAAGAGCTAACACTTTGCCACCAAGGGGGAGATAATGGAACAGTGCTGTGAGTTAGTCAGCAAGCTGTAACACATATTGGCTTGATACAGAGATTCCATTTAATTTCCTGACCCCAAATTCACACAAATCCCATGTACCTATGTAATTCCACAGTATAGTATGTCCAAGGATCCCTCTTGGGCTCCACAGGTGTCATTTAATCAAACCTCTAATCAAAGACTAAACTGCAGATCAAAGGATGTGATTATTTCAATTTAATTAACAATTGTTAGGCTACATCTGGAATTTTGTGTCCAGTTTTGATTACACATTGAAGAGAGAAACCGAAAAGTTGGATAGGGTCCAGCAGAAGGTCACCAACATGATGAGAGGGTTGGAGGACCTGACATATGAAGAAAGGTGGAAGAAATTTGGTTTCTTCAGCATAGAGAAGAGATGTCTCAAGGGGAATCTAATTACAGTCTTTCAACACTTTATAGTTAGTTATAAAGAAGATTGATGTACTCTCTCCACAAGGACACACACTGGCATAACAATAGGCAACAGGCACAAGTAGTTTCAGAGGAAATTCTATCTTGATATTTTAAAAAAACCTCTTCACCATGAGAACGAGTAAACATTGAAATATGTTTCCCAAAGAAGTGATAAAATCTCCCTCACTGGATATTTTCAAGAGTCTGTTTGACAGGGCCCTGGGTAACCTCATTTGAGGCCAGGCCTTCAGCAGAAGGTTCAACCAGATGATCTCCAGGGGTCCCTTCCAACCTAGACTTTTCCATGATTCAATGATTTCTCTAATGTTATGACTTAAATATGTAATATTCTGGCCAAATAAAATCCCGAGTCTAACTGGATATTAAAGTGTTACTGAAGGTGCATGGAAGTCTCAGGGCATAGCCTTAAAAATCTGTGCTACTCCACCACATGAAATATTTACCAAGAAAAAATGTAGTAAAAAGTGATGTGTTTAAGAATATAATTCAAAAGTTTTAGACAATTCAGTTGTTCTTCTCTCTACACTCATCACCTGGCAGAGGAGTAGATCTGAGCAGCAGAGTCAAATCCCTGATGGAAATGCAGATTTTCTTGACTCTTAATGATGATGCAGTACATCTGTACAAGCTCTGTAACTCTAGCTTAGCATTTCAAATGCTTACATTATCTTGAAACCAGCTCCATTTCTGGGGCAAAGGGCATTCTTCTCCCCTAGCTGTTATCATCCAGCATTGGAAGTGATGTTAGTGAAGAACACGTGTTCACAGCAGTATGAACCCATTTTATGTTACTAGATTTTAACGCCTGACACACATGCATTGCATGCTTCTAAACGCCACATGCCCAGTGCCATAAAACAAAGATGCGGAGAAAGTTTATTGCTGACACTTCTAAATCATTTTTTCCCAGTTAACACAAAAGCTGCAAAGGGTTTAGAATGTGGTTGTAAAACAATATACTGCCAGGTTTAACAGAGATTTGGTTGCTGTAATATCTAATGTTGTGTTGAGAATATTAAGAAGGGCTCTAATCAGTCTGTGCCCATCCATTCACAGATTCATAAGCTTTAAGGACAGGTGGAATCAGAGCAGTCTGTTAATCTGATCTCTTTGCAATTGAATTTTGGCCCCTTGAGCACAGCTCAGCAGTGATATAATTCTCCTGAACTGTAACATGGATGAATATAACATGATATGCCTCTACAAGTAATCATGTTTCACATTTGATTTCTACCAATGTATATCTGAAGGAAATTTGTTTCATTTAGGAGTGAAAGTGCTATAAAATTATACAGGTGAGATCCACATCTGGCCCATAAGCAGCTAAGGACTAATTGCCAAATCAAATAACTGCTAAAATTACCAATGAAATGTCAATTTTCTTTCTGAGTTTGGACCATTAGTACAGGAAGACGTAGAAACCAGAAACTTGTGACACTGGCAAAGAGTGGTACTCTCCTTCCATACAATTTGAAACAGGGATAGGAGAGAGGACTTGCCTGTCCTGGAGGTGTTGCAGTGCATGAAAGAAGTTTCCTTTACGATAAGATGACATTTTAGAAATCCTAGCTGTAGCAGCAATATCACCCTAATCCCCTTCATATAGTGTCAGAGCAGAGAGTAAATCCTGTCATCATATGCAGGACTCACCTGCATACGATTTCAGTAGATTTGCTTGTTGCAAACTATAATCTGAGAGAGGTTTTTTGAGACTGTGTCAAAATAAATAAGAACTTTGATATGAATTTGTTGCTAAACATATTGCATCTAATTCAACACTGTCTGATTGTAACAGAAATGCTAGGAAACTTGAACAACCTCTGTTAATGTCTTTGGAATCATACAAATGTTACATGAGTAGAATATTCCTTTTCTTCCCCAATACACACAACTTATTTTTGTAACATTTTTCAAAATACACATGGGACTCTAAGAGATGGTTTGCCATCTATGGAGAGAAAATTCACTGCCCAAACTGCAGATACTGGGGAAAATCCAGTCAAGATATTCTCAGACCTCTTGGCATACCATTTTGCTCAGAATCACAAAGGTCTGCTGGAAAACTGGAATCTGGACCCTAACCAAACTCTCACAGACAGTAAATTGCAAAACTGCCATTCATTTTATTATAGGCAGGTTACAAGTCCAGCCATCAAAAACAAAGACTTTGGAGGTCTGCCTGATAATATAGTCATGCTTTGGACACACCTGGCTGTTGTAATTTGGCCACTGAAATGAACAGAATCCTTCAGACAAACTGACTTCAGAAAAAACTTGAGACAAAACTGTGCAGGATTTCAATTATTTTTAGGGAATACCCTAAAATTTTGCATTTCACTCATGAGTTAACATGTAAAGGGTTTCCCACTTTCCGCTTAGATCCTTTTTCAAGTTGGTGCATCTGTAAGAGAAACAGGAAACAGAAGCTAAATGTTGGTTGTTTCAGAGGAGATAACTCTAATTAAAAAGTCCTTTATTAACAGACAA
>WAAD01039155.1:1098-25431 GCA_013389945.1 Fregata magnificens
TGACTCTTTCCTATTGCAGTTCTTACCTAGCAGTCCCTATGGATGTCAGTCAGGCTTTTGGTTTGTTGGGGTGTGGGGTTTTTTGGTGGGGTGATGTGGTGTGTTTGGGGGTTTTTTTGTTTGTTTTGGTTTTTTTTTTTCTGGGCTGGTCTTCTGCCTTTGCTCCTAACTCATAATAAGTAAACAGAAGCTTTCTCCTCCTCCAAGGCCAAATTCAGATGTCTGTACTTGCATTTGATATGTCTTGCAAGCCAAAACACAGATAATTTGAACGAACCTCTTTTGTAGAAATCTCTATTGCTAGACATTGAAAAGATCTGGTTTAGCTTCACCTCTTTTGCCCTGCACTTTTTTTGTAAAAAAAGCCAGGATCCTTGAAGAAACTAAACTTCTTTTTTCCAGCGCAAGATCTTGGGGCTGAGGAAGATGCTCCTTTCTCCCCTTCTTTCTATCTTACCTCTCTATCTTGTTGCCTCTTGAATATGCTAGCTGAAGCAGATGCTCCGGCCAGCAGGGATGCTGTGCGTTCGATTGAAGCCTAGCTGTTAGTGGTAGGTAGAGAGTAAGAACTTCATGCCAGGCGTTTGTGTGTGTAATAGCTTTCAGTGCATACTAAGTAGTTTTTGCCATGATTGGTTGTAGAATTTCATAGGTGTGGGGAATGTACTCGCTAGGTTTTGGACAAAGGCTTAATTCTTCCAAAGATACTTCAAAACAAACAAACAAAAAAACCCCAAACCCCAGAAAAGGAGAGAATGAGTGAACACTCCAGACCAATCTAGACAAGTTCAGCATTAATGTCTGTTCTGATCGTAATTGTGTTAAATTTTTGCTTCTCTGCTAGAGGAACTGCGAACACTTTCTTGTACTTGAATATAATTCTTCAGGCTTTGTGTTGAACTACAAGCCCTCTCATATTCTCCCCTGAGCTTTACTTTGCTTTGTTTAAAGCAATTCAGCCATTGAATTGCTGTTTAAATGATGACTGCAACAGAACTGGCAATTTTTTTTACTGTATTATTGCTTTTGTCCTAATTGTAACTGCTTCTTTAAAGCATGAGGTAATCCAAGAAGCAGATATCTCTCCCAGATGCTTATCTGTAGTGAGATGGGTGAAGAAGCTGTTTGCTGATGACGAAGTACATCTGTAACTGTGACGTAGGAGTAATTCATGATGCTTCCACATTAACTACATGTAATACGTATGGGATCAAAGTGCATTTGGTTGACTGATAAGCATGATTTTATGCACATACATGATGAATGTGTCTGAAGGTCCTAGTTCCTGTAAGTAATCAGCAGAGTTGAGGATTGTACCTGGGAACTTGTCACCTTGTAGTAAGGCAAGTGTTTCTTTACTAGAGATTAATAGAAACAAAATCTTGAAAAATTGAAAGGTTGGGTTTCTTTTTGTAAAGATACTTGATTAGGAAACATAAAAATTTGGACATTCTGAATGAGTGGCACAGGGGGAAGGTGTGTGAGGTGGCTGAGGTGGTTTAGTGGCTATTTGCTGTCACCATCAGGCAGGAATCTTCTGTTCTGGGCTGCAGAGTTTTCTCTCCTCTTGCCAGTTCTGGTCGTGGCTAAAAGACCCTTTCCTGGTCAAATTAATCTTGCTGTGCTGGTAGAAAGCTCCCTGTTCTTTTCCCAACTGTGAGTGCAGTGGGGTTGGTGGGAGTGCCTGGGGAAACCCAGGGAGAGGAGGAGTACTGAGTCATCTTTCTGGCAGTGGCCAAATATTAGATCGGCACAGAAGAGCTCATGTTATTTCAGCTTTAGAAAAGGTAACTCAGTTTTCATACAGTGGGAGAAAATGGATGCCTTGTGAAAGCTTGAAAAAATCAAACTGATAGAAAAATCTAGAGTTATGCTGTAGCAAAGTCTGTCATGGTCAGGAATTTAAATAAGATGCAGAGTATGAGGAGATAGTTATGGATAACTTTTCTGGTATTATTCTTTCCTATTTGAAGTCTTATATGGTAACAAAACTCTGTCACAAGTTTAAACCAATCTTTTATTTTAGTATTTTAAGTTAAAATGTGTGGTATTCTGTATCTGTCAAATATACGTATTCTTTTTTGCATTCTGAAAACGAAGGAAATGGTTGGAATGGGTTGGTGGAGAGGAATTAGATGAAATTACAGACTATTTGGGGAGATGGGGATTTTGCTAGAAACGTCTGTAAGGCTATGTAGATCTGTTTTTTCATTGCTGAATTTGCTTACAGGGCTTCCAAGCTTTAGTAAAAGTGGAAGTTGCTGGCTAATGTTGTGAATTACCTAACCAGGTAACCTGGTATTGAAGTAACATGGGACTAAATTGAAATCTAATGGGGAAACTCTCAAAAAAAATTTGTAAATGTTGATGAGTGTTGACTAGTTAAACAAGAATTCATGTTTGTGCTGAAGTATAGAAAATTAGTTTTCAGATTTGGAGATATCTGAGCACACTGATGTAAAAGCAGATGATCCCAAAAAGGAACCTTTGTCATCAAAATGTTACCAAAATAACAATAAGAACTAATTGTAGCTGGAGAAGTACTTCCTAGCTTTTGATTCTGAAAAGGAGAAAATCTCGCTGCTACAGTTGCCATACTGGAAAGCAGAGAGAAATTGAGATTTCTGGCTCCTATTCTGACAACTACATTGAAATATGTAAATGCAAATATGATATTAAGAGTTTGCAGTGTCAAGCAAGTGAAAAATTAGAAGCTGGAATTAAGGGTAATTTTCTCCAATGGCATGTGTATACATATGTATGTTGTGATGGCCTTGCAGTTTTTTTCAGACATCCCCTTTCACTTGTGGATATTGCTCAAGTAGGTGAGCTTCTATTATTTTTAGGAGTGGGGATTTGTGAAGAAAGGGATATTTGGAGATTAAGACCATGAAATACAACCCAGGAGAATAAAATTATATTTCTGCCTTTGCCAGAAAATGCTTGGCAGATGATCTGAACATGATTTTTCAGATAGCACTGAAAATGTCATTTTTGGATGTGATGGTTTGCTGTCAGGAATCTGATTTGTAGAAATTGAAAACTTGACTGCTCTGGAAGTCTGTGGGGAACTGTGGTGACATATGAAATATTGTAAGATGCTAATTACTCAAAAAACCCCCCCACCAAACCCCTAAGCTGTAGCTCGTAATTTCATGCTAAATGAGTTTGTTTTAGCATGCGCAAATACTAATTGAGTAGAATAAAAATAAAAGTTGCAGCCAGTGAATTCTGTTTGTGCCATACACTCAGTGATACGGGGGAAAAAAATACAGTTTTGTAGTGAAAGTTTGTATCAAATATATGTAAAAGGATAAATTCTTGTGTTCAGCATGGTTACAACAGGGATGTTAAGGGTACCATAAGTTTTCAGTGTACCGGAGCTCAGATCAGACTATAATTTTGATATTCAGTGGTGAAGATTACAAAGGCGCGTGCTTGACTTTGAAAAGACTGAAAGCCTCAATGTAGTTTTTTTAGTGTTTTAGAAAACAAAGCTAAAATAAACCCTACCATATTGGATCTCTGCTACTCCCTGCCTGGGACTAATAGTGTTGGAATGACCAATTGAAAAATGGAGAAGCATTCTGGTTACTGCTTTTTCTCAAAAAGAGGCGATAGGCTATACCTACACTAAAATGTATTTTAAATGAGAAATTTCAAAGGACCAAGTATGTTTTTTGGGGAGATTTAGCTAAGCAAAAAATACCAATTTTTTGGGGAGGAAAGGTGAGACTTCTACAAGGTTTTGTTAGTTGTGGTCTAAAGAGTTCACCATTACATAATGTTTATTCTCTGTAGTTGCCATTAAGAGATGTTCTTTTCTTCTCTTTCCCCCGGCAGGTTTTCTCTCCTAAGGGATTTGGGAATTGCCACTTTCCTCCTCTCCTTCCCCAGTCAAACCAAATTTTTCTATTTTTACAAGCCTTTTGCCATCTTGAAGGCATGTTTCGGATGTGCCAGGGTTTTAAATAGTAGCGCTGCCATTAATCGTCTGATTGTTTCATCCTTTTGGGTCTCAACATCAAGTTTCCTTTGCACAGTAATGAACATTTTCTTTCTGCCACCAGAGTCAGCTCCTGATGTCACATTAAGCCAGCAGAACTATTTGCAGGAGAATTCTTTTATTGTGATTTGGAAGACTGCAAAGGCTTACTCAAGGAGTTAAGCTGAGCCTTGCTGCTGTCAGATTGGCACCAAGTGCCTAAGCTACACTGAATTTATCCTCTGTTTGCTGGTACTGTCCATGGGGAAGACTATTCTTTCTTCTCTACAGGTACTCTGCCTGGGAAAGTTTGAAGTTTTTCTGTAGCTGTATGGGATTTCCAAGCATATGATAGGAGTTACTGGATTGAACAACTGTACAGTGTAGGCTGAGGAAGACCAGCTCTTCTAGAAAGAGCTAGACCTACTGTGGAGACTTTGCAGTTACTCTGCACTATGTTGCCACAGCCCTTCTCTGAGATACCTGATGGGCCAACTGGCCAGGCACAGTTGCTCAAAGGCATCCCAAAAGTGCCAAATTTAGTTAACACACATGAGCCAGCTCTGACTTACCTGAGTAATAGACGTGACTTCCCTGAAGCAGAGGTTATACTGTGTGAAGATGCTTGAAGCTTTTGCCTGGATAGAGGTATGGCAGTGCTAATTACATGGGTTGACTGCTGTGAAGCAGCCTTTTGATATGGGTTAGTTTACTAAGAAATGGTGTTACCACTCTGCAAATACATTGGTGTAAAGGACTGAAGCATTAGGAAGGCTCGTGGCTAGCTTTGGCTGCACACATGAGGTGATACCTCTGCATGATTTTTTTGCCTGCATGTTTTGTTTGGAGGCATCCCATGAGACAGTAACAGCTTAGTCTGCTCTAAGTGGTTTCTGGAGTGAGATTTTTTGAGTATAACAGTGGTGGTCTGCTCACCCACCATGTCATGTCAGAAAGATGCTTCATTTACCTTATTGCATTTTCTGTTCCCAGCAAAAGTGCTGAGCTGTTTTAATCTCGGGAAGGTGTTGGGAAAACTTAAAACTTTAAATCTAGTTCTGTATGAAAGAATCCCTTCTAGGTAGTACATTTTGCGGTGAGAAAATATCAACATGACCTCTTGCTGAAATCTCTTATATTTTGAGTTCCCCCCAAAATCTGGCACTTGCAAGTGGGGAGGGAATAGCCAACAGAAGACTCGGAGCTTGTCTGAAGATTTTTATATCTTAACTAGAAGCTGGCATCTTACTGATACATGATTTTGAGCTATGATGACTTCGGGGTGGGGGAGGATGTTGGTTTAAATATTTATTAATTAGATTTTATCTTAGGGATTTTGGGGCAGAAGACAAGCTCTGTTTTTTGATACATTACATTGGCTTTGTAGTACCCTGAACTTTCACACTTTGATAGGTTTACCACTAAAACCAACAGAAAACAGCCAAGGAACCAAACGTTTGTGGCAGGAAGTAAACTGAGTAAACTTCAGGGCTACCATTTCAATCTGGGAATGTCATTGAGTTGAAATCTGGGAAATACGGCAGAATATAATTAGAAGGGACATTCTCCTACTCCAGGTTTTCTATTTGGTTTATATATGTATATATAGATAAAATTATATAAATAAAATAAGGTGATAAATCGTCTGCTGAGGAAGCTATCAAGCTGCAGCCTGCTCAGGCAAGCTGACCGTGCTGTACAAGAGGAGTTACTTGTGTTGTGAAAATCATGGAGCAAGCCAGGGCAGTAGGTGTGGCCTAAAGCACTGTGGTGGTTGCGTAGATCTCGAGCCCTGCTTCCCAGGGAATGGCGCTGCCTTTAGAGAGGTTGATTTTTAATCGGCATGGTAATAAAGAACGATATTAGCCTTCCAGAAATGTTACTGGGTGACACTAGTTGAGGTTCAAAAACTTTGGAAGGTACTGTTGTAGAGCCTTTAGAGATCTGTCTTTGTTGGAAAGGGGACTATAAGGACCACAAAAACTAGATCTCAGCATATATGTCATTTAGTCAACTTGAATAATCCAGCCCTGCTGTATTTGAGAGAGCATTGTGAATTTTAGCAAGAAGTTTAGTAATGGTCAGCTGAGTTACAGTTTAAGCACATGGGCAACGTATAGAAGCAATCAGAGAGAGCAGGTATGTAATTATATTTTTTTCCTGCTAGTGGCTGCTGAAGATGGGCTAGGAAACTAGTGTAGTCTGAATGAGGATTGATCAGGCCTTTGAAAACATGACCAATATGTGTCACCACAGTTTTATCTCCTCAAAGGAGACATTGACATCTGTCTTTTGGGAATAACCTTTTCTGTTAAATAGGGATTAAGGTTTCCGATCTTTGAGTTTGAGTATTATACAGTGCAGAAAGACTGATTTAGGAAGAATCCAGAGCAGGAAGGGGGACCCAACCAATTTAGTTCATGATATTTTCTTGTTCAAAATAATTATTGGTGTTTAAAGAGATTCATATTATCTGTGAAATGACATGCTTATTTAAGCACTAATGGGTAATTTCATGCATAATGGCACAGTAATGTGTGATAATCTGTTATGTAGTGATTAGAAAGGGTATCGCCAAGTTGCTTAGATACCTTTTCGAGGATGTGCGAGACCATAATCAAAGTGTTCTTGGATTGGGATGATAGGTTATCATCCTAAGATTATAAGCAAGTTTGTTGCAACACAGAAATATATGGCATTTTAAATGTCAGGAGTGAGAATTCAAAAACTTTGAAAGAGCGTTTTCTGTTCAAAGTTCATCTTTCTTCTTAATGATGGGAAAGATGAGGTAAAAAAAAAAATAGTGAAAGGATATTTGCTACCAAAGTATTTATTAAGGGCAGGTGTGCCGGGAGAGGATTTGTGTGGTAGGAAACTGATGGCAAAATGTGGGTTTTTTGAAAGGCAAAGTAGAATCAGCTATTCCTGAACAGGGGTTATGTCATTATACAAATAATGTTTGCGATGAAGTGTAGGCAGGTAAGGCAAAGTATAGAGTCTGAAGTGACTAGTTGGGGGTGGGTTTTTTGTTTTGTTTTTGTTTTTTTTTTGTGGGTGGTTTTTTTTTAATGGCTATTCCAGATGTAAAATCTCTGCAGATTTCAGTGCAACTCTTCTTTGTGCATCCTCAGATTACAAGCTCCTGAAGGTCTCCCTTCACACATGGTCCTGGGTACTGGTTAGGTACCAGGACACACAATGGGTCCTGGTTAGATACGATTAGGGTCTGTAAATATTGTGTGAATTCTTCAAAGACTCACTAGAATCATATGGAAATTTAAGTATGGCATGCTTAACTTAATAAAGAGAGTTTTAAACTTTTAATGGCTTTAATGAAGAAATTTGTTTTAAAGGCCAGATGGCTTGCCCAAAAATACCAATGGCGTAGGTCGGTCTGTACTCTGACTTAAAACAGTTATTTTCCTTACACAGCAAGTAAACCTTCCCTTGTAACTCTAATGTTCTTTAGTTTAGTGTGAATTACATATTTTTTAACAACACTTTATCTTGAAGTTTTTTAAAAGCATATAAATTTTAGAAAGATGACTACACTAGAATGAATTATTAGTATTTTTCTGATTACTATATACAAAGAGCACCACTCAACGTGTGGTTTCTTCCTTGAGGACTTTAGTCTGAGCAATCAGCACACAATATAACATTTAAATATTTAAAATATATTCAGAAATTTTAAATATATGATGTCCCTCATTCTGATATTGTAAATTAGGTATCTTGATGCAGAAACAGTGAAACTTGAAAATGGCTATTCCTTTTGATTTGCTTGGCTCTGGACTGCTTTTTACAAGAAAACATAGAGCCAGCACAATCCACTCTAACTTTAGATGGGCTGAAATAATTTGTGTCATGTCCTTGCTGAAATCTCAGTTGCAAGACTAAAGTCTGTCTGTCTTTCCGTTGCTGTGTGGGACCCAGCTTTTTTTTTTTGTTTGTTTGTAGCTGGGGTCTATTAGAAAACTGGTGAGACAAAACAGTGTTCAGTGATTTTCTGCCCACATCTTTCTAACCGGCAGTGGCTGTGCTGGGAGTGTCATGCTGTTGTTGAAGCCTGACCTGGAGCAGAGCGGACACAGGTCCAGCAATGAGCGTGCTCTTGGCGTCTGTGCTGTGCTCGCCAATTCCAGTTGCTTCACCACCTGGCTGCTAACTTAAGCTACTTGTGCAAGGCAACTAGAATTTTGCAAACTTTGCTTAGGCATTAAACATGGGCAGCAGGTTAGAGCTGATTCGGTGTTTTCCTGGGTTTGCCAGAAGATCAGTGTGGGTCTCGGTGAGTGTGCTGACAGCAGTATAGTTTACTGGCTCTGAAGATGATGTAATATGAAACTAGTGTTTGGGAAAACCTTTTGACATCATCAGAGAGGAGTGCAGGCCAGACTTTTTGTTAGTTATACGGGGAATTAGAAAATCACTTTCTGTTACCATACGCAAAGCAGGAAGTTACGACATCGCAGAGAGCGGCAGGCTGCTGTTTGGTAGATGACTGATATCATCTCTGCTTTCTTCCGCCACTGCTAGAGTTTACAGAAAATAGTAGGTGGCAATTTTCTGTGGATGCTGCACTGCTCCTAAGTATTATCAGAAATAAACTTGTAACGTGTGGATTAAAAGGTCCTGAGAAATGTCTTTTCTTCCGGATATCTTCCCTTAGGTTCTACTCTTAACATGCCTGAACTGAATTCCTCTGGTGTGCTGTTAGTCCTGCTTGTTGCCATCTTGTCTTGTGGTAGCACCTATGTGATGTGCTAGAATTAATACTTTTCTGGCAGAGTTACTGCTTGTTGGCACAAGACCGTAGCAGTTGCTTTTGATCGTCTAGAACTTCTCAGTTCCTCTGAATGGGGATCCAAATAAAGAAGCTAAAACAAAGTCCCCTCTCTCCTTCCCTGAACCCTCTTCACCTTGTTTGAGGTGCTACTTGTATGCCGTGCTGATTAAAGCAGGTTCTTGACATACCATTAAAAAAAGAAGACACATTTCTGGGCCATGATTCTCATTTCATTCTTTTGGGCATTTAAAGCTGTCCACGTTTCCATCAAAACCTGCCTTTGTGGGACAAGTGATGTAAGACCTTAAGGAAATAGAGGATCCCTTTACGCTTCTGGGACCAGCAGGTGATTCCATGTGAGCTGAAGCTGAGTTAGACTTTGTGATGAACGTGAGATCATAAATTGGACACGTTAGAAGGTGAATGGCCTCAAGAGTGTGTTAGAACATACGGTGTGCTGGAATTGACTGGAGAGGAACATAATCACCACTGAATCTGCAGGTGTTTTTTGAGGGTTATTGGACGTTACCTCTTATGCTTAGATACATTGATCTCTTTGGAACAATCTCCTTCAATGTTCAAAGCATATGTTGTGTGGTGGGACTTAACTGTGGGCTCCATACCCAAGTAATTTCTCTTTAAGGTGTTTTAAGTGGTGATAATTATGAGCTACTAGCTAGAAACTACACTTAAGTATTTTCTTTATCTTGGATACAAACTTCATCCACTTAGGCAGGGTAGAGCAACTGATGCTCCTGTAAGAATGTTCCTTTTCTCAAAGTAGAAGGGAAGGGAATGGTTGCTCAAGTGTGGGTATCTGACTTGTTCCTTTGCTGCAGTGAACTTGAAACAACTTTGGCCTAGGTTATTCATGTTGGTTCTTTAATATTTATTCATGGCTTTCAACTTCTGCATTCAAATTGTGAAAATATATAGACACGGTTTTCAGAGAACATAATCTCTGATTCCTCATGGCTAAATCACACCAGTGGTATAAGGTCCTGCTTGTTTGAGTTTTCCAAAGACAGAAATCTGGTTGTGTTCCAGTTTTTCTGAGGTAATATCTGTATCTTTGACTGGTTAAACTGAGGAAGATCACACTGAGAGGTTACCAGCTCATTTCGGGTTACCCTAAAACTCTAACCTTGATAGTTACATGGTAGGAATATCCCGATGAGTCTGAAAGTCAACAAGGAAGCCCATGCTTCAAATTGGAGTGTTGGTTATAGGTGTGTAGGTGCATATTTGAAGAGCAGGCTTTTCCCTTGAAAGGTGAGCTTCTTTATTATAGAGGTGTGTTAAAACAACTTCAGGCTAATTTAAGTAGTTCGTGGCATTAACTTGTGGAACATCTGGCATTATCTGCCACCAAGTTCAGTCATGCTGTGTGCCATAGTAGCTTTAGGAAAAAAAAAAAGTCATTGGCTCCAGACTCAACCTAGTTATATAGTTATACAGTAGTCAGTTGTACTGGACATCTCATCTCTGTTAAACTGTTGAATTGTTGACTTGTTTAAACTGGTGAAAATACCCTTTTCAGCTGCAGCCTGAATCTGTGTACCATAGAATTGGTGGTTTGTGGCCCAGTAGAAGGACTAATCTGCTTGCAGATCCTGGAATTCACAGCTATTTTCTTGGCACACTTTTCTCTCTAATTTAGAGATCTACAGTCTGTGTGGTGATGTGTTGAATGGGGAGGAGCTAGGTCATCTATTTCTAATCAGGGTAGACTGCAGAATCATAGAATGGGTTTTGGGTTGGAAGGGACCTTTAAAAATCATCCAGTCCAACCTCCCCACCATGGGCAGGGACATCTTGCACTAGATCAGGTTGCTCAAAGTCCCATCCAACTGGACCTTGAACACTTCCAATGATGGGGCATCCACAACTCCTCTGGGCAACCTGTTCATAGGGACGGTTAAGAACTCTCTTTTCAGTTGTTGGATAATGCTGCTGGCCTTGTCCCTGCCAGGGTTTGTGAACACACTGGCACATGGCTTCAGTAGAAGGTGCTCAGCTGAAGAACTGCCCCACAAAGGCAGACTGAAGGTGTGTCTAGCTCCCTGTGCCCTGCAGTGGGCTAGCTGTGGACATTTAAGGGAAAAGCAGTAAGATCACAGTACAGCTGATAGTCTCTCCTCTCTCTATCCTTCCAGTAGTCTCTTGTTTGGGAATGTCCTTAAATAGTGACTGCCAGGGCCACTGTTCTTAGTATTACTGTAAAGCCTGTGCCTTCTGTTAACCTATCTAATCTATTTTTAAATTCACTTTTTTGGCCTTTGCATGGCAGCTCATGTTGTACGGAAGTACTTCCTTTTGGTTTGCCTGTGAACATGCTCTTAATGATTTTAGTGGTAAGCTGTAACTTTGCATTGGGAACATCACCATGTCTGTATGGTTGATGACCGTAGACCGTTCTCAATAAAAAAACAGTCTGCAGTGGCTCCCACATTCTCATCATCATGAAAAGATAATGTTACACAACCTCTTTGGTGGCTTGTGTTCCTGAAAATGTGCCATTCCCTGCAGGAAGCAGAGACTGTCAAACACTGGGTTTCAGTTCAGGTAGTGTTAGATCAGTAATCAGTAACATGCTAGTGAGACTGTAATAATGTGAGAAATTGTGATCACTTGTGTGCAAGAAGGATGAATTCAAGCAAATGTGGAGAATGGTCTTGAGTATGCTTTCAGTAATCATTGGATGGGGGGAGACGAGAAGAGTTTTAGTCCCAGCCACCTGTACATAGATCAGATTGTTGCTATCCCTGTGTCTATGAGGTGTCTTAAACACCTGGGAGAGTGACACAAGCAACTGGTTATGAAGTGGACACAAAACCAATTAAATTATAGATTGAAAGATAAGTGAGCATTACAGCAATAAGTAAAAACTGAGCAATTATTTAGGTGGTACTGTAAACCTGCAAAAGGGAAGTAAATGAATGGGTGTCTGCAGTGGTAATTCTTGTAGTCTATCTCCCTTTTACTCCATCCAGCCTAACAAATGTCTGCTCTGATGTCTTCTGAGGCTGTTGATTAGTTTTGGCATGTGCAATATAAAAAAAGTATGAAATTAACAGTGGGGGTTGGCACCTGGGTTGAGCCCTAGCTGGTGAGGTAAATAAGAGCCACCTTCAGTTTACTCTGCGAAAGTCCTTGCTGTGGTTATAGCACATTTTTTGGAACAAGGTAGGAAATTGTAGGGAGCTGTCAGTGTGCTTTTTACCAGCTGGAAGGAAGAGCCAGTGACCTGTGGTTGGTAAGTCTTCCAGGAAACCACCAGCAGTAATCCATGAAAACAGATACTTCGGAGCAGGAGCTATGTGGTGGTTGAAGTCTGTTTGTCTTTACGGGACACAGGACTTAGATCTGTGGTGTGACTTCTTTTGCCTTCAGAAATCCTGTGTATGAAGGCTTCAACAAGCAAACTTTAAAAATGGAGAGAATAGTCAGGTCTAGGTTCTGCTTGTCTAGGTAGCCTGTCTGATCTACTACCTCAGTGATTTGAAGTGATTGA
This sequence comes from Fregata magnificens, assembly GCA_013389945.1. NCBI lineage: Eukaryota > Metazoa > Chordata > Aves > Suliformes > Fregatidae > Fregata > Fregata magnificens. The sequence goes on from WAAD01039155.1 coordinate 13,387, forward strand.
GATATCCAGTTTAGTTTCAGATAGCCAGGTAATTTTGGTGGTGGTGTTTTTTTTTTTTTTTTTTTTTTTTTTTTTGGGGGGGCGGGTGGTGTTTTGGACTCTTTGACTTTTTATTTCTCACTTCTTTTGCCAGCAGTAGAGCTGTTTACCATATCCTTCGTGAGAGGGAAATGGTTGTTGTGCTGCTCCTTGTAAGCTAAATCTACTCCTTTTAGCCTTTGCTTAGGGGTCGTTTTTCTAAATCCTGTGGATTTCTCTTGGGTACTTTTCCACTTTGCTTACCGTGGTGTTCAGCTTTGGTTGCAGTGGTCCTAGATGAGGCCTCAGTGCTGAGTTGTGAAGACTTAATTCCCTTTCTTTCCTTAGGCAGTACTTCTATGTACACTGCAAGCTAGTGTAAGCCAGCACTGTCACCAGAAATAGCTAGTGTAAACATCTGTGTAGGTACTCTGTGCGCTGTCCTGGGGAAGCAGATCTATGTAAAAACTATCTCTGTCTGTTTGGTACTAAATCAATGCCCCAGTGCAGTTTCATAGTGACTATCCCCTGCTGTCCCACTTGCTGCAACTGCAGAGCTGACATCCCCTTTTAAACCAACAACAAATTCAGTTTATGTTAATATGTGAGGTGTGAGCTGTGGTGTTTGAGGCTTGTTATTTATAGCATCACTATATTTAACAGCAGTGGCTAGAAAGGTTATGGCCTCAACAGTTTGGAGGTGGAAGGGGGCATGTGGCTGGTAGCCTCTTCAAGTACATGGAGTCAAGAGTCCATGGCCCTACATTTCTCTGCTCTGATTGCTCTGCAGTGCACTAGACAGTGTTTGAAAACCAGATGGGTGTGATGTGGACAGATCTAGGTGTAATTTCTCATTTTATCGTGGAGTGGGTAAGTTGTTATAAATGGCTTTTCATAGCCTCTTGACAGTGCTGAAGTGATCCAGAGGTAGGATGTTGGAGCCAGGGATGTAGTGCGCTTGGATCTAACCAAGTATCTTAAGCAACTCATCTCAACCTTCATAGCCCATGCTCAGTTTCAGTCGGCCAAGTAAACTTCTGCATCCCATTGTAGATGTCTGCCTTGATGACAGGATAGGGACTCTTCATCATTTCCAGCAACGCTGAGTTTGAATACTGTAAGCAAACACTTACCAGCACTGCAGCAGTGATGTAGGGTAATGTAACAGTGTGTGCCCTGTGTATGCTGGCCTAAATTGTTTTCAGGGTGGAGAATTTGGTAAGTATTGATTCTTAAATTAATGAGAAACAAATTGGATGCTCTCAAACTGTGGAAATACATTGTCTGAAGACAATGTTTGAAACTTTCAAAGTATGATTTCAGTATTTATTCTGTAATAGTTACAAGCTGGGTTGTGGGAGACATGGTGTAAATCAATCTTGCAGAGATATGCACATACCAAATAACAAATCTTCTGAGGTATAAGATGTGTCATTTTCAGAGGTTTATATCTAATTTGACCCTGTTTAACAGCCAAGGAATTGAAAAGTTACTGATTCATCACTGGTGAAGGTAGCTAATCTATAAACCAGTAATCATTTGCTTTCTGTGGCATGTGAAATCAATTTTTTGCTGGGGGGGTGTGTGTACTATTAATTAGTGCATTTCTTTACACTATTTGCACATTTATATATGCAAATATAAGCCCTGCCTACATTGCAGAGACAACTGTGCAATGATGTTTGCATATGTAAAAGAGGCTGTACTCAAGGCTGTGATGAACTATATGGAGTGAAACCTGTGTGGAGTAAAACCACACGGCTGTACCATAATTTTATATCAGCCATGTAAATGAGTGGGATAAATACCTGCTTATGGTGGTGTTCTGTATTGGCATTCAGTTTTAGTCCTGTAGCAAAGAAACTGTTTTTAAAAAAGCAGCTGTTACAGAAGTTCCTTGAGTAAGCATTTCTACTGTGTAATGTTAGTGTAGAGGGGGCATTGATTTTAAGTATACTTAAAATATTTGAAATTTTGTTTCATAATTTTTGTGCCTGCATCTAGAGATGTGCAGTTTAGAATGTCAAATTATTGGGAATTTAAGCTAATAACTTTAAAAAAATTTTTCCTACTCTTAAAAAAGAAAAGGTGTGTTAGGGGTAAGTCCACTTCATTTGGGTGGAGTTAGGTGGGAAAGGGATAACAACTTTACATTTTTAAATCGGAAATTTCTTCACATTCAGAAAATATTAAGCCAAGCCTGTGGAATAATACCTGTTTTCCAAACTTCTGGTTTTGGACTTGACCCCTGGACTTATCCTTATTCTCCCAAGATTTTTTTTCTTTCTTTGTTTGAAAAATAGTTTTCTTACTGCCATATTATAGTTAATTAAATGTTCAAGTGCTAGGCAAATGTTAACGGTTACTTTTAAGTAGCTGATTTTCTGGCATGTTTGCAAATGATTTTTAACTAATAGTGCATGTGGCTGAAATCTAAAGTAGTGTTTTTGCATTTCTTTTGTGTGACTTTCATACTAACCTGACTGATGAACGAACATACACTGAAGGAATTGGTAAATTGTCCACTGCCGATGGTAAAGCCTTCGCAGATCCTGAGGTTCTCCGAAGACTGACATCCTCTGTCAGCTGTGCACTGGATGAAGCTGCTGCTGCATTGACGCGGATGAGAGCAGAGAACAATCACAATGCAGGACAAGTGGACAAGTATGTATTCATCGCTCCCCACCCCCAGTTTCCCAACTATAGAATGTAAGTTTGTATTTTTAATTTCAAATTCAGTTAATTTTATAGTTAGTACTTGGTAATGTAGCTGCTCTACTACTAGCAGAAGCAAAGTGTGAAGGTGTAACTACTGTCCCACCAGGTTATTGGCTTCAAAGTGCAAGAGAAAAGTACAAAAAATGTTACTTTCTAACCTGCTGCTCTTTCTGTGTACTAGACAGTTGATTTCTTTTTCAAAAACGGGTTAAATTCTTAGCTGCAGAAGAGTTGGTGATAGTTCTCTAATTACTGCCTCAGCATACTTTTGTTGGAAACTAATGAATCTAGTTCATTGTATTAAAAATTGGAAGAGAATACTAATACTTGCAGGGCAGCAATTTGCCCCAGGATCTTGCTCAGGAACTTAGGGGAAAATGAAACTATATTATCTGATAACTTTCTGTAACTAATAATTAATGAGGCGGCATTCAATTCCCATGATGACAGAACTGAGGATTTCTCCTACGTCGTCAAAAGCTTTCTTCTACAGTGGTAATTTCAAAGCATCATTAGGGGTCCTGAAATATTTTCTGCTCTGGCAAGTGATGCAAATAGTTCCTAAACTGTTGGGATGGTGTGATGGCGTATACTGTTGAACTTCAGATTTAGGATCAAGAATTTAAAGTCTTAAGTTTCCTTTCACATGCACGTCCTCTTGAAATTCAGACTTGGGATTTGCAAAACAAAATGCTTACAGTAAGGGCAGTAGTCTTGAGTTGTTGCTCAAAATGTAAATACAAATATAGAACAAATATAGTTTAATTTCCTAACTGAAGCTAGAAAAATTACTTGTGAGTCAAAACATGGGGAGATGAAAATATGCTGGGGAAGCATGCTTGAACATAAAAAGGAAGCGTACAAGAAGTGGAAGCAGGCCAGGTGGCCCATCGGTAATATAGAGACAGGGACATGATTAGGAAAGCCAAAGCCCTCCTGGAGTTGAATGTGGCAAAGGGCATGAAAGGCAACAAGATATACTGGTGTGAGTATATCAGCTGCAAAAGAAAGATGAGGGGGGATGTGGACCTGCCTCAGAACATGGCAGGGGACCTAGTGATGGGGACACAGAAGAGGAAGAGGTAGTGAATGCTGTCTTTACCTTTGGCTTTACTGGTGAGATTTGCTTTCAGGAATCCCAAGCTCCTGAGATGAGCGGGAAGGTCTGGAGCAAGGAGGGCTTGCCCTTGGTTGGTATAAGGTCAGGGAGCATTTAAACGGGTTGGACATAGTCCACTGGACAAGTTCACGGGACCTGATAGGATGCACCCATGAGTACTGAAGGAGCTGGCTGATGTTACTGCAAGGCCAGTCTCAACTTATTTGAAAGGTCATGGAGAACAAGGGAGCTTCCTGAGGACTGGAAGAAAGCAAATGTCACCCCCGTCCTCAAGAAGGGCAAGAAAGAGGATCCAAGGGGCTCATATGCAGGTCAGCCTCCCCACAGTCCCTGAAAAGGTGATGGAGCAAATCCTCCTGGAAGCCATTTCCTAACGTAGTAAGTACAAAATGATGATGGGAAGTAGTCAGTGTGGTTTTACAAAGGGGAGATCAAGCCTTCTACAATGCGATGGCTATGTTGGTAGGTGAGAGGAGAGCGGTGGATGCTGTTTGTCTTGACTTCAGCAAGTCTTTTCACACTGTATCCCACAGCATCCTGTGGGACAAGCTGATGAATTACAGACCAGGTAGGTGGACAGTGAGGTGGATTGAAAACTGTCCAAACTACTAGGCTCAGAGTTGTTAGTAGCAAGAAGTCAAGGTGAAGGCAGGTTGCTGGTGGTGTACTCCGGGGGATGATATTGGGGCTAGTACTGTTTAATGTCTTCATTAATGACCCACGTGATGGTACAGAGTGCATCCTCAGCAAGTTGGCAGATGATACAAAACTGAAAGGAGTGGTTGATGGACCAGATGGTTGTGCTGCCATTCAGAGGGATCTTGACAAGCTGGAGAAAGGGGCCAGCAGGAATCTCATGAAATTCAACAAAGGGAACTGCAGGGTCTTGCACCTGTGGAGGAATATCTCTGTGCATTGGTACAGATAGGGAGGGCTGAATTGCTGGAAATCAACTCTGGAGAGAAAGACCTGAGTTTCGTGGTGGACCACAAGTGGAACATGAGCCAGCAATGCACCCTTGGAGCAAAGGTCAACAGCATCCCGTGCTTCATTTGGAAGAGCATCCCAGTGTCATTGTTGTCACTTCTACAAAATGTCTTGGAAATACCTCAAAGGGAACCTGAGCAGGGAGCAAAGTGGGAGACCTCTTGAGGTGCCTGGGTCAACTAGAATCAATTAAGAGTCTTGTTTTTAATAGCTTTTTCCCAGAGCATATTTGATTTCACAGCAGTTCTGTATTATGAGGCGGCTTAAGGTAATCTTCTGAGAATGATGGATCTGTTTCAGGATTTGTCTCGCAGGTTATGGTGTTGGGTGGCTCCCATTTCTAAAGGCTAGACAATGTGTGCGCAAAAGTGCATGAATCCCCACCCTCTCCTCGCAGCTGAACACGGGAACCCGAGCTGTAAATGCCCAGTTACTTGTGGGTTGCAGCAGGGCTGTTTGCTTGTGCCGTGAGCACACAGCTGTCCCTTACTACCTCCCAGGAGAAGGTGGCAGGTTTGATAGCATCCTGCAGGCTTTTAGTGGGATCCTCTTGCTTCAGTATATGGACTTGATTATGCAGCCAAATAATAAACTTTACCAAAATATCAGTTATTTTGCTTAAAATATGTAGTGATAACAATGCAAATGTAAGTGATCAGATACTGGATATTCTCTTCAGATCTCAGTTTTTATCTAGCAGCTGCTAGCACAGTTTATTTCATTTTGGGGTATATGGCAAATGAGTTCCTTTTTAAAATAGAGACTTAACATAGTTTAACCATTATAGTCTTTGAACAATTGAAAATTGAAACTTCTATGCTTTCCTGAGGGAACTTTGTGCTCAAATTGATATTTTCTTCATTGTAAGTGAATTTCTTGAGTGAACTATCTTTTACAGAGGAAAAGTAGAAGTTTGAGGTTTTTAATGAATCTGAGTGTACTAGTTTTTGTTTTAAGAAACAAGCTTCCATATCTTGCAAATAAGGTACACTGATAGGAATGCATCGGATACAGTCCTCTACTCTTTATAACAGAAGGCTCTTCCTCTCTTCCCCCTCCCACCAGAGCATTAACTGTGGTTTGGTTCCCAGTGGCTGAGGGACCATGATTCCTTGCATGTATTTTCTAAATAAAATTATATCATCAGTTGGAGAAGTGTAACTGAGTTGGTACTGAGCATGACTTGCTCTTGTTTACACTTGTGTTTAGCAGTGCTTTAACAGTTGGCTTTGCTGTTAGACTTTTTTTTGTACAGAAAAAGATTTAAAGGACAGGTGACTTGGTTTGAAATAAATTGAAGCTCAGCTCACCTTTTTCAAGATTTGTTTAGTGTACTTTCCTAGGTCTCAAGGGAAATAGCTATTCTCTCTACTTCAGAGGTTAATGATGGTTAAAGTAGTGATTATAGAATTCTGAACCAAAAACTCAGGGTTTGTCTTGTCTTTTCCTTCTAACTCTTAGCTTGTAATTACCTCTTATGGCTTTTTTTAAGGATGAGGTAGTAGTGTTTCATGTAGGATTTGTGGTGTTATTGCTGTTTAAAAAACATGTAGTTCAGTTGGCTTATTTCATCCATCTGAAAACTTCTGTAATATGCTTTTAACAGTGCATGAAAGGAAGCATAGTAAACTTCTGTAAGGCTCCTCTCCTTTCTTCCTTTAAGATGTCATTAGGTAAGGTAAGGATTTTTTCTTTGGAATGGCTGCTTAAATTAAGAAACTGGTGTTTTCAATTAAAAGAAAAAAAGCTTTGGGCTAGGGCAGAGAAGGAAATAGTCCCACTACGGGAGAGACAATGGTTAGAAGTTTGTCTTGTTGCAGTATTCAGTATTAGTGGTCTCTGTGATACCAGGCTGTTCACCTTTTGGCTCTATCTCTATTAGAAATTTGCCTTGGTACCTATAGTTATGTCATGGTCATAGCCTCTGTGCATCTGGCATTCCACTGAAGTGTGAACAGCATGAGTGAGGTTTACTTCTGTATCTTGGAAATACCATAAATTACCTAGTTTTGAGCACTCTTCTCTGCATCTACTCTATATGAGAGCTTATGTGAGTTAGCGAGTGATAAGGGCAAGAGATAATTTAGGCATAAGCAAGGTCTTTATCTCTGTTTCACCTATGGAAATAACGTGTGTGTGTGTATGTATATGTGTGTATATATACTTAAAAAAAAAAATCTAAAGTATATTTTCTAGTAAGGCTTGGTACTAATGTCATGAGTCTTTAAGTAAAGACTTCTTCCTTGCACAAGAAAGCTACCCATCTATTGTAGATTTAGTTTGAGCTTATTCTGTGGTAACTCATTTTTCCAGTCGCAGTTTGGCAGAAGCATGCTCAGATGGGGATGTAAATGCTGTCCGGAAGCTGTTGGATGAAGGAAGAAGCGTAAATGAACATACTGAAGAAGGGGAGAGTCTCCTTTGCTTGGCCTGTTCAGCAGGATATTATGAATTGGCACAAGTAAGTAACAAATATAATCACAACTAAACCTTTGTGAAGCAATGTCTAAGGGGCTTCTTTGATAGGTAAACATTTTAGCTATTCTGATTATAATTTTTTTTAATAATCTAAACAGAATATGGGTTAATACAGCTTATTGTAGGCTTCCAGTTATCGTTTGTCTTTTTAATGGAAAATGCCATCATATATGCCTTTAGGTTTAACGGACTTCTCTGAGGAATGTATCTTGTGTTTTATGATGTATCTACTTTTCTGGCATTGTTCTAGATGTAGTCAAGCTGTTCTGCAAGCAGACATTGCAAGACGATCTAAAATAGCAGCAAAATCAAACACTATAAGTGGTTACCTTCTAAAAACTCATGTCTCAGTCATGCAATCCTTTTTTTAATCACATTTGTATCAACAGTGCATTAATTTGTGTTAATTTTTGGCTTTTATACTTGCGTATCTAAGGGCAGAATTTGTGCTTCTTTGAAAATGTTTAGGTGATAGTTCTCAGAAAGTGGCCAGCTTCATGTCATGTTTTGGTGCCAGGCAAGAGTACAGGGAGAAAACTGTTTACCTGTAAGCTTGACCTGATGTGTGTTGTAGTCATTAATGCAAGTTTACAGTTTCTCTGCTGTCATTCTGGTTAGTGAATTGCCCTGTGACTTTTTGAAAATGTCAGTATTGTACTGTAACTTCACACTGATTTTAGCAGATATGAACAGATGTAGAAAAACAGCATTTCCTGAAGCAGAGCACAGTGCAGGTAGTAACTATAAATGCTGCTGGGGAGTGCCATTGTGCTTCACCATTGGGGGTATAACTGCAAGGGGATGTCACGGCTGGCTGGGCAGTCACTCACAAGCCCCACTGAATTAAAAGCAAAATGTTGGTGTTACAATTTATTCATTAAAGTGAACTTTTTTCTCTAGGTGCTACTAGCGATGCATGCAAACGTTGAAGATCGAGGGAATAAAGGAGACATAACTCCCTTAATGGCAGCTGCCAGTGGAGGCTATGTAGATATTGTTAAACTTCTCCTTGTTCATTGTGCAGATGTCAACGCACAGTCTTCAACAGGTAACTGGGAAGCAGGAACACGAGGAATTAATGACTGGGACATAAGACGTGCAGCTGTTCTGAACATCTGTGTTTTTGTCTGATAGTTTAATTCACAAGAAAACATGACAGGAACTATTAAGAATAGGCCAGATACATAGTAGATGTGTTTAGAGTCTTACTTGGCCATTGTTAAAGATTGTTTTTAATAGAAACTGTAATGGAAAGCACTGTTCCTGTGAAAACCACGGTGGTGTTAGATGACCAGAAAAATACATGAACTTTAGTTTTTCTCATCTGTATAATCCAAAATTACCTAGTCAGCAGACCATGGGACACATCTGGTCAAGACGAGTTATTTCGATCTATTGCTTTTTACCAAAGAGGACGTACAATTCTGTGAGCATTGAATGTTGTCTACATTGCTGATGCTTGACCACAGCTTAAATAACCTTGCTGAGAGTATTAACCTGCAGTTGGATTCTGCTAAGATAGAATTTAAACTTTGTTCCAATTTTAAAGTCAGGTGTCTGAACAATGAAATGTTCTTTTTATCTAGATGTTTAGCTGTATTAAGCAGAACTTACCTTAAAATTGACTGTAGCCTGTAAAACATGAGCCATATGTGACTGTCTATCACTTACAGTACCAGAGTTTTAAATTATAAATTTATTTTCATCTAGCCAGTAAAAGTTTTTCAAGGGATTACAGGATACAGTCTTAGGCAAAAAAACCCAAACACCACCCCCCTGTCCATACTCTACAGTGAGTGTGAAAATTACTCATTGATCTTTTGTTTGTGTATTTGATCTCTCTTTGTGTGCTGAAGTAGGAAACATAATAATCAAAGAAAAAAAAATCCTAATTTGTAATATTGTCTTAGCATTAAAACTCTTTCACATTATAGTTGTGTTGGGATTTTATACCCAGCCTGAAATTATAGGCTGGAGTAACGTTGCTGTGAGGTAAAAGGCTGCTGCTAGTGATGTACTTGGTTTTGTTCAGAGCTGTTAAAACTAATTTCCTTTCCTGTTTTAGGAGTGGGTGATGGAAAGGGCTTTCATGTAAACTACTTCTTCTCTGCAGGGAACACAGCTCTCACTTACGCTTGTGCTGGGGGCTTTGTTGACATAGTGAAGGTGCTATTGAAAGCCGGTGCTAATATAGAAGACCACAATGAGAACGGGCATACCCCCTTAATGGAAGCAGCCAGTGCAGGTCATGTTGAGGTTGCAAGAGTATTGCTGGAATATGGTGCAGGAATCAACACTCACTCCAACGAGTTCAAAGAAAGTGCACTTACACTTGCATGCTATAAAGGTATTGTCTCTTGCCTTGTTTTGTGTTTTTATTTAGATGTATTTGCTAAGATTTCTCTAACTAAAGCTTCCAGCCATACTTTGAATGTTTTCTTAAGAGTTTTTGAATACTGGATTTTGGTTTTAAACTCGATGTCAGGAAATACTCATCCATGGTGTAATGGTATTAAGCCTGTCTACTTGTGTCCAAATGTGGTGGACGTGTATTCGACATGTTGCAACTGAAAACTTGTGCCTGGTTGCGTCCAACCTTGTGCTTTGAGACACCACCAGTTTCCTCTTCCCCCACTACCGCATCCTCTGTTTCATTCAGATTCCCTTCACCAACTATCTGCAAGTTCTGAAAACATCTCTTGTTAGGAAAATGTGAAGTTAGAATGAATGTTCCTGGAATACCTGATGGGGTGAAAATGCTGGTATTATTACTGGATACTTTTCCTTCAGTGTAATTTTGGAGGATGTCTATGAATTGTTATGTATTATGAACTTTTATGGACTTTTGACTTAATCTCTTTCGCTGTTTAAAGTTTCTATAGAAAGTAATGTAGTGCAATGGTAATCCAGTGTGCTTCCAAGGCTTTTTTTCTTCCAAAAACCTCCATAAAATTTCCAACAATTGTTTTTCTCCTAATAGAAGCTTTAAGGATGCGGATTATTGTCATAGTAACCTCTATTGTCATAGGTTTTGCCTCTGTGGTTACAGTTGGAGGATACATACTATGTATAACCCATCTGAAAATTTGCATCTGGATCTGTCATGGCTTTCCTGCAGCATATAGTAGTTCCTTACAGGGAAATTTCAGTAATAGTACTCCTGGATATGTTGGAGGGACATACTTGTTTCTTGTGACCTAAAACTTAATAGAGTGATGTAATGCAAGATCTTCATTGACTAGAGATTTCCTGTATTATCTTTGGCAAGATGGTTGAGGTACCTTGTTTTCCTATCAGTTTATATAAAACTAAGTCTTGTCTTGGAGGAGGATGCTCACTGAGAGGATAAAATGTATAACTGGTAAGGGAGAAATTCTAAAATGACAGAAGGCATAATAGGGTTGAAAACAAGTATTGGTAAAGTTCAGTAGAAGCTTTTAAAAATAGTGTCAGGTAGCATGATATGACATAATGCGTGTACCTTAGTTCTCAGAAATATATCTGTGAATACTATGATTAAAAAGCTTAAAGTTAAGTTCAGATCTACATGGACCTATCTCTAAAAGATAATCCTCCCCCAGTTGTATGCTGCCTTGGAACACTTCAATGATATGTCACTATACAGTTGAATAAGGAATAAGCACAATCCTTTAGAGGCTGAAGTCACAAGGAAAGGTTCCTGTTGTGTAAACTTGAATTAGAGAGGTCTGTCTTCATCTCATAGTTGGGCAGTATCTTTGGGAAAGACTGGCTAAAGTCTGGCTTGTCCGTTTTCCATTGGTATTTTTTAGAGTACTTTAAAAAGAGCAGGTTTCCGAATTGTAACTTATAAAAATTGTAGTAGCAAACTATGAAAATCTAAATGGTTTCATTAAGTGTATTGTCTATAGTACTAAAAGTTTATGATATTAAATACTTATTTATTTTGATCTGTTTCATTTGAAGGCCATTTAGATATGGTTCGTTTTTTGCTTGAAGCTGGAGCTGATCAAGAACATAAAACAGATGAGATGCACACGGCGCTAATGGAGGCCTGCATGGTAAATAGCCTTTAATTTTACTGCTCCCTTTTCAGTGAGAGGAATAAAAGAGGTGGTAAAATAAAGTGAACCTTTGTTAACAAGCTGTTTTGAGTCTGTAAGTGAGTGTGTGTTAGCTTTCATTGTAAGAAAGCCTTTACTGTAGTTACGACAGGTGGCCAGCTTCTCAGTCTAATTGGTCATAGGGAAAAATTATTCTAGTTTTTGGGGGTGTGATGTGTTGTTTTAAATGCTCCCTATGTGAAGTGTAGGCATAACTCACTTGCAGTGCAGTAAAATAGTAGGTTGAGCCCAAGTCACTGTTTCTTTTGCAGCGTTAGAGTTGGTTTTCCACCTTTGTCTTTATAAATAAGGTCTCTCAGATCATCATGGTATGAGCCTTCCAGAAGTGCAGTGAGCTGGATGACTAATGCATTACACTTGTCCTTTCACCACTGCAGGAAGTATTTTGCATGTAGAGATGGTGTGCTCTCTTCTTGGTTTCTGTAAATGGTGCTGTGAGGTTTTTCTTTTGAAAATAAAACAGTAGGTCGAAAGTAGTTTAGTTCTTAGTTCTTGGGCAACTCATATAATTTCAAAGCAGCCGTTGAGGAAAAACTTCCCTTTCCAAGAGCTTCATCTTTATTAAGATTGTGCTATTGTGTCAAAGCATATCTGCAACAATTTTTGTCCAGACCTTAGGTG
>WAAD01039155.1:26025-39166 GCA_013389945.1 Fregata magnificens
TTAGCTTTTAGCTAGCTTCTCTGAGAAGAACAGCCTGTCTTTAATTTACAGACCTGATTACTGTCACTCAGGTTACTTACTACCTGCTTTGTGGTCAACTTAAGATGAGTGTTGACAGGAGTTGTGTGTTTGATATCCCTCTTTCCCCCTTTTCTATAGCTCTGTGTTAGCTGTTTGAGTTACTGGCTGACAGTTCTGGTGAGATCAGAATGGCAAACTGGTAGTTTGCTCGAGGTTGCTGTTCTTAATACATAAGAAGTTCTTGAATTGGTGGAATTCTTAGCTTTATAACTTTATAAATCACCCCTAGGTATCAGTGCCCTAGCTGGACAGCTCTGGCTTGAACCTTGGGCAGAGAGGTCTTCTAATGTCTTTTTTTCTGCTCTTTAGTGTTGCCCAACTTTATTTAGATTTCCTTCTGAGGACACAACAAAAATATCTGCCATTTGCCACTGAAATTGCCCCTTTTTGTGTCTTCTTCAGGAAGAAGTATTCTTTAGTTCTCTAGGAAAATCTGTCAGCGTGTGTTGGGGCTAGTTTAAAGAATTAATCTAGCTTAACTGCCAAATCTCAGGAGAACCACTGTGTCAGGACACAGGGCTTTAAATCATCAAAGCTGCCTGACAGTTTACTCCTCCTGGAAGAACCCCATATTTCTTTGGATGGCAAATGGCGTGACCAAGGTGATGCACCTAATACCTATTCAGTTGCAGTATGCAAGGCAGCAAGAGGTTTTCTCTCCACTGAGACACATGAAGAGCATGCTTTGATTCAAGTCTTTTACTTGGAGTTCCCTCCCCATCCTTAAGTTATCCTATTAATTGTGTATGCTGAAGAAAGGTCTAATATGAAATGTCCTCTGATTAGACCCTTCGTACTTTCTATGTTGCTCTATGTATGCTGAGCACTCTTTGCATGACTTGAACCTTCCCTCTTCATTAGGTGTAGGTTGTAATCTGTTTCAGTTTTCCAAGGTCTCTTCTCCAAATTGTTCCACAAGTTTGGGTCCCAGTTTCTTAAGTTATGTGAGAGGGAGAAACCATGTGAGTGTTTCTTCTTTCCTAATGCCAAAACTCCTTTACGTTTTCCCTTTTTCAGAGGTATTGTGGCCCTCTACAAACCACACCTCAGGTGAAACATGGATTTTTGGTACTTTGTCTATTTCAAGTAACTTTGAGGAGTTTAGTAATAGCTTCTTGAGAAGCTGACAGTTGCATTTATACGCTTTGATTGATAAGGGCTCAGACTGACTGCTCTGGCAATCCTAATTCTCTTCCCTTTATGGCAAAGATTGCTTTACCCCAAGGCACTTTTCAGTCTCCTTTAAGATTTATTCGAGTCTTCCCTCCTCCTGTTACCTACCTCATTGTAACCCACTTCAGTCTCTCTGCAGGTATCTTTCCCAGGATCTAGAAACTGCCAGTTGGAGCTTTTTTGTCTGTAGAAGCCATGAATCAACTACAAAGAAAAAGAAAATATTTTTTCCGACGCCTGTTTTGGGGTTTAGTTATGGAGTGGGTTTATTACTTTTGGTACTTGCTTACTATCTCTATTACTTTTGTGTCCCAGGTATTTTGCTGGATATTTAAGAAAGTCTTATCCCATAACGCTTTCCCTACTCCTCCAAGAAAGGAAAAAAAAAAACAAAAACACACAAACCCCACATACATCTATCTCTTTTTTCCTCATGCATTTAAACCTAACTTAGATGTAGGTGGAAAGCTAAATTTCATTTTAATCCAAGTATTACCATAACTATGTCATAAATTGAACCATCGTAAGTATAAAGGCCCTGTCTTTTTAGGGTCATTTTCAGACCTAGTATGATAGTGGTTGCAATTACAGCATGAAGTGACTTCAGCTGTTTCTGATTTTTGTGTTCAACTTTGTTTTGTAGGATGGACATGTGGAAGTGGCACGCTTGCTTTTAGACAGTGGTGCTCAAGTGAATATGCCTGCAGATTCATTTGAATCTCCACTCACTCTGGCTGCTTGTGGTGGACATGTGGAGTTAGCGGCTCTTCTGATCGAAAGGGGAGCTAACCTGGAGGAAGTTAATGATGAAGGTTATACTCCTCTAATGGAAGCTGCCCGGGAAGGCCATGAAGAGATGGTAGCCTTGCTGCTGGCACAAGGTGAGATCACTGTTGTTTCTTGAGTGTTCGTTTTAAAGAATGCAGTGTTGACCGTTTGCCATTAGGTACTCTGTGCAAATTCCTCTGATGTAGCGTGTGGCTGTCACTGGTCATTGCTGTAACTACGGACCAAAGCTAAAGCACCCAAACTGTGGAGGTCATGAGCATTCATGAGCATTCACCTTCCTACCCCGTGTCTGGTCAGTTAAAATAACAGCTGCTTTGTTTCCTAGGGGCAAATATAAATGCACAGACAGAAGAAACGCAGGAAACAGCTCTTACTCTGGCATGTTGTGGAGGGTTTTCTGAAGTAGCTGACTTCCTCATTAAGGCAGGAGCTGATATAGAACTTGGTTGCTCAACACCTTTGATGGAAGCTGCTCAAGAGGGTCATCTTGAATTGGTGAAATACTTGCTGGCAGCAGGTATGTGTACAGTTCAAGTGATCTAGCCCACAGATATTACAGACTTGATATTTTATATGATTTAGAAGATACCTGGGCTTGATGGTGGCAGTGTTGTAACAAGAAACTGTATTCTCAGATACCTTAGCAAGAAGAAAAAAGCATATGTTACATCTTGATATTGTTTCATACTGTTAACAGAGGAAAGGGCCTTATGGAGCACTGGATTCTGTTGCATATCTAAAAAACATCAGTGTTCATTACAAACATTGTTTCCAGCTAACTGCATTTAGGACAAAATGTTAATACAGATAATGTTTGTTTTCCTATGCTACTCCTGCTTTGACTGAGCCTGATTATCTGCAGTCAATCTCCCTGAATAACTAGTACTTTAGGAACTGTGCCCTGGGAAATAGTGTGCAAGATTAGATTCTGGAATGTGCTGAATTTCTGTGATGAATGAGTTTTACTACTATGTTATACAGTGGTAAAAATTAAATCTTGCTGGAGTTAGGGATAAATGACACTTCAATGTTCATCTGTCAGTTTAAAGTTGGTGGAGACTAAAGAGTAGTAGTACTGCTTAAAATAATAAAAAGGAGCTGCATTTTGGAAGTATTCCTTGTTATGGCAGGTGATTTATTTGTACGCTCTTTTCTAAGAATAAGCATCAAATTGTCTGGATTTGTAATTCTAGAAAGTAATGCTCCCTGCTCATCGAGGGACAGTAACAACTGTGTCTCTTTGTGCAGTGATACCAGCATGTGACACCTGTCACCAGCTCACTTGGAATGCTGCTTGCACTTCACTTCTGATAATGTAGAAAGTTAATTGAGGAGCCTTGTTTTGACATCACGGAGTCTCTAAATATATCTCACACCTTGAAAAGAAGAAAATGGCTAATCACATTGGCTTTTTTTTTTTTAAGAATAGTGGATTACATAGCAAGAATCATGCATAGTTTTCATGTAGCTGGCATATATGAAGCTAGTCAAATTATTTCAACAAAATGGTTTTAAACCAAATTATTTTAAAGAGCAGGGAAGAAATGAAATTTGTAGAAGTGTATGGTCTTGTAGTATTAATCCTAATTCAATAACATGCATTTTGGCTGGTTTTCCTTGGCACGCAGCTCTCTGTCAAATGGATAGTCTAGACAACTGTCTGGATTCACTTTTATTTGTTTTAACAACTGAAATCTTCATTGCTGTAGAGGGAATGTAGGAATAAGTGAGCATATAGGTTTAAGTGCTTAGGTTGCCAGTCATGCCTTTTCCAAGCCTTGGCTTATCCCCTCTCCTCAGAGTATTTTTACTGAGAGCAATTTTTACCATGAGAGCAATGCCCTTGGCCTGTGGAAGCTGTTGGTCAGTAGGATATAGCTGTTGTCACAGATAAAGTGCTTTCATTTTTGTGTTTATCTGATATGAAATACTTGATAAGGTGATGTCCAATAAGAAAAAACTACTGTTGTGTTTCTAGGAGCTAATGTTCATGCCACCACAGCGACAGGAGATACAGCTTTGACCTATGCCTGTGAAAATGGACATACTGATGTTGCAGATGTGTTGCTTCAAGCTGGTGCTGATTTGGTAAGACTTCTGCTGCATCTTGTGGGGAAAGTACTTTGGTTTCAAACTGTATGCCAAAGCTTATATGCTTATAGAGCAGGAAGATGATTTTAGCAGTTGAGATTCATATATGGCTGTGAAAAGAGGTATGAAAGACACTTTTTAAAAAGCCTGCATATTCTGTTTGGTCTAAAAAATAAAAATCCTTATTGGGTAATCTTTCATCTCTTAAGTGAAGTTTTAGGTATAGCTTACACTTGTGGCAGTTGATTGTCTTCAATTCAGTATAATCCATAAGTTTAATTGTTTAGCAGGATATATTTCTGTGTTGCCTTTATTCGTTATGCTACTTTATTATTCCCAAACTCTTGTGGATTAGGGTTTACCTGCTCCACTGCTCTGAATTTAAAAATGTTTTAGTATTAGGAACTATTACTTCTCTATTTTAGTGTTAGTTTCTGAACACTGTGAGTCTCTTAACTTCTTAAAACTACAACACAAAAACCCCCAAACTAAGCCATGACTTCTAAATGACCAGCAAAATATAATCTCTTTTCTTTGTTCCAGAACTCTTTTTTTTCTTGTGACTCTTAGTTTTAGCATATTGCTTTCACAGTGTTTATTTTCTGTAATGCATTTAATCATAGCTAAGTTGTTTACATAATTGTCTTGACTTTTTTCATATTATGTAGTGGGAGACCTAAAACTGCCTTTTCATCAGCTACAGGGATATAATGTTTGTTTGGTTTTTAAGCAGTAAAAAGCAATTGATACATTCGTCTTCTAAAGGAGTTTAGGAGCCTTATGTCTAATAAGGTGTAAGCAGGGAAGATTGTTCTTTTGTTGCCTTTTTGTTTTTGCTCCCACTATTATTCTTTCTTTTTCCACACTCTGCTTCTGTGGGTTTTTTCGTTTGGCGGGAGAGGAGGGGGGTTGGTTCCATATTTTAGGGTTTTTTTTGTTCCTTTTAAATAATAAGAATGCCAGAAAAGTTTATCATTGAACCTGATAAATCAACATCCTAATGAAGTTACTTAAGTTTCAGTCTTAAATGAAATCTTTTATTTTTTTAAGTTTATATTTACAAATATAAAGAAATTAATGCTGTAATTGTGAATTAGTAATACTTCCACTCTTCTTTGTGACTAAACTTTTTTTTCAGTCCTTATTAATTCTTCTGCAGTTCTACTTCATATGTTTGTACTGGGGAGGACGTTCATGTTAATGGTGGTGTGTGTGTGGTTTTGGGTTTTTTGGCACACCTGCTGCTCTTCACTCAATTCAGTGTTGGGTACCGGGCATCAGCCACTTTAGTAGAGGCAGGATAGGTTTTTAGGGTTTTATTGGGTATTTAAAAAAATATTTAAGAACTTGATTATAAAAAGGTATAATCAATGAAGTATCTCATAGTGAGGAGCAAAGCCTGAAACAAAAAAATATAAATTGCTATGCATAAACTTTTAAAAACATGCAAGGGTTGCTGCTTAAATATCACTTCAAATTATTACAGTTGTGTAATTTTTATTTTTTTCCTCTCATCACTAAGGTGAGCAGTGCTTGTAGTCTTTAGCATCTAGTTCTGATCAGTATTGCTAAGAAAAATCTCGTGCCTTTCTAAAGTACAAGTATTTTGCTGCATTTTCTTGTGCTGCCAATCAAAACGGAGAGCTGTCAACAAAAATATAGTAAGGAAGCAAAGCAAAATTGCACATGAAAGGGAGACCTGCCATATAAATCTACCAGTTTTGAATTCTGATTGTAAGTAAATGGGGAAATGCCTGCAAAACTGCAGTGATGCTTACGGCAGGTGCATCGGCTTTGGAGCAGTTTCCTTTCAAACCTCAGTGTTACTTTGCTTTATTAGAAGTTGTAAACTGTTTTGAATAAATTCGTTATCTTTGTAATTGTTCTGAGGAAGGTTTCTGAAGTGTGTTGCCTTACTGCTGAAATATGAAAAAGTTTCTTTGGCAGCACTGTGGGAGATTATTCTTCTAGATTTCAATTTTCATTAGTAATTTAAAAGAGGTCAGATGATTTCACCAAGCTGTCCCAGGAAGTCTGTGGTGGAGTAGGGAATTGAATGCAGATCTGGACTTAGACCTCTGGTCAGTCTATCTTCATTTGTCTAGTTAATTTTGCTCTCCTGTTGTTCAGACACAGCAAATGAAAGTACATCTCCAGTTGCTTTTCTTTCTTTCGTTTTTCATCCTGCAACTTCAGTCTTTCCTGGGATTGCTTTCACTGATGTTTCATTGTTTTCCAGAAACCTTCTTTATACCTGAGTTTTATATCACAGTCACTTTGGAGCTGGACATACAACATCTTACCCTGTTGTGGAGTGGTCCTTTTTGAGGAAAATACTGGTTATGTCTTAAACAGTAAAATAAAACAGGGCTGAGGGTTGTTCTCCAATTGCAAGGACAAGTGGCACCCATTGAACTGATCCATGCTGTGCAGCACTGGGCCTGGCAGGTCGTTGAGCCTGGGGCTGTGGCCCTGCGTCTGTAAAGATGTCAGTGGCTATGTTGCAGCCCACCAGAGTGGTGTCTTCATAACGCAATATTGGGAGTGTACATTGGACACCCCTGGGTTGTGGGATGAGGTCTTTGAAGGGGTTCTTGAGGGTGCGAGGCCTCTGAGATAAGTGGAGACTAACTTGAAGTCACATTTTCTGTGTTGCCTGTTGGGAACAAGTCCCTAGTGACCTCCTCCCCTGTGGTTCTTGACAGGGCCAGCACTGTGCCAGGGAGGCTGCAAAGGAATAAGCAGTGTGAATGACCCGTGATCCCATGCCTAAGTTGGTCTCCTGTCCCTGTTTTATTTACCTGTAGAGATGTAGCCACTGCTGGATTTTGCTGTTGTGAGCCACCTGCATATTCTGTTTTCTTCCAGACCAGGAAGGCAAGGAACATAGTTTTTGAGGATTTTTCTTCTCCCTGATTCTAGATTGAGGAAAGAAAGTTGATCTTTCTTCCCTAAATGCTCTTGAGTTAAAGGAACAATAAACACTGGCTGTCAAGATCTGTTGCGATCAGTTCTCCCATTTCTTCCCAATTCAGAGCCTTTAGTCCATGATTTGGAAAGCATATAATGTACTTTAAGACCTCAAATCTTTCTTGGCTTCTCAGGTCTCTCTTCAGTTGCCAGGAGGTCAGGACTGAGTGGGATTTGAGGTGCAGACTTTGAGACTGCAGGTGTGAAGAGGAGCCTCTTTCATGCTGGGTTAGCCAAATTGGCAGAGGGCAGGAGATGTTTCTGTCGGGGTTTCCTGTATTGTGCTCATTGAAGACTGAAGTCTTCCAACTTTGAAGTTACCCAGCTCACTCTACTGAACTGATTCCTGTGTGTTGCTCATATCCAGCTGAGGTTTTCTCAATCTCAAAATAGAACCTTGAGCTAAAGTTTGAGCGTGTTTTACGATGAGGGTGGTGAGACACTGCAACAGGTTGTGCAGAGGAGTTGTGGATGCACCATCCTTGGAAAAGTTCAAGGTCAGGTCGGACAGGGCTTTGAGCAGCCTGATCTAGTGGAAGATGTCCCTGCCTGTGGCAGGGTGGTTGGACTAGATGGTCTTTGAAGGTCCTGTCCAACCCAAACAGTTTTATGATCATCATATGATAAGTGAGTCTAGACCCTGCAGAGTTTTGTCTGAACTGGGTGTGATTATTACCACCACGTCTCAGCACAAAAAGGCTGCTGTTCTTGCACATAGAAAATGGGAACTCCTGCTTTTCAGGGACTGATCCTCTGGCCTAGATATCAAATACGTAATTCAGTTCAAGAACCAGTGAAGATCTTGAGAGCTCTGTTAGATTCATTAAGGAATTTGGCTTTATAAGAACCAGGAGAACTAAAAGAAAATATGGCTGAGATGAGCTTTCTTCAGTTTGTGGTTATTTTTTCCTTAAAACTCTGCAGTGGCAAGTTATACTAGAAATGAACAGTGTCAGAGTACATGCTCATCTATTTTTGTCTGCTGGAGAGCTGCTCAATTGTGTATGGTATTTTGATGAATTTATATCTCCTTGTGATTAATTGTTTATGATGTCTGGCTTGTTACCAATTACTCTGATGCTTTTCTGATGCCCTTCTTTAAGGGACCTGTCTTTTCCATGTCCGTACAGGGGTAAAGTTGGCCTGTCAAAATCTATAGCAAAACTAGCTTGGCAGGCCTACACCTTTCCTTGTTAATGTATGCATTTTGAAATCAGCTTGCTTTTGCCTAGTATGTGAATGACTTAACGAAGCACATCTGAAGACTTCAGGCTGTGATCCCATCTGTGCCTGAGTTGCATTCTAGTTCCTTTATTGCCTGCAGGACTAGAGACTTTCAGGGTCTTAGTCTGAGCTCCTGCCATTGGACCAAATGTAAATTTTATTTGTTTACAAACTTCTTTATGGGGACAAAGCACCTACTTTAGATTTTTTGATTAATAGGAGTAAAATTTTGGAGGTTAGAACTCTGAAATACACTTTGATAAAAGCATTTTTTTCTGAGTGGTGGTATGGCTTAATAGCTTCTGGAAAAAATAACCAGCACTTCAGTAATACAGTTATTTACCTGTGTGGCAAGGATTTGTCTAATCTCAGAGGTGAGAGGAGACTTCTGTTTTCCTATAAGAGTTCTCTTTTTTTCCTTCTTCTTTGTGTCTTTACTAGCAGTTACTTTCATCTCAAAGCTTGTATAACGTAAGATATGCATGATGCATGTATGTTCCCACAGGACCTAGGTTAAGGACTATAAAGCTCACAAAGAGTATTGGTGATATGATGTTCTGCTTTTAAGCTGTATACCTTTCTATAAACTAAAAGTGCCTGTTTGGATGCCTGTTCCCTTTTAATGTAGAATCAGATCTGGATTAAATGCTGCACACTGGAGATTCCAGTCTCCTTTTTGAAAGCAAGACTGCTCTTGACAAGGTGGTTGCATCTTTGCCTGTTTCAGTATAGATGAAAACAAAAGAGAGATTGTTCTTTTTTGGACAGCAAGAAGATCCCAGCTTTTCTCAGATGGGAAGTACAGAAAAGAGTTTTATATTGGGATTTTCTAATCTGGCCTGCCTTGCAGCTGTATGTGAGGCTCTGCTGCACAGGAGAGTTGATCTAGTGATGGAGTTTACCTTTCTACTACAAGATATATGGGTGCTTTTATGCTGAAATTGAGAGATGGAAGAGAACCCGAGGGCAGCTTCATCCTTGCATTCTTCTCACTTTGCACTGTCAAGCTCTCCCCAAAGCTCTTTATACTTGTTAAAGTTCCACATGTGGCTTTCCTTAAAAGACTAAAACTGGCTACCTGGCATCCACAAAACTCCAGTTGCAAAAAAAAAAAAAAACAAACCCAAAACAAAAAACCCCAAAAACACCAAACCCAAAACCCACCACAAAAAAAACCCCCAACCCCAAACAAAGACACAAACAAAAAAAAAACCAGGCATGCCAAGCTACCTTTTGATTCTTCCCCTATGACAAAATATTTTTACAGACAGATCTTTTTGTCATTGCAGAGATCATTGCCTTGCCTTCAGCTGATAACATCCCTCACACTAACGTGACTCCTTAATTAGAAACTCACTTTCCTTTGTATGTATGAGATACTGCATGTTTGATGCAGTGTGCATGAGGCAGCATTTAAACATCTGCAAAAGTAGCCAATACTTCATGGATTTGAATGAAACCACGCTGGGGATAGCTATGTTGTCGTTACAGTGAGGGATCTGAGAAGCTGTCATGTTTTTCCATGGTTTTTTGAACCATTGGGGGAAGGTCAGGGATTTCAGGTCTTGTTAGACTTGGCCCTCAGTCTTCTACATATAAAGAAAAAAGCTGTAGGATATGTGAAGCTAATTTTTGTAGTTAACACCTTTTGGATGTTGTGTTGCAGTCTCTGGATGGTGCAAAGTACAAAGAAATGCTCTCTTTTGCCAGTAGTGAACAAAAAGTCATCTTGTATTTAACGAGATGCTGTGTATGACCTTTGTGTTCGCTTCATGGATTTGAATGGTTTGTGGTAGGAGTCTTAACTGGTGAGAGCTGCATTGCTTGGTCTTACCTTTGTGCTTGTTTGCCTAATTCCAGCAAAACAGAGTTTTCAGCTGGTTGATCTGATCCATTTAAGTTCACATTCCAGGTCTTCATGACCAAGAACAAGAAAATTATTTGTAGAACAAGAGCCGTGAGTTCTTCTTTTTCCTTCCGCAGGACAAGCAGGAGGACTTAAAGACGACTATTTTGGAGGGCATAGAGCCGGGCAAGCATCAGGTGAGGTTGGCCTTTGATGCTTGTAAGCTGCAGCCTCAGGATACATGCTAATGACAAGCATGGCTTTAAGGCATCTAAATTTCTTCAAAAATACAAAGACTCGCTGTGTAGAGTAAATAAGTCATCTTTGTCCTGCATTTTCCCTTCTATTGGGTTTTCTAAAACCCTATTTTTAAAAAACAGTATCTCAACTTTCACAAATGCAGCAAGTTATCTCATTGAGTCTATTAGCACAAGTAGCTATGTTAAACCTGTTAGTACGTATCTAGCTTCCTGTAAGGTCTTTCGCTTTTCAGATATTTACTTTAAACTGGAGGCCTAGTTGAGTTTTTGGGTGCCTCTGAAATACTGGTTTGCTACATATCTCAGGAAGGTTATCTAGGACAATTAGGTTGGTGACTGCTAGAATACTGTATCTCTTGATAGGAGTTCAATCTTGAAAATTAGCAAAGTGGCATAGTCTTAAGAACTGTATTGTTTGGCTATTGTCTTGCATCAAAAACTTTGTCTAAATCATTTTGCTTAGAATAACATTTAGATTTCTGTTAAATATTCACTATTGTCATGGATATGAGAGGCTTGTTACAGAATTGAAGAGAGGAGTTGGACCTTTAGTTTGAAAATGCAGATTTTGTTCTAGAACATTTAAATAACATACGACATTGGAAACAAACTTGGAAAAAAATATCCTAGTGAATCATACTTGCCAAACATGAATACTTGTGAACCAAGGAGAATAAGGGGGAGGGGGAAGCCCTTATGTAGCTGATCTTGGAATTGCCTAAGACAGAGAACTTGAAATCAAGAATTAAAAAACAAAACAAAACAAAAACAAAAAACCCCCAACAAAACAACAAAAAAAACCAATGACTGTTATAAGGTGCTTCTGATGACACTGCTCTTGCTCTGCTCTCTGAAGTATTGATTTGTCTAGAAAGGAAATAATTATTACTGACTGGATTCTCATTTCCTTTTTGAGTCTCAGTGGAAAAGGTGCAGATAATGCAAACTCTTACCTGATTTGGGTAATACTCTTGCTTTCCCCTTCCTTCTTATCTGGTACCCAAACCCACAGAAAATTCTTCTTGGGCGTTCTTTCTATTCAAGCAGAATTAGCAGGAGAGCACATCACNCTTTTATACCTCTTTCTGATCATACTAACTGCAATATTTCTCAGGATTGGAGCAGTGAAGAGAGACAGAATACTGTGGTGAGTCCTACAGTGCAGATAGCTGGGGAAATTGTCTTTGGAGATGAGTTTTTGTTAGTTTGCTAACTTGCTAGTTTTTGTTCTTACAAAATAAGCATTTGCATGTACTTCATATTAATACAAGGAAGAAGCACATTGGAAAGCTGATGGGGGATGCATTTGGACAGCTTTCATGTTCTCTGTCCTGATTTTGATTGTCTACCACAGCTGAAAACAAAACAAAAAAACCCAAAACAAAACCCAACCAAACAACAACAACAACAAAAAAACCCCACAAAACCCAAACTTTCAAATTTATGGCCATTCCAGGTAAAAGAAAGGATGCGAGTAGACAAAGGCACTGCACTGGCTCAGCTGCTTATTTTGGCTTGTTCTAGATGTTTTTCCCTTAAAGCTTGAGTTGATGCTATCTCTATGCCTTTATTAGGGCTAAATGGAATGCTGAAGTCATAGAATTAATTTCATCTTAAAATAAAATATGCATTTCTATCTTCTGATGTGAAAAATACCATCAAAATGCAATAACTTTTGAAGATCTACAGCAGGTGGGCACACAAATGGTTTAGTTTGGCTGGACTGATGATGTGTATGGTACTGCAAGTATTTGAAGTGTATAATAGTTGAGGATCAAGTTCTGCCTGCTTGATGAAGTGACAGTTGGTTAAACTGGGCAGAATAACTGCATTGCATTTAAATGAGGAAGCCTCCTGACATCCATGTTTAAGACTTCAGCAGTGAAGTCTGTTAGGAATTGAGTATGCTGCAAATAATATCTTACTGCTAGTTATCTGAAATACTACATTGGAATGCAGTATAGAATGGCTCTTCACTATCTTGAATACAGCTAAGATGACCTAAAATTTTGCTTCTTGCCATCTTCGCTGTTGCATCGATGGGGATTTAGAAATGTGTGTTAAATTGTTTGGGCAGTAATGTTCTGGTCCTGCTCAGCGAGTGAAGTGGTGCTCAATGGTTCTTTGCATCCGTAGCTGCTTTGTGAGTGATTTGCCAGCAGTACCAGGGGTTTACTGTGCATAAGGCAAACAGCAGCATCTGGCTTTTTATGATCTATTGGCAGTGGCTGAGGAAGGAAAAACTATGCCAAATACCAGAGTAAGCATCAGAGCTCAAGGGCATGCTACTAATTCTTGCACATTGTAGGGCCACATACTAACATAATTAGCTTTACATGTCCTGCAAATATTTCTGACATGCAGACAATCCAAAAGCATGCATATATTTATTGACAGCTAAGCAGTCATTTGCCCTGGGAGTGGAATCTACTTATTTAAAAAAAGGTGACTTCAATAGTAAGTCTGTAAGGCTTCCTATCTGCCTGTATTCACTTATGCATTATACTACCAAGTAAGCAAAGAAATGAGAGCACTAATGTGGAGTTAAACGTGTGTTAAAGCAGTGTACAATAATACAAAGTTCTTATGAAGGCGCAGGAGCAGAGTGTTTCCACTCTTTCCAAAGCGCATAGTAGAGGGGTAGAGGGGTAGTTGACCTCCACTACAGCAAAGGGTTGGTTTCTGTCTTCTGCATGGAGTCAGTCTC
>WAAD01039155.1:39232-93139 GCA_013389945.1 Fregata magnificens
TCAAGAGATTTCGTCCTCGTGTGTATGAACAGAAAGCTAACTTAAGGTGCAGCTTGCAACCAAAGCAAGCCATATGTCAAAGGACATATGCAGAGTTTTCAGGAATACTGAAACTATGGGAAGGAGTTGATCTGTTCTGTCAAATCTATTCTTGTCCTTTTATATTTGTAAATAGCAGTATCGTCCACTGTCAGTACTAAATGTTAACTTTCACTCTCCGATATACATGCAATTCCAGAAATAAATCGTGAATTTAGAGCTTGGCTTTCTAGATATTTAATTTTAAAAACCCAGGGTCCTAGCATATTATTGATCAGACTGAATATTCAGAGTGCAAATACAAACACTCCCAGGAAGATGATGTTCTCTCCCCTTGTTGCTGCAGGAGAGTTGGTTAGTCAGCATTCTTTGTGGTATTGATCATGTCTACATAGCAGGCAAATTTTCTAGTTCTGTGACTTCTCTAATACAGTTGTATTCAACCAAATCTTTCCAGTATTCAGAAAGTTTTTAAATTAGAAAATAGTTCTTGTCGCTCATTCCTTTTTTGTTGGTTTGTATCATCTTTTTATCTTCTTCCTTCTTTATTCTCCAATCTTCTTATTCAGAGACTTTTTGTGACCTGCAGTGATTTGTCTCATTTTTATTGCTGATCCTCTTCAGCGTGTTTTTAAAATGTTGTCTGCACTTCAGACATTATTGCAATTTTAAGGTCTGGCATGCAGCATGTGACAGCTCTCAGAACTGTTGCACCTCAGTTCATAGTTATTTGTATACTTCCTGGTGCTGGATGATATTTATGTTAAGTAGTCATCCCTTTTTGAGGAGGAAACAAGATGTTACTGTTCTCAAGTATGTTATGTATTTGAACACTAAAATAAAAAGGGATATATAAGTAGGGAAACTTCCTTGTGTGATAACGGTATGGATGTGGTCTTAATGCTTTTTGACAGTGTGATTCAGTATTTGAGGTAACATGAAAATTGATTCCAGTCAGTTTGTATTGCTTACAGTCAGCTTATAAGATAGATGATCTACTGAGACAGGTAATTCTGGTCCCATCACAAGGTGGTTCAAAAGCCAAAACAATGGTATAATTTTTGCCCATTTATACATCTGTTATTTCTTCTTTACAATAGGAGCATGAATCTGAAGGTGGGAGAACCCCACTAATGAAGGCTGCGCGAGCTGGTCATTTATGCACTGTGCAATTCCTTATTAGCAAAGGTAAAATACTAGTTTAAATAACTAAGTAAAAAACTTAAAATGCCACTTTACAATTCTGCATGTTTGTGATCCTTCTCCAAAATTAATCTGGTTATCTGTATATGAGCATTTGTCAAACCGTTAAGGGTTTTTTGAATTTCATTTAGTTCATGATACAATGAATCACAAAATATTTTGCTAGTTGCTTTTCCTACTGTTTTGTAGATTAATAAATAGATTTGAAGTACAGCAAATATTTTCAGTTTCTTAAAAAAAGCACTCCCTCCTTTAGAAAAAACACATCGTCAAGTACTGTCTGAAACAATAAAAATTGCAGCATGTAATGATACTGATAAGTGCTTAGAATGAAAATCTAAAAGTTGTGCTTTGCACACCATAAGTGTTCCCTCTCTTACCACTTACGAGGCCCGCTGTTATTGTTGTTACTGCCTCGTCTTTACAAGATGAGGAGGATGATGTGTAGAAGCCATCAGTTATTCAAAATCCCTTGCTTTTACCCCAGAAGTGTGTATGAATTAGGAAGATTAGAAGAGAAAAGTTTATCTGTATTCCAGAAAATACTGTACTTGTTGATACTTTCTTTTAAAAAGAATTTCCTTGTGTTTAGTTCTGAGATCTTCTCTTTATAGGTGCCAACGTTAACAGGGCTACAGCTAATAACGACCACACGGTGGTGTCACTGGCGTGTGCAGGAGGCCACCTGGCAGTTGTTGAACTCCTTCTGGCTCATGGTGCAGATCCTACTCATCGGCTCAAGGTATTCACTTAAAACCATGCATTTATCCTAGGTACTGAAAGAACCAATGTAGTTGATTTAATGGATTAGTAAATGTGCAATTTTAAATGGTCTAATTCATATCTTACATGCTACACCAGGTAGCAAAATTCATCTTCTGGCTTTTTATTTCCAAAATCTCATTTCAGGATGGCTCAACAATGCTCATTGAAGCTGCCAAAGGAGGACATACAAATGTTGTTTCTTACTTGCTGGATTACCCGAACAATGTATTGTCGGTTCCTGCAGCAGACTTGTCTCAGCTCACACCTCCATCTCAGGATCAGTCTCAGGTAAGGCATAAGGAATTTTTTTAAACTATCACCATGAATGTTGCAAAGAAGCACTTCCTTAGTAGTAAACTTCTGAAGTTAATTTAGATGTTAGTGTATACAGTGGAAAGAATTAAAAAAAAGTCTACGCATTTGAAAATGGTAGAGAGTGAGGAAGTTGATTGGTATTGACGGCAGTGTCCTGAAGAGTGCATGAACTTTGTTCCCTTTTCTGCTCCTTAGATGGGATAGTCCCAAAGCTAGTATCTCAAAATAATAATATTTTCTTGGTTGTGTTTGCTCAGTATTTTGTTTCTACAGTTCTAAACCCTTGTGACAGCACCCCTCAAATGTTGTTGCTGATTTTGGTTGTTATATGAAAGAAGATATATTGTGTAAATTGCAGGCTGGAGAGGTAGCTTTCCAGTGGAGTTAGTTGATTAAAAGCCTAAAGATGTTAACAGTTTTCCAGTCTACACAGCTGGAAGTGAAGAGTAACATCGTTAACTTTGACATATTATCCACAATAAAATAGCATGGGACAGGTCATACCAAGAGGTAGCATAGTGTACACAGTTTGGGAAGAGTGGAATGGAGGTCTGCTGTAGACATGTATCTTTGTATTAACACTTCAAGGTCTGGTCCATTCAAAAGGGTGTTTTTTATCTGAGTGTGTGTCTGTGGCTTTGTTTTAAGGTTCCACGTGTACCAGTGCATACACTTGCTATGGTTGTACCTCCCCAGGAACCTGACAGAACCCCTCAAGAGAACTCGCCACCTCTCTTGGGAGTGGTGAAAGGTTAGTATGTAGCCACTAGGAGAATATATGCAATTTGGAAACTGATAGGCTGGGGACAATTTTGTTAGAGCTTATGCATAGTGTAGTCCACTCCATCAATTCTTGAACACCTCTAAAGAAATATAACTTAAAAGTGTTTTCTGTAGTGCATAGTTTTTGCTTATTTGCTTGTATTCTACAGTACAGTAACGCTGGTTATTCTAATTTTATTAAGCTTATTCTAATTTATTAGAATTATGCGTATTCTAATTTTTTTGGAAGAAAATGATTGTGGTAACTGCCACAGTGCAGACTGATAAAAACCCATGAATAAACTCTAGATGTGGTGTTAATTTTTGAGTATTGTACATCGATCATTTAGAATAGTTGCAACTATTATCTATGAACTTGATATATCAACTTTTTTCTGTTCCTACAGTAGCGATGCAAACATGCTGGCACTGTAAAATGCCAATGCAGATCTACTTACAGGAGAATTTTTCTTGTATTAGTACTCTTGTAGGTAATCATAACATCAGGGTTTTTGCTTTGAACATGGTTGAACTGACTGGTTAAAACTATTTGCAGTCATTAAATGGCGAATTTAGCAGTTCGTTTTCAGCTATGGGTTCTGTAACAAATTCTTCATGTCTGCTAAGTCAGCTCAGAAAGAGAAGCAGATTCTCAAGTGGAAAGTTAAAAACTGCAGCTCCCAATGATTTACAGTTTTGGATGGGGTTATTAAATATTAGAGTATCCAAAGCTCAATTAGCTAGCTTTACTTAATTGCTTTATTCTGGAAGTGCTCAGTGCTTCCTAAAACAAACAAACAAACAAACAAAACCCAGGGGCACAAATGAAGAGAGAAAAAAAATTGTGTACCTGATGGTGTTTAAGTGTGCCATGACTCTCTCCATGCGTATATGCCATGTGTGTGACTTCTCAAATGCAGTTATTGTATCTTTTTCCCAAGATGTGCAACACTTGATACTTTGGATTTCATAAAAATGAGTACCAAACAAATGACAAGAATATGCAACTTTGGTTCAAATAAAACAGTAAAAAGCTATATACCAGCATGTGTGCCCTTACAATTAAATAATTATTAGTATTGCAAAGTGGGTTAGTGTTCTGGAAGTCTATTTTGTGGTGCATGGGAATCAATGAGAGATTAGTTGATACTGAGTCAGAAGACTAAAGTTATAAGCTTAAAGTCTCATGTTATTTAACCAAATTATGAAAAGCAAATGATTGTAGTTCAAGAAATAGCTCTCATTAAAAAAAAAAAAAAAGCAACTTATTGCAAATGTCAGCACATATTTTAGGCACTTTTTTAGCAGTACCGTGTTGTTGGAACTGGCACAGAGGTCTAGTTGTTCTCAGTGTTTCAGGACATGCTTCATGCGTGTCAGTGAAGCTAATCTGTGATGCGTTGCAAGAGATGTAGCAATCCAAAATGTGTCATTGGGCTGATGAAGCATTCCTGAAAACTTCGTGTGCAAAGCTTTTGTGTATCTCAGATCTTTAGGGGTAAAATGGTATTTTTGTGATAAACGCTGTGTGATCATTGTAGTGATACCACTCTTGCTACTTCGACTGCAATAGTGTTAGTGCTCTTTGCCGAACTTCCATTCTTAACTTGGTATACATACGTGGCTTTAATATACCAGACTTTCATCATTAGACTTCTTAGGAGACGAAGGGGCAAAAGAGGGTGCAAATAAAGGCATGTTCATTATTTCCGTGAGTGGGGGAGGAAAGCAGTCTTAAGTTCTTATGTAACAAAATTGTTTATCCTGGGGAAGACAAATTTCTTGCCTTCACAGTTAGAAGTAGCCCCATGAGTTTTTGCATAAACTCTTAACTACTTGGAGGAAGGAGAGGAGCACCTAGCCTTCTTAACCTCAGTGCAGTCTGTTTCCTAAGGACCTGTATTAGTTTTGCAAGAAATGCAGTAGTAACAACTTGTTTCCTGAAGAGTTCTTGGCAAGTTGAGTGTAAAACTAGAAGACACTTGTATGTTATTGTTATGATTCAAATATGGTGTGAGGTTTTATTTAAGAGAAATTCATGGTCTAATTTTGAATTATGTTGTTATTCTTCAGTAAAGTAAGAAGGGGTATGGAATAATTGCCACTTGAATAATTCTTTTTGGCAAAGGATTCAATATCAATGTTTAGCAACTGAAAAGAGAAACATTTCAGAGCTGACAGCGGGTCTAGAGAGATTCAGATAAAGATGATACGTGAAGATGGTAACTTCCTAAAGAACTGAAGAAAAATCAGGTGAAAGAAGAAGCAGAATTAGTTCACGGGACTGAAGAGACCTCACCTCTTATGTACGTGCTTAGGAAGGGTTGGTTTTAGTGCACTACGTTTAGCACGTGTCTATTGTGTCCATGTAAAAGTGAAATCCCGGTGAAGTTCAGCTCTTTGTGCTTTTGCAGGGAGAGGCAGGAGATCCCTTCCTTGGCGTTTTGTACTTGCTGCTGCCCTCGCGTGAACGTGGTCAGGATTGCTCAGCAGCCAGCAGCAATTCTGATGCAGCAGCTCAACAGAGTCTTTTGGCTAGAAAAAACAAATGTCCTATTTCTGCAGGACCAGAGGGTGTCTCCTGCTTTACGCTGCAAGGGGTGTAAAGCGCAGTGGCTGTGATGCAGTTCCAAGTGCCCCTGCATCTGGTTTCCTGGGGCAAGGGGGTCTCGGTGCCCAGCACATGAAATGGTCAAAAGGAATGCTGTTGGATTTCTTCAGGAAATCAGCTGGTGTGGTAGTGTTGCTCTTGATAATCTTGTCTAGTTTGTAAATGCAAGCTAATGTTTAATACGAGTGGGATCTGAGGCTCCTAGTGATGTTTGTGATTCTGCCTTAGTCTTTCGCAGAGCGTGCCTGGTGAGTGCAGTGGCTTGGCTTGAACCCACGGCAAATTTTTAGAACATTATTGGAAAACAACATGCTAGCAGAACAAGGGGATGCTCAGGAAGTCTGTGGAAAGCAGCAGGATTGTTTTCTTCTCAAAATATTTGAACTATGTAAGGTGTTTTTAAACATGTCAAAATTTAAAGTAGTCTGTTTCTGGAGGCTGAGTTGTGAGTTATTTTGTAAGTTTTTTTCCAGATTTGTTTTACCTCATAGCTAATCTGAAATTGTGCTTACAAGTGAACTAATTGGCCTTAACAGACTGCTTAAAACCTGTCAACATGCTGTCATTAGACTTCTCCACTGTTGTTTTCAAGTGGGCAGTAACTTGCAGCATTTCTCATTTGGGGTGCATATTTTTTTTTAGAATTCCACAAGACCTAATAGACTTAAGTTATTCACGTGAAAGCTGCCCACGTCTGCCTTTGATCCCTGGGAAGGAGACCAGAGTTCCCTTAAAGTTGAGTAGGATTTTTGGAATCTGTAAGCTTTTTAAGTTAGATCTTCAGTATACGGTATCCCCTGTATCCCTGTGCTAAATCTAATGGCTTGGAGAAAGGAAAGAAAAATAAACTCCGTGTAGCTTCAATAGCTACAAATTCTCAACAAGTATTTTTTACTCCAATATCTGACTTTTATGCCTAATACTGAATTATATACTGGCAGAGATCTCATACATTGTGTGATTTAATTGAAATAGGGGCCAGGTTAACAGTAGAACTAGAAAGATTGTATTGTTCTCATTGAGGTGAAGGCATTAAAAAAGCAAGCTGATATTCTTGCTTTTCCATTCTGACTCCTTTGAGACTTCTCTACTGCACAGTCCAGCTGCCTGTTTGTTGTTTCACGTGCTTCAACATCTTCTGATTAACTCTTACCATTTCCTCCGTATTTTCTGCCTGGGTCAGCAGCTGACCCCGTTATCCGGAATGAATTACCAAGTGAAATGTAACAGTCCATGCCTCATGGCTTTCTAACTTCACTCGTACTTTCTTAGCAGACCTAAAGACTTGTTATTCTTTATGCAAATCTTTAGCAGTGCAGGCAGATGATTTAAAAACAAGACATGTGTAGGTCCCCAAGAGCACAAGCATATAAAAATCTTTTCACAGTGGTTTGTGAAATTCTGCTCCTTTGAAGCTTCAGTCACCTGCTTGCCACTGACTAATTTAATTACATCTTAGCACTTTTCCAGTTAGATACCATCAAGCCACCAGAGGAAACTTGGGAAGAAGGCTAAAATTGGGAAGTAACTCAAATTTTTGAATGTCAGAAAATTGAGTTAGGTTTGGCTTGGTTTCAGCCATGTAACCATTGCCTGTTGGATATCATTGCACCTATTCCCTGCAAGTTTTCCACAGAAACAGCTGCTGGAGTGATAAAGATTGGCAAAAATACTGCATGGTTCGCAGGAGGAACGTAGTGAAAATACAAACTCATGTGGTCATTCAGCCCTCCACAAATCATCCTGTTCTTTATAAAGAAGAATTAAGTATATATTAAAAACAATGTAGCAGATG
Organism: Fregata magnificens; assembly: GCA_013389945.1. Taxonomy (NCBI): domain Eukaryota; kingdom Metazoa; phylum Chordata; class Aves; order Suliformes; family Fregatidae; genus Fregata; species Fregata magnificens. Next base: position 46,723 of record WAAD01039155.1, read on the forward strand.
AATTTACTTGGGAAAAGTAGGCTATGTTTTTGTTGCCCAGTTAGCCAGTTTATATAATATTGTACTTTGCATTTATGTGTATATGGATTGACTGATTGTTTCCCCAGGTTCTTAGAGCTGAATTTCTTACTGATATGAATTACAGTTAAACACAGAACTTTCATGAAAATTCAATATTGAGGTCATCTTATTCCTGTTGATGAGGCTGGTGAATTTTAATTGCAGACTGTAAATCTAACTCTCGACTTCTGAGTGAAATGAGATTTTTTTAAAAACCCTAAAGTGCAAGAACAGTGGACAAGCAATTCTGTTAACAAAGCACAAAGTTCTTAGTATCGATTTATGCTTCCTGACATCTGCCTTTTGTGAAGTGAGGAACAGACTGAATCTGGCTTTTTTGTGTTGGGTTTTTTGGGGGTGTTTTGCTTTTTGTGTTTTGTTTTTTAAAGTTCTAGGTAATACTACTGATCAGGATGACATGGTGATTCATACAAATATATACTAGGTATTGGTTCCAGCAGAGAAGATGTATTTGAATGTACAAATGGGTATCACAAAGTTGACTTTTTTCTTGCTGTCATTTTTTTTTATGCTGAAAATATCTTTTTGAATTTAACTGTTTGGATTTGGATCCACTCTTTTTTTTTTTTTTTTTCATTTAACAACTCTAGAAATTAAGGAGCTGTCAACAAGTTCCAGAATTTCAGCTAATAAAAAGTAAAAGTATAATATAACTGTTTCAGGTGGTGGCCAAGATGAAAACCACTAAGCTGAAATGCAAGCTGTGTTGACAGAAACTTCCTGCAGAGTATAATGGATTGTAAAAACCAAACCTTTGGTCTTTCTAATTTTCTGAAAAGACCTTAAAAATGAAGTAGTCATTTTTCTTAAGCTTTGGTGCTTGCTCTAAAATACAACAGATGTCTGTCCTTGCTAATTCATCAGTTAGTGCTTTTAGGGTAAGATCTGAACTAGGCTTCGTTTGTGTAAGAAAATTACTTATCTACTTCATGTTTCTCGGACACTTCCTTGGAGTAAATACCTCAGTCCTCAGACTTGCAGAGGACAGCACAAATACTTGCCTGTGCTACTGCTGTAAAGTACGAGGCTGTCATTTGGGTGTTAGCAAATGTAGATGGTACATCTAATAACAATGTCATTGGGGTCAGTAAGCTAGTTTTAGGTAGGTTTATTTTGGACGGCTAGCACCTCACCTGTGCTGCTCTATTCATTGTGAAAGGGCATATAAATTACTTCTTTCTTGGGGGAAGACAACATCCTATGGATTAGAAGTCAGGGCTAGAAGAGCAAGTTCCTTGAGAATCATAAGCACTCAGGAAGAAATATGGTATCAGACTATAAAGAGTGAATGTGTTTTAAGCAAATTTAAATTAAAAGGGTTTAATTGCTTAGGAGAGCCACCTGAGGACTATAAACATGAAGGTTATTTTTCCAAACTCTTACTCAGTGTCTAGGACCTTTAAATGTTACTTGCAGCCAGAAGGCATTAAAAACCGGTAGTGGTGTCCTCCCTGCATATTATTGGGTGCTGAAGAGACAAGGGATGGTGCTTGGGGGAGGCTCAGCTGGGTGAATGGATTATTGCAACCCAGGTGCTTAGGAGATTATCTGCAGTGTATGGGAGAAGTACAGGAGATTTCCACAGGAAACATTTACCTCTCATTTCCTGGAAAGAATGAGAAGTCAGAGAAATCGATGGGAAGCCGTGTTTCTGCAGAGTAGGTCTTACCCTGAGTCGTGTGTGTTGGTCAAAAAGCTGGCTGAAGACATGTGCGTGCTCTGCAGGAATGGTGGTGAAGGCCAAGTTGGTCAGGTTAGGGACCAGAACCTGTGGGAATATGGAAATGTAAATAAAAGAGCAATAGGTGCTACTGTTCACAAAATAAATTGGGAAACAGTCATTTCCTTACTCTGTGGCTTTCCTGGCGTGCCCATAACCACTCTTGGTTTTCTGTCAACTGAACAATTCTTTGTCCTGTAATCATGATTACCTGATGGCAGGTGGTATTGTGTAGCAACATCTGGATTTCATTGATCTTCAGTCTTCATTTCATACTGAACAAGTCTTCTAAAAGTGGCCAAAACAGTTGCTCTAGAGGCTAGATTGACTACTTAATAGTGCTAGGTTTAATTTTGTAGTAGGTTGGTTGTGTAGAAGATTGATGCTCCAGCAAAAAGATAAATGAACAAAAGGGGGGGGGGGGGGGGGNTTTGGCCTACGACTGGATTTTTAAGTCTTACTGCGCTTAGGTATTTCAAAAGTGAAAATATAGAGTAGTGTCTTGTTCATAATTATTTCCTAAAATGGGCACAGTATTTTTCAGGGTCTTGTAATATAGAAGAGATTTGGATGAAACAGGAAATTGCTACTTTTAAATACTTCCAATATTGTAATATTATATTACAATGCTTACATATTCGAAGCTACCAACAGCATCTCCTCCACCTCTGGTTTGAACTGGCTGTTCAGGTGTGCATGTCAGGTTTAGCAGATCTTTCTTCCAGTATCCCCAAGATTACAGGTTGCAACTATTTCTGGCATGGAAAGGGTGATCTGGAACCTAAAAAGTGGCCCTGCTAACTAATTAGAAGCTGATTAAAGTAAATCTCTGCACCTTTTCTGGAACTTGAGAGCCCAGCTCTTCACTTGCTGGTTTCCTAATGCCTGTCTTCAAAAACTGTGCCAAATCTCTGTGGTCATTCCCAGTCTGAGCTGCTGTCTGGGGAGCGCTGCCCACTGTGAGACCAGCCTTGGCTCCTCTACCCAGTCCGGGTCTCGATACGAGGCTGTACTTCTGCTCTTTACTTTCTCTTGTGCTTGTAGAAAAGTTTTCCTATGACAGGCTTGTTTTCTCCCCAGGTGGGACTTAATTGAGAGAGATAATATTGGTACTTCATTACTTGGGGGCTCTTTGAACTGCAGCTTTTCTTTCCTACAGAGTGATGGAAGCTGTCCAGAGCTGCCGGGTCATGGGAATGTTTTGTGTTAGGATGGAAATGATAGATAAGGTAACCTTAGGAACGACATTAAACAGGGCAGTGCAAAGGGTTCCCATCTTAGTCGCATCTTAAAGGCAGTGTTAATTTGCAGCTAGGTTACTATAATGTTTCTGCTACTTCAGCAGTGGAGCAGCTTAGTTTCAAAAGACACCAATTGACTTTTACTAACAGAGATACAGACAAGCATTTCAGAAATTTTTGGTGAGTGCAAATATATTTTTCAAGAGTGGTCTGCAAAATGTACATTATAAGTCACACTTTTTAAAATGAAAAGATAACTATATAAACCCTGAGCACGCTACAAATTGAAATAGCCAGCCAGCAGCTTATAGCAGGCTTGAGCTAAATATCCACCAGCCAGCACAAAACAAGTTATTGCTAAACTTTAGTCAAATTCTTTATTGTCTTCTGAGAAGTTGTCTTGGGACTCACTTATGGTTCAGAGACAAAATAATAGTGGTGGTTGGAATAGGTATTCAGCTGGAGCTACTGACCTGTACAAGGCAGCCATGTGAAGTACTGAGCTGGAGAAAGAGCTTACTGATGGGTGTCTACAGTGTTTGTGGGATGCTGGGGCATTTCCTGGGGTTATTAAGATTTTTGTTGTTTCCCTTAAATTTAGGTGTGGTTTGCTTTCACTCCAGAGAGTCTGGTGAAGGTATTCAGCACAGAATTGGTTCAATTCTATTTTAATAGTTAAGAGAAAATTCTCTTTTAAGAGAAAATTCGCACATTTGTTCGTTTTTTCAGTTAGTTCCTCAAAAAAAGATTCATTTCAGAGTGAGGTGCCCTGTTTTGATAGCAATGCAAAACGAAGTCACTTGTGAATTAGTATTTTGGTGAAGGAAGGCCCAGAGAGAAATAAATCGGTGTTTTAGGAAACTTAATCCTTCCAGAGCTAGTGACTGATCTGGGACTTAGTTCTTGCATCCCAGACATCCAGATTTTCGCTTAACTGTGTGATGTTTAGGTAACTTTACTAAGCCATGGCTCAAACTGTACATAGTTTTAATTCACCTTGTAATGATTAATTGTATGAGTCTGCTTTGTAAATGTTGAAGGTTTGTTTTTTGTTTTTTGTTTTAAAGCTACATATATCACTGTTTGGGTATAGCAAGTGAGTGTTAGTGCAGAAAATTATTTGACCAGGCTAAAACCTTCCACATTTTTAATTAAAGTTTCTTACACTGAAGTCATAATTAAAATTTCAGCACTTAATAGATTCCTATTAGCAAGATCTGACTGGAGGTTTCACAGATGTGGCTTTCGCGAAAGCAGCCTTGGGTTGCTTGAAGGCAGCGAGCACTCAGAGGACTGCCCTGGCTTTGTGTTCCTCGCTAGATTCGTGTTGAAGATATTTTTTAAGTCTCAATAGTGAGCAGAATTGTTAATTTGTTACTGGAGAGAGGGAGGCAAGCAAGCTGTTAATTTTGTCTCAGAACTTTTAAAAAGGTGCTAAAGCTTCAAAATGTATTTGTATACATTAAGTCTGCACTGGCAGGATTCTGTTTGTAATGTAAAGGTGGAATGCTATAGTCTTTGGAGAAATACTAGTTCAAAATACTGATCTTACTGTATGGTTAGTCTTCTCAAATATAGACTACTTTTGCTTGTAACCTTGCTGTTGGAAGTTAGCCTCTGGAAAATAGTTTATTTGCTCTGCACACCAGAACAACTTTGGGAACTCAGTAAACTGTTTAAATTGCCTTGCTCTTCTTGCTGATTTTGCTTCCCAGATGCATTGTCATGTATGTCAGAAACCATAAAGGTTCCTTATTCCTTAAGATTAAAATAGCTGTATTCAAAGGGATATTAGGATCAATATTGAAAATTCTAGCTATATGCTTTGTCCTTTCTTGTCTTAACATGGAGTGTAGGGTTTACCTTTCTGTGGTTTGACAGATGTGCAGTGTTAGTTGTAAAGATTTTTTTTTTTTTAATTTTTTTTTGGTGGGTGAGAGGGGAGGTTTGGGGTATCTTCAGCATGGCATTTTTTCAAACATTTTTCATGTGCTTAGGTGCATCCAAGCAGAAGTCAAGTTCCCTGCAGGTAGCAGATAAGGACCTACTGCCACCTTTTCACCCATACCAGCCTTTGGAATGCATAGTAGAAGAGACTGAAGGCAAGCTGAATGAACTTGGACAGAGAATTAGTGCTATTGAAAAAGCACAACTTAAATCATTGGAATTAATTCAAGGTGAACCTTTAAATAAAGATAAGATCGAAGAACTTAAAAAGAACAGAGAAGAACAAGTACAGAAGAAGAAGAAAATATTGAAGGAGCTGCAGAAGGTGGAAAGGCAGTTGCAGATGAAAACCCAACAGCAGTTTACCAAAGAATATTTGGAGACCAAAGGTCAGACAGACACACCACTTCCCCTGCAGCAGCAGTGCCCACTTACAGGGGTCTTCCCAGAAGTGGAAGCTGATAAGGGTCTGCCAGAGGATAACTTTTCAGGGTTACCTCAGGTTGACACAATCTTGTCTAAAGATGATGAGCAACAACAGTCTCCACCACCTGCTGAACAAATAGAGTTTGTCCCTATCCAGCCTTTGCCAGCACCGCAATGTAATTTTTCTGGTAATTTAGGTTATAATGGGACAGAGTCTCTTGAACTTCAGAAAGCATTAGGGAATCAGCAGAATGTAGGACAGCAGCAGCAAATTGCTGGGCAGGGGCTCTTAGTTCAAGAACCAGACGGATTAATGGTTGCCACTCCAGCACAGACGCTTACCGACACTCTTGATGACCTAATAGCAGGTGGGTTAAGAAATATACCTATTTTTGCATTAATTTGTGTGCTCAGTTTCCCTCTTTCTCCTTCCCTCCAAAAACATCTTGGGGTTTTCCAGTTTGGGAGTACTTGCTTAAGAATAAAGTTCCTGATTAGCGCTATTAATCCTAACAGTGACTTCCAATTCTAACATGAGACTTTTAAATATCTTTTTTCCAAAGTGCAAAACTTCCTGTACTGGAGACCTGTTTTAGCCCCTTTGGCCTCATCTTTTTCTGTGCTTCTTTAAAAAGCCTTATCGTGAGTGATTAGTAATGCCCATTAGGAAACCTGAAAGTGTGACAGTTTCATATCTTCTGTAGAATTTTCTATACAGGCTTATACCTCAGTGACTTTCTTCAGTGTAGTAGCCATCTCTAGAAAAAGCCAAATTATTGCCAATTGTATGGACAAATGTGTCCCCTTCTTTGCTGCTTGAGGTGTTGCTACGGTTTAAACACAACCTGGAATCCACACACAACCACTCAGTTCTGTAATGGCTTGTGTTTTCAGAATACCCTCTAAACCCTGGTTGTTGTACAGGAATATCTGCTTGTTAGATATAACATAAGGCAAAAATGTGTCCTGTTATCTGGATGAAAAGCAAAAATCCAAACATCCTTCCATTTGTTGATAACGGTGTGAAGAGGAAAGGAAGTTCCCACACATTGAGTTGTGAGACTCCCCTTGTGGAAAAAGAGGTATCGTTTTGGTTGATTTCTTTTCATGGATTTGACTAGGATTGATGTTTGCTGCTGGAGGTATATGGGATATAGCCAGTGTTGTTTGGTCTGTAGTGTTGTTTTTTTTTTAATTTGGTGTTTTTCAAGATTTCTTTGCACCTTGTGTCTGTCCCTCAGCCCTTATTTTCCTGTTTCCCTGCTCCCCGCCCCTNTGGAAATTCCATCACGCCTATGCAAGTCAAGACTACCTGCAACTTTGCAACCTCCCATGAAAACCGTAGTTGGTGGAATAGTGTGGTGTGTTGTACCAGCTCCCTTCAGCTGTACAGTGTAATTCAAAGAAATCCTCTTGTATTTAGAGCATTGGTCTTTGTTCCCCCTTTTTTGGCAGGGCATGCCTCCCTCCCACACTCTACAGTGCTCTTCAGAATATTCGGCCAACATTAAAACAAAAATGCAATTGGATTATTCTTGTACTGGAGTGTGTGAGGAGGAAAATTTGAATGGTTAATGCAAAACATAATCAACAAGGGCTTAATCTTTGGAGTAGGTCCTGTTGCTGACAGTATAACATATCTAGCGCAGGACATGTAGTATATACCCTTTCATGGTTAGGAGCTGCATATTACATCCAAAATATTCAGTGCACCCAAAATGAAAACCTGCTGCAGTCAGCTGAGTGCGAGAACTGTGCCGTTTGAAAAAAGATTGCAAACAAACAGAAAAACTTTACCTTAAAAATAATTAAAAAGATGTTGAATAGACATTGGTTCATTTTCTGAAACTGTTTACTGTTTTTGCTAAGTAATTAAAGACATTTTTTGCTAAGAAATGAGATTTACTCATTTCAAAAATCGATACAAATAGCATGCTCTTCTACAACTATTAGAAACTATATTTACAGAAATGCGACTCAAGGAAACTTTAGCTGTCCAATTCCAGAGGCTCCTGTAAAAATGTGTTGATATTGCTTTATTATAATACATTTTCTTCTGAAATTCATAAGTTTGTTTTACTTCCCTCCCCCAAAAAAATTTTTGGAAGAAAATTAGATATTTTGCTCACTTTTTAAATCCAGACTGTGTAAAAGAGTGACCCCTGTGTAAATTATAATCCTACTATTTCTCAAATTTATGTGCATTTAAAAACAAACTTAAAATCTACCTACTCATACTCCAAACTCTTTGATCGGTATTTGAAATGCACTTGACCTTTTTCCACAAATTGGCCCATTACTCCTTAATTTTGTAAAGACATTTTGAGCAATAGAAACTGTTATGAGAACTGACTTTTATATGTGTGCTACAGAAGCCAGATAAAATTGTTAAGGGGCTTGTGCCTGGTGCGCGGCAAGTCTGTCTCTTAGAGAAGTTAAGTCTCACACTCGGACATGCTGATGAACTGTCTCCCTTGATCCTGGTACCACTGGTGGAGCTGCAGTAATGGTGGTGAGTGACTCTTGGTTTAAGAGGAGCTATGAACGTTTTTATTCCTGCTGAGTGTTCCAGTTTGTATTGTGTCTACTTCAGAAGAACAGAAATGTTAAATTGGCTTTTTGCCCTCTGCACTGAAATACCTTTTATTGTTGCTCTTACCAGTGGCCACGCAAGAGGCAAATTTTTCAAAGCCTCAGTTGAGACTAGTTGTAAGGGACAACTTGCATTTCTACAAAGCCTCAAATCTTTATTTTGCTGGCTAACTTAATTGTGACAACATACATAAATGGTGCATTTATCTTGCCAGTCTACTGGCATAATTTGTCAGCTGCTAGGCGTTGAGATGGTTGATGTCAAGGTGCAAAGTGCTGGAAGTCTTGCTGGCAGTCAGTTAGTGGTAGACATGTACCTGAGTCCCCTCTTTCATAAAGCTATGCAGAAGTGACTGAGTAACCTGTGGAAAGTCAGGTAAAATCTAAAAGTGAAGCAGCTCTTTCTACTCCAGAACGTTTTGGTTGTAATGGAGCTTTAAATAAACTGTGCTGAAGCAAAAATCTTGCAATCTTTGAAGGTGTGACTTATTACAGTCAAAATTTTAAATGGGTTTACAGAAGAGAGAGAGACGTTATGCAGTTTAGAGTGGGAAAGCAATAAATTATTTTGGATCACGTATTCCAATAGAGGACGTTTTGGATCTAATTTTCATTACTCAGTATGCATTTGGTTTCTTGAAGCATCTTGTGTTGCATAGATGGAGTTTCAGTTCACATCATGCATTTACTGTAGTAGATTTCTTAGTTGGCAGTATCTGAATTGAGGCTTTCTTGCTGTTTTAGGGTATTCAGGATGAGGAACTCTTTTTTTTTTTTTTTTTTTTTTTTTTTTTTTTTTTTTTTTTTTTTTTTTTTTGGATTTTTTTTTGTTGCTAGGTTTTGTCTCTAGTTGGAATATTTTTACTCCTATTTGTTCTACTCAGCTGGTATTTTTAGTCAGGAGGTGGCGTCTCTGTGTGCTTCTGTCTGACTCTCCTGCAAGCTCCCATTTGCATACTGCAATTCCAGGCGTGTTTTGAGAAACTTTATTAACTGTTATTTGGTTTGAAAATTCTGGTTTTGGTCAGTTATACAGAATTGTGATATTGTAAGGTAATGATTTGTAAAATGACATCTAAGTTACTGTATTTAGGATTGCTGTTTGGAGTAAAACTGGTTACTAGGGTAATCTGGAGTGAGAAATGGTGACTCATAAAATGAGATAGTTACCAATGTGCAAAACCCTCTGTGCAGTAACACATTACCAAGAAGCTGCATGGACAGGCTGAAAGACTGCTCAGTCATGAAAAAGGATTGTTCTCTTTGTCCTGAAAATCCCAGTTCCTTTGAGGAAAGGGGAACTGAAATCCAAGTCCAGTATTAATGAGTGTCCAATGCTCACGGCATGGTAATGGTTAGGTAGATGCAGTTTCAGACTACAGCTGCAATCTCATCCAGAGCTGCTTGCTCGAAGTTCTGCCAATGCCTCTAGAGTTGTACTTAGATAAAATATCAAGTTCTTGCTTCCTTTTGTTTTACTCATGTTTCCTGTTATTTTTTCATGATTTTGCAAAATAGTCATCTGTGTCTTTGGAGACCTGTCTTCGACTTCACACTGATTCAAAGAAAATCCCTTTGGAAGGTTGTAAGCCCTTCTTAAAATGTGGGGAACCTGGATTTTGTCATGTGTAGAATAATTTTTTTTTTCATACAAGTCTTTTGAATATTGAAGTCTATGGAAACATCCAAAACCTATGTCACAAAATAGGTATTTTATAAAGGTCTGAGGTACACATTGTGAAAATTGATTTTTATTTGGTTGTTGGTTTTTTTTTTTTTTTTAAAATCAATGCCTGGCTATCAGTGTGTTTATTGGTACCCTTCCTGGTGAAAAGCCAAAACACCTGTTCAGTAGGAAGCAATCTGCATGTTGGGAAGTTTTCCCCTTGTCTTCTCAAAGGGTGAAAGCCGCACATTTTTCTAGTCTGTTAAAATCCTGCGGCATGGCTTAGAGATGCTGAAGGTGATCATCCCGCGCAGTTGGCTTTACGCCCTCCAGGCTGGCCTTTCCCCTTGGAGTCACGGGCAGTGCCAGTGCCGCTCTCCACTGCGGAGCTGCTGTGCTGCAGTCGTTCCTGCGTTAATGCCAATTATTGAGATGAAAGTCTGGAGTGGGTATGGTGGTATTGCTCCTCGGGGAGACGGCACGTTAGCTTCAGGCACTGTGAGTATGACCTGCTAAAGACCAGTGGTCGGCAAGACGTCCTTGACTTCCCTGGGGCCGGTGTCAGACCAATGAAGCCACCCCTGAGGGCACGGCTGGGCTTCTGGTAGCGGGAGGCAGAAGCAGAGAGGTGGCTCTCCCATTGCATCCTGTCGGTAGGACAACCTCATCTCCCTGGATGGGGTTCACAGGAGTGGTAGCTGTCCCACCTCCCATGATTGAGGTTGGTAATCCAGAAACAGACTTGGGGACATACGAGTTAACTCCAATTTCATACAAGTGTATGTGAAGGGATGCTGGAATCATTGTTGCAAGGTCATCTTTGAGTTAAAAATCTGTATGTTGTTGTGTAACTTTGGCTAAGCTAAATCAGCCCCATGAAACTGGAGGTAGAAGTTCTCATGTGTTTTGCTCCACAGAGCATGAATTGCGTTGATGCTCCGTTGGGACACCTTGCCAGCCAAACTAAGGAAATAGACAATTACACTTTAAAAAAGTCCTGCAGTTTTGAAAACTCAGTAGTTATAGAAGGAATGATTAATCAGTGGGTGTTGTAGGACTATTTGTTGTTAGATTTTATTTAAACAAGAGTTTGGGGTATCAGTACAGGGTTTATCTGCATTTCTACTGCCTTTGGTGTTCTCTCTCACATTTGACATCATTGTTACTGTGCACTTGAAGCGCTTAGCGCGCACTCACGTGTTTCAAGCACATGATGAAAATCTAAAGTATGCAAGAAATACTTGGATGTTTTCAGTCATGTTTGTGAAATGTAGAGAATTTGTGGAACCTGTAACAGCAACACTGAATATATTACATTAAGGACCCTTAAACTGGCTCAAGTGGAGTCCCTCTGCGCACCCCTGCTCTGTATGCACAGCACATACACGTGTTTTTAGATACATCTATAGTTGCAAGATCTGAAAATATTGAGCCAGTGTCTTTCATGAGGAAGGACCAGTTTGATTTAATATAAATCCTTAACAGGGTGATTTGGCGTCTTATATTTTGGAAGGAATAATCTTTAGAAATCCAATTACTATCTTGCGCTTCAGTGCATTGAGCAAGAAGACAATTGTATTGCATTAGTTAATACTCATCTGCTGCTATAAGTGGTAATCCATAGTAAGCAGATGAAGTATAGGAACTTTTATATTTGAAACTTAATAAAAACCTGGTTTGCTCGTGAAGGTTGTAATGTGAAGCAAAAGTCAACTCTGAATTCAGATACAATACTTTGTTGCTTAAATGTGGTAGCCAAAAGTTAATGCTGGTTTTTGCCGATGCGCCAAGGAGAATGCTTTACTTAAAAAATACAGTTGAAAACTGTCACCTCCCAAAATTTCAGTGACACCGCCCCCCCCCCNTGTGTTACCTTTGTCGTGCATATGCAGTCCTATAGGCTGAATTAGTGGTATTAGTGGTCACGTTGGGCATTTTTCTAAGACTTTTCCATCTGCACTGTTTTCCTGTGAGTCATTGCTGGTGTGTAATTTGTCAATGGAATTGGGAAGGTTGAGCTGGGAAGGGTTTGCAAAATTTCTCTAAGTCGTACGCAGGTTTGAGTTCATCCTTCATCTTCCCTTATTACTTGAAGCACTTGGATAAAAGCAAAATGCTGCTGCTTATTTCTTACCTGCAGTTGTTAGTGTTTTCCATCAGTTGCTTGTTCTAGGAATACTACAAAGTACTGTGTGTTTTGGAATAATTAAAGCTAAGCAGGTATTCTGTCTAATGAGGCTGCATGGTATAGAAATTTGGCAATCCAGCAGTGACAACACTTGTCAGATCCAGCTGCTATATTAGTAGGGCTTGCCATAGTTAAAGTGCACTTGTAGCTAGTGCATAGGTTTGTTAGACCTTCCTGCCAAGTAATCCCAGCTGAGCCTTGGATTCATTTGGGCTCCCCTTGGACTCTCATTTGGTTACAAAGGCAGGCAGAGGTCTTGGCCCCATGATATGTATGTGCAGGGATGTTTCTCTGCTTGTTCTGTTAAAGCTTCATTTAAAACTACTTGAATAAAATACAATTTAAAAAAAAAAAAAAAAAGATAAAGTTGCATTCCTTGTGTCCCTCTGCGCTAGATCTTCAGGATGAAATCTTTTACAGGCTGTGGATCAATCGGAATAAATTTTAGGGAGCACGGACAGTTTTCAGCTTTCTTTTTTTTTGTTGACTGCCCCCTCCTGTCTGCTTCTCTTCCACCCTTCCTGGGTTGTTTTAAGTCTGAGACACGATTAATGGTGTAAGTTCCTGCCAGTCATCTTGCTTTGAAAACCTGCCCTGGAGACTAGGTGTGCACTAACCTTTACGTGAAAAACTTTTGAATTCCAGAATGCGACTGTATTTCTGAACAGTAGGTTTGTGTTTTAGTGATAAATCATTTGCCTGCTTAGACTGAGCATATGATTGAACTCTAACAGCAAAGGTTACAATTTGAAAAGGATGACTAATAATTTTCATAATTCATACTTGTAATACATACAGACTAATTCATAAAATTATTTTCTAACTTAACACAGTTTGGAGATGATACTTACACTGTTTAACTGCTGGAAAGCTTCTTTGTGCAAGACACCAACTCGTTTGTTTTTAGGAACACTTAATTTGTTTCCCCCGTTACTGTTTTTATATTAGACTGTTGCAGATTTTTGGGACTAAATATTTTTCATATAAAATGTGGCATTCCGAAGCGTGGATTAATAACACGGTGTTACTTTTCAGCTGTGAATAGCAGAGTGCCCAGTGGCTCCACCAGCTCCTCACACACTACCGAATCCCCTACGCCTGAGCCTTGTTCACAGGCATCAAGCAATGTGCCCTCGCAGTCAGTGCTCCCTATGTATCCTTCAGTTGACATCGATGCACATGTGAGTAATTGCAATTGGTTTTGAGTGGATTTGCTTTCTGATAAGTTCTGAAAGGAAAAAATTTAATCTAGTACTGTCTTAAAAATGTTAAAATTCTCTTAAAATATTTTGATTTCTGAATATCTGCTTCTTTTTCTTCCCAACCCTGAAGACTGAAAGTAATCATGACACTGCTCTGACCCTTGCATGTGCGGGAGGTCATGAAGAACTTGTATCTGTACTGATAGCACGTGGTGCCAATATTGAACACAGAGACAAGAAGGGTAAGCTAAAACAGTAAAACAGTTTGACCATGAACTACAACTTGAAACAGCAAATTTCAAATTGGGATTTTTTGCTTCAGAAAATTACCAAAGCTTACAAAAATGTAGAATTGCATTCTTGCACTTAATGTAGAAATATTGGCCATATAAAGCCAGTGACATTGCATGCCTTTCTGTATTTTTGAAAGGAAGTGCATCTGAGTGGTATCTTAAGCAGATTTGCAAAATGCAAAGCACTTTTGTCCTTATGATTCATGCTCTACAAAAGACCTTAGCGTACTAGATAGAGTGGCTAATGGGGGTAAATATCAAATCTTGGCTGACAGAGCTAATGGGAAGTCGTCGTCAGGTTGTGTATCATAGTGTTCCCAATAGCAGAGTTCAGCAAAATCTCAAATCTTTTGGAGCTGAGAGAACAAAACCACAATGCCTCTCTCCTTGGAACTCACATTGACCATTAGAAATAAGCAACATGTGCAGTGCAGATGTGTTCACTTGTTGGAGCTTTATTAAATAGGAATTAAGTGGAAAACTGTGGCTTCTCTAAAGAGATGAGTTGATTGGAACTTAATCCAAACTGATCAGTGCAAGTGCTGTTTAGATTTCTTTTGAAGAGCCTTTAATTATATGTGGCTGGAATCAGAGCCTAGATGTGTCAGGGTCAGAAGAGGGCTGGGAAAGGGCCTGAGATTGTGGCCTATACCAGGAAACCCCCAGTCTGAGGAAGACATGTCTGATCAATAGAAGTCATTGTGAATTAACCCTTTTGTGCATTTCTGCTCCTTAATAATATTTTTGAGATTCTCAAGGTTACTTTTAACATGATCTCTTGTTACTAGGTTTTACGCCTTTGATTCTGGCTGCAACTGCTGGACATGTTGGTGTAGTGGAAATTCTTCTAGACAAAGGTGGGGATATAGAAGCACAGTCTGAGCGCACAAAGGATACTCCGCTTTCGTTGGCGTGTTCCGGTGGACGCCAAGAGGTACAGACATATTTGTGCTCAATGGGTTTGATTTGTTTTTTGTAGATAGTTTTTTGTACAGTGTTTTTTTTGTTGATGGTATAGTAAATCATCCTTTTTCTGGAAGGTTTTTAACCTGTATGAGTGTAGCTAATTTAAGTCTTTTTCTTCTTCCAAGAGGAAAGGGAACTTTATTCTTTTCTCCCTTGGCTATCCCAGTTTTGTAAGCTAATGGTTGTTATAACTTGTGGTCATTCTTTTGTTGGTGTATCCTTTACAAGGTAGGTACTTTTGTGACGGAGGTAGAGATGTTTAATGAATAACTTTATTCACTGAATGCTTCCCTTATGCATCCTCCCCACTCTCAAAACTAAAACAGCCGGTGCAGGCACAGAAGGACAGAAACTGGAATTTTGTGTTGGCAGTACCTGGTTTTAGGGGTAATGTGCAGGGCTGATAAGTGCAGATGCAATGCAGGGCACATTATACTAGTCTTTTAAGGATGTTTCCGTTTTCGCTCAGCTTTTTTGTGTGTGTGTGTGTCCAAATAAGATTTGTTAAGTCCTTCCTACTGTAGTCATGGGCATACTAGCTTAGCAGATGGCATGGAGATAGCAAAGGGCTCTGTGCCAGATACAGGAGTGGTAAGTTTTGGAACTTGTAAGGATTAAAACAGTTGGCCAAAATTGGAAAGTTTCTACTTTGACTTTTGAATTGCAGATCTTTAACAGTAAAAGTGCTGCTCACAAATAAAAGGAGACATCAATGTGGCCTGTGATAGCATTACTTATTGAACTACTTAAGTCTTTTGTTCTTCCTCTTTATTTTTTTTGCCTTATGCCAGAATCTACCTCTTATGTTTCTGGCTTAGCAACTTGTGAGGCAGCCTTTTTTCTGGCTTATTTGAAAATCAGCAGGCCTACGTTAGTAGTAAGATGAGGCCCACTGAAGTGCAGTACATCACCAGAAATGTTTTAATTTTTCCCCCTTTTATTTCTCTTAAGCAGCTTCTGATAGAGAAATCCTGCCTCATGCTTGTTCCATTATCATCAGTTGGTCTGATTTTTACCGTGTGTTTTGTTGGAAAGACCATGTAATACAGATAGTCAAACTTGGTTCAAGTGTCATTTGAATTAAAGTTGTGGGAGTTTCTGAAAGAAACGCTCAAACAGTGTGAGACATTATGGGAGTGCGCTAGGTCCCTTGTTTGCAAACTTAAGGTTCACAGGAAGAGCTTCACTTTAAAGCCTTGCATTTTTAATTAGGTAAAATAGTCTTTCTGGAAGACAAGTGCTGCACTGCTACAACCCACACAGATTAGCTGATGTATTCATCAGTTGCTAAGTCTGTACAGTGCATATGTAAAAGTAAAGCAAAAAAGGATAGAGGTTTTCCTGTAGAATCTTATCTATTGACAATGGAAACTGGTAGCATACTGGAAGGTTTGAACATGTGATAACATCCTTTCATTTCCTGTATAATAGCAAAGGCCACAATATGTCTTTTAATATGCATGCTGTCTTTTCAGGTTGTTGATTTGCTGTTGGCCCGGGGAGCAAATAAAGAACACAGGAATGTGTCTGATTATACGCCATTAAGCCTGGCGGCATCTGGTGGCTATGTTAATATCATCAAGATTCTTCTCAATGCTGGGGCAGAGATTAATTCAAGGTAATGTACTGTGTACACCAGATGAACTGCAGTATAGCACAGACACTCCATTGTTGACTACATACTGAGGCATAGGTTGGAATATCTAGTGTTTTCAGACCTCCTTGCAGCCTTTCTACACTGATGTTATCTTTTACGTTCAGGTTATCGTAGTGCTTTTAAATTGCCTTTAACTATCACAAACTTCATCTCCCTTATACCTAAATTTTAAGAGAAATTATAGTTTGCAAACCTATTCCTTCCCTTTCCCACCATTCTGGGACCTAGAAATCAAACTGTTTCCAATAGAACCAGATAAAGGAACTGGCCAAAGCACTCAGGGCAGCTCTGTGTGTTTGTTTGAAGATGTCTTTTTCAGTAAGAGGAACAAATTTACACAGCCATGTCTCTTAAGCCTCCTCTTCATTCATTGTAGGAAAACTTACATATATTCTATCACTAGAGAAAGTTAAAACTGCAGCTGTCCTAGAAGCATGTTTTTTCTGAATAAATCAGATGCAGCCTTGATTTTTAGTATATGTAGTTTAAGACTTCTGTGTGCTTCAACCATCTGAACGTCTAAAAGCTGAAATGTATTTTCCTTGTTTATAGATTGCAGTTGTCTATTGCATGTAGTTACTCTGGTTTCTCCTAATCAATTAAAAAATGCTAGTATTTTAGGTCAGTCTCTATATTTATGTATGTTATATGTGCCCTTCTGGCTTACAGCAAAACATTTTGTTCCTCTTAGATAGACTTAAATTTTCCAGAGCATTCCTCCGGTTCTGGGAACTGCAGTTTGTTTCTTTTCCTTTAGGACTGGGAGTAAGCTAGGTATTTCTCCTCTGATGCTTGCTGCTATGAATGGCCATGTACCTGCCGTGAAACTGTTGCTTGATATGGGTTCTGATATTAACGCCCAAATTGAGACGAACCGGAATACAGCCCTTACCCTGGCCTGTTTCCAAGGCCGAGCAGAGGTGGTCAGTCTGCTTTTGGACAGGAAGGCCAATGTCGAGCACAGGGCAAAGGTAAGTGTGTGAATTGCCTTTCCTTATGAGCTATTTCTAACAGGTGATTTCTCTGAGTCGTCAAGTTTCTTCAAATTTTCCTGTTACTTTAAGTCTCTCTGGGCTCAGAGTACTTATTAAGTCAGAGGACTTATTAAATGTTCTGAAATAAGTTTGGTTTTTAAAAAAAGAAGTATCGATGATGAATTTTTTACATTAGGGAAAAGATGACTGGTCCTTCTGAGTTCATAATGAAACTTAGATTGACTCTTTGTTTTGTAGTACTGAGAAACTTTTCAGGTTTAAGCTTGATGTGATACTCGTTAACAGAACAGATAGATATACATATTTTTACATATGAGTGAAGTCTAGGCAGGAAGAGAATAGTGTTGCTTATAGTGATGCTCATATAGAACAGATTTCTTGTCTACAACAGAAGTAGTGCAATCAAACTTTGTAAAGCTTTTACGTTGCTGTAGAACCCGTGGCTTCAGTACTGTGACTTTCTGTGCCTCTGAAATGCTCCACAGGTCCCATCCTTTGGTACTCTGGGACAGCTTTGTGTCTCCTGCCATAAAGCAAGCTTAAAGCTTGTGTAGACAGCCAGACTGATTTCCCCAGCACAAAGGAATTTTTGGTAACTCCTAAGGCTGCTGAAATAATTGCTGTGTCTGTCTACCCCGCCTGCTTCTGGAATGACTGTGGCTGGAGAAAAGGGGATATGGATAAAAGCCAGCTCTCAAATGGTCAGTTGGGCATGTTAGCAGCTGGTATAAGTTTATTTAACAGTCTAGCCTGGCAACTAAGTTGGGCCCAGATCAGTCTCAGTGCTAAGGGAGGCTAGAGAAAAGCTATAAAGCCAGTTTCTGAGCATTTTTGTAGAAACACTTGTGTCTTCATTTGGGATCTGTTCTAACCTCTGTTTTAGAGATCCTGTTGTAAACTTTGTTTTTGCTGTTGAGACAGGTATCTGGTGGTACTTAGTCAACAGTATGCCTGGCTTTATATAAATCAAAGCCGGAGAGTATTTGGTTTTTGGTTTTTTGGGTTTTTTTTGTTTGGTTTGGTTTTTTTGGTGTTTTTGGTCTTGGTTTTTTTTGGTTTTTTTTTTTTTGTTTGGTTTTTTTTTGTTTTTTTTGGTTTTTTGTTTTTTTTGAGAAAGAGACTGCTTGAAGTTAGGCTCCTAAACTAAATATAAGCAGCTAAATAAAAAAAATCTGATTTCCCTGTGTAGAAATCATTTATGTCTTACCCAAAATATATTGTACAAATTTCACACTGTGTAACTCATTCTCTTTGCACAGACTGGTCTCACACCTCTGATGGAAGCGGCTTCAGGAGGATATGCAGAGGTTGGAAGGGTTCTCCTTGATAAAGGAGCAGATGTTAATGCTCCACCTGTGCCTTCCTCAAGAGATACAGCTTTAACAATTGCAGCAGATAAGGGTCACTACAAGTTCTGTGAGCTCCTGATTAATCGGTAAATTATTTCTTCTATTAGCGGCACATTTGTTCTGTAGCTGTATTCTTCTGTGGCAAGGGTGCCCTTGTTTACATTGCCTCATGCATCTGAGAGCAAAGGGTATGGGAAGCTTTGGAAGTAGGAGGTTGTATCTGTTCCCTACTCTCCAGTGTTATCCTGGAGTATCCTGCTACTCCAGTGTTAATTAAGCTAAGCAGGTAGCTGGGACAAGAGGTGAGCAGTGTCTGGATTGACAGCTCTGTTGGCTGTGTATTAATCCAGCAATTCCCACATGAGCATTTCCCCACTGTCACTTGGGGGGAAAAGCCTGGAAGTAGCTCTTGAGGTCTTCAAGCGTAACCCTATGCGCTGCCAAAATCTCAAGGGGCTGCTTTGTCCTGTGGATAGTCACCACATTAATGATAATTTAAAGGACCCGTGGTTGCTAGTTGCATAGTTGTGGTGCACTAGGCTACATCAGGTGAGTGTTCGTTTCCATAGGGGAGGTTTAAATAATCCCTGTGTCGCTATGTTGCAACTTAAACAGCAGATTTCAGGGACAGAATTTCTCTATCTAGCCACTAGATCTCAGGAATTAAAGTTATATATCCAATTGTACTCTGATCTTTCGTGATCTTACTTCCTGACTTCTACCATTACTCATACCTTGTTTTACTCGATTACACTTGTACTTTTTTAGAGGAGCGCATATTGATGTTCGTAACAAGAAAGGAAACACGCCTCTGTGGTTGGCAGCTAATGGCGGTCACTATGATGTGGTTCAGTTGCTTGTGCAAGCAGGAGCAGATGTGGATGCTGCAGATAATCGGAAAATTACACCTCTTATGTCAGCGTTTCGCAAGGTAAGAGACCAACTTAATTTTATGTTTCAATGCTAAATGTTTTCACAACAGAGTTTGTCATTTGGTCTTAAATCTGAATGCTTGGTTTTGGAAGAATCAAATATAACACAGCAAAATTACTATTTTGATAAAATGCCTGCTTTAAAGTAATCATAATCTGTGTAGTTCACACAGATCTAATTTTTGAGAGGTGAAAAACTTTGTAACCATGTTAACTTTATTATTTCTAGTTACACACTGTCCAAAAACTTTCACTGTTTGAGATTTCACTGTCTTGAGCTTACCATAGTCCCCTCTAAATTTCTGCAGATCATACTTCTTGTTTCAGTCCTGCTTTTGAGACGAACACAACGCCAGTCTGTCCTGATTCCTTTGTGCTTCTGTTCTGTTCCTAATTTGTTGTTGAGTGGGATACTTTGGGTAGTTGGCACTTTCGTCACCGCCTTTTCTTGTCAGGAGGAACATTGCTTTGTGATGGCTGGATGCAAGGAGCATAGCTATAGCAGAGGAGTTTATTAACCGTAGCTGCTTTGCCTTTAACAAAACATGAAATAGTGTACAGCTTTCTTGACAAACAGCAATACTGAGCATGCCACTGCTGTCCCTCCATTGCTTTCAAATAACTTCAGAGACAACAGTTGGATACTTTCTGTGTGGTTGCACAGTGTACCCCATCAATGAGTGGATCTACCAGCAGAGGAATGTGTTTGGCAGGATAATATTCAGGTGGCTCAGTTCTCTGAGCAGACTTACCTTGTAATTGAACAATCTAGGTTAGCTCCGTGGTGCGAGTGGCAAGAGAGTGGGTTGGGGTGACAGGTGGAGTCTAAAGAGGGTCTTTTTGGCTGTTCCTAAAAACACAAATAGCTGCCTCTGCCCTTGGGCCTGGTTTGGTCCTTGTATTTTAAAATAAAAAATTACTTGTGGGAGAGCTTGTCTTTGCCACCATGATGTAGAACAGCAGACATGCTGTCAACACTGAGCAAACAGTAACTACCTTTCTTCCCAAACAGCAGCTTACCAGCAATGTTCTTGCTTATTGTTAGTCTTTTGCATTGGACTGAGAGATATCAAAATTGTATTTTGATGATGAATGTTGACAATTATATACAAGAGACTAGAATTTTCTTCGCTATTCTAGGGGCATGTGAAAGTAGTTCAGTTCCTGGTGAAAGAAGTCAACCAGTTTCCTTCGGACATTGAATGCATGCGATACATAGCGACGATAACTGACAAGGTGAGTTTAACTTTGAGAAAAGACCCTGTCCCTTATTTTCAGCGAAAATATACAGGAGAAATTCTTAAGTATTCAAAACCTGAATGTACATGCTTCCTGATGTACGTTTGATCCGGAGATTTGTACATGTCTCCTTTTTAATACAGAACTTTAAATTCTGATTTTTTTTTTTAGAGTCCTGTTGAAATAGTTTGTATGTTTATGAATACAGGGAAGCTAATCTCATGTTTGTAGAGCAAGCCTCACTTAATTTTAGTTTATTACGGCGGTAGTAAGACAAGTTTGCATTCCAGGACCTGTTGAAAAAGTGTCACCAGTGTGTGGAGACGATTGTGAAAGCTAAAGACCAGCAGGCTGCAGAAGCAAACAAGAATGCAACTATATTGCTCAAGGAGCTAGACCTGGAGAAAGTGAGTAGAGAGTGGCTGTTGTGTAGCATAACGGTTTGAACTATGTATTAATCTATAGGCTGTATTTCCTGCTCGTGCTTCTTGGGGCAGTAGTTCTTCATGCTGTGACTATATGTGCTTTCCTTCCTCTAATGTACAAAAAGTGAAGTGTATACTGAGGGTGGCAAATTAGAACTGACTTCTGCTTCAGCCACTCCATTGTCCTTTTTTAGGAAAGCTTGGACTTGGCAATAGTTACCTTAGGTAGTAGCTCTCTTGCATTACTTCAGCGCAGATGACCTGTGAATAGGAGAGGTCTTCAGTCTTGGTGGTGTGATACATGGTACGTTATATATTGTGTAAGATGTAGTCCGTAAGCATTTAATGGACTTTTACTCAGTGTTACAAAGGAGAGCCTACAAGCTGCCTGATGAGCTATATGGAGTTGAGCAGATAGTGGCTAAAATCAACTTCTCCCTCACTGAGAATACTGTGAAGTGTCCCAGAGTAATGCAGACACTTCTTAAGCACTCCTTAGTGGGCTCTCTTAATGGAGGCTCTTAAAATTTTTGACGAACAAGTTCCGTATTAGTTTATTAAATTTTCCAGGTTGCTGACTTGTTAAACACCTATCAGTTGCGGTGCAAAGCTACAGTATAGCATAGTTGACTTGACTGATTTCATATATTAAAAAAAGTGGTTAAAAGGATGGCAGTTTTTTCTGCAAAATACTCTGGGCGATCTTTTTGAGTCAAAGATGTGAATATTGCTGAAAAAATATTAATGAGGTTATTAAATGTTTTTTGAGAAAGGAATGAAATGATGAGAGATTTTGCTGGTTTTCCAGTAAAATTATATATTTTTTTTTTAATAATACCTCTGTTTTGGTTGTTATTTTGTTGTCATTCCTTAGAAGTTTTAAGACCAACTAGTCCTGTTGTTCCATAAGGTCTGCCCAGGTTCTGCGTAATGATTCAGTATGTGACAAAGTCATTCTAGTTCATCGTGCTCTCTCCTTTCTCCCTCCCCCCAGATCTCTAGGGAAGATCTGAATTATAAGTATAATTTAGTCTGTGTGAAAATGTTTAAATATGTATCCTTTTCACCTACATAGTCAAGAGAGGAGAGCAGAAAACAAGCTCTTGCAGCTAAAAGGGAGAAAAGAAAAGAAAAGAGAAAGAAGAAGAAAGAGGAACAAAAAAGAAAACAAGAAGAAGATGAAGAAAACAAGCCTAAAGAAACTCTGGAACTGCAAGAAGATGATGATGAAGAAGAAAATGATGATGAAGGTAAAGAACAAGTGTTTATGAACAACATAGTTGTGGGGGTGCCTTTTTTAACCATCTAGGTAAGGGAATCTGTTTGAAAGGTGGCTTCTCTGGTACTGTGATGTTCCATAGCTTCTGCCCTGGTTGTTCCCTCTGCAGTCAGAGTTCCTGGCAAAACTCCAGTGTTTACTTTGGTTTTTTTCCTCAGGTATTCCCAAATGTCTTTCACTCTTGGAGGACTTACAGCTGAATGTGGTGCAAATAGTCTGACAGCTCAGCAAGGAGCATAACTTCAGCTGTAGCATCTTCAGTTAGGGCACTGATTTCTATATTTTGTGGGTTTTGATTGTATATCAACTGTTTTTCTTTCAGTGGAGCAAGAAGTTCCTATAGAGCCTCCTAGTGCAACTACTACAACTACAATTGGAATTTCTGCGACTTCAGCTACTTTCACAAATGCCTTTGGGAAGAAGAGAGCTAATGTGGTGACTACCCCCAGCACAAATAGAAAAAATAAGAAAAATAAAACAAAAGAGACTCCTCAGAATATGCAGATAATTTTGCCAGATCAGCATATATCTCTAGCACAGCAAAAAGCAGATAAAAATAAAATAAATGGAGAGCCAAGAGGTGGTGGTGCAAGTGGGAACAGTGATTCGGATAACTTGGATAGCACAGATTGCAATAGCGAAAGTAGCAGTGGAGGTAAAAGCCAAGAGTTGAACTTCACAATGGATACAAATTCCTCTGAGCGGCGCTATGCCTCGTTGCTTATCCCCTCTCAGGAAGAAAAAACGAGCACCTCAGCTTCAAAAACACCAACGAGGTGAGGCTGCTGTATTGCTTCCCTGTTGTTTCACGGGGTTTCACCTATGCCAATGTAAATTTTCTATAGCTTAAACTTTACACCAGCAGGTACATTCCCAAAGTCTTGAGAGACTGAGTTTTCTTTATTTGTGTAGCTGTTAAATAATACTGTTAAGTTTGTTGAACGCAACCTCTTTAAAATGGTAAAGATAAGAATTTTTTTGGCATTGCTGCCTAGTTTTTAATATTACTTCAGCAAAACAGCCAGTTTTCTCTCTGTGCTATTTAAGCATTCATGTTGCATTGTCAACTTTATTAGAATAGATTTTAAAGTAAATAAGCTGGGATTTTAAAAAGGAAGTGCCAGCTTTACTTACCTATTTACAGCAGTGGTTTCATTAGCTTTTGATTGTTTTATAGTTTCATCATTAACTCATTTCAATTGCAATCTCTTTGTTTTAAGGAGGGAAGAAGTTGATGACTCTGAGCATTTCACCTGCCAGGTTGATGGCCAGTTTGATTTAACCTTGTCGAGCCAGAGGTGAGAGTCAAAAGAACTCTGTGAATGTACACGGGCTATATGAATGATTTGGAAGATCATTCAGCTGCTAGGGAAAGAGCTAATAACTTTTATAACAGCAGTTTCTGAATAGGTCACTGGTCTGAATCAAAAAGCTTAGATCCCATCTGAATCTGTAGTCTTTGCTTATTTTTACATATAAGTAGTGTAAGTCTGATCCTTCACAGTTTTCTTTTTTTCTTTTCCTGCATTAAGGGAGGGGAGAGGGTACAGGGGTTGATCAACGGGACACCTGGCTGACTGAGAACCTAGCTTCAGTGCAAGAATGCATTGGGGATCATTATGGGATCAAAAAGAGCAGCAAGCGAGAGGGCTGTTGCCAGACTGATCGAGGCACTGTTCTGGGAGTGGCTAGAGAGTCGGGATTTTCCTTTTCTTTTTTTCCCCAGATTAAAGTTAGGTGCAGAATGAGTGGATTTGTCAGCCCTTGTGGTTGGGGCATGTGTGTTTTGGACTACCCTTAGGAATGTTAGAAATTGGATTTTGTCTATGTTCTGTTTTATGAACATAAATTGTTTCTGCCTTGGACCTTTTGTCCAATGTTTCCTACAAAAGCCTTGGAATCCTGTGCAGTTCACTACAGCAGGACTAATTAAATGCATACTTCTAACTCCTTGTTAGAAGTGGTGCTTCTGTTAAAGTACACCTAAGAAAAAAGACAGTATATAAATATCAAAATGAGGCTAATATATTTTACGAACTTCTGCAGGTGCTCTTTGGCTCTTGCACTAGGCAGACTTTGTCTGAAAATCATTTCTAAATTTGCTCTTCCTGAATTCCTCTTCTCTTTAGTCATAGGCATGCCAATGACAAGGCTACTGTAATTGAAACTTAAACTCAGACTTCATAACGGTGCTTTCTGAAAACATACCTAGACATTTTCAGACAAAGCAGAATAAAGCTTTTAAAGTCTACTCTGGAATCGATATTCCACAGTGGACTTTGTTCTTTTCGTTCATATGCATTTTCTTGTTCTCTTTGCCTCAATCTTACAGTTATCTGAGGACAAGTAAAGTTCTCCGTAGAACTTTCAAATGCCTTGGGCAGGTGTATTATGAGAGAGTAAGGTAAAGAGAGAAGATGCTACCATTTTAAAAGGCATATTGTCTAAACGTTGCTTTTCATACAATCAGTATGCTTGGGTTACTTAAATGTGGATAGATCTCTGAAGTTTGTATAAAGTGTAGTGTAAATAACCAGTTTGCCTGCAAGAAGACACAATGAACATAAAATGCTGTAAAGAATGGGGAATAAAGTGGATAAATAAAAACTTGCATATACTAAAGAGGAGGAGTGATGCTTAGCAGGATAGCTGAAGCATGAGATCCTCTGTAAATTTTCCAGCTATGCCATAGATTTGCTGGGTTGAATCACATAAGGCTAGTCTTTCATTGACTTGTGAAGATTGCTGCCTATGTTTTGGTGCTGCAGATGAACTTCTGAGTTCCCAGTGCTGCTTTTTTTGCCTCTACATAAGATTGGTTAGCCTAACAAGAGATTGCCTGTTCTCTCTCGCGNCAGGTAATGATATTTGGGCACCTCCTTCCAAGCTGATGTCACTGGGACTTAAATACATAAATATGCTCAAATATCTGTGCCTCAGTTACCCATTCATAAAATGGGGGTGAGGGGTAGAAGCAGTTTCTAGGTAATCTGTAACAATGAGAGCTGAAAACCAGACATTTTCAAGTACTTAGTAAGAAAGAGACATTATTACCAAAGTACCTTTTCTTAAAAAGCTATTCAGACAGGAGAACACAGTATAGATGCATAATCAGGATGTGCCTAAGTGGCTGTGTACCGCCTATTATAAACTATTTTAATCTGATGTCCTTGGTGCTTCTGGTATTACTTCATTCAGTTTAGCGCTCCACTTTTTGGAGGAGGAGTATAGACTGTGGACTAAAAGGTAAAAAACCTACCTGTGAAGTCACCCAACAGTTGTTCCAGGTAAAAAATAAGAATGAAAACAGTTCATGCTAGTAGTTTTAAGCTGCAGAAATGTATACTGTAATGCTGTCATTTTATTCTGTAATTTGTAATGAGCACATTTCTGTTCCCAGACTTGACGGTGAAGGTCACTCAAATTCTTTGTCAACTTCTTATAAGCCTGTTTCCCTGCCTCTGACCTCTCCAAATGTAAAGCTGAATCTGACTAGTCCAAAAAGAGGCCAGAAAAGAGAAGAAGGCTGGAAAGAAGTGGTTAGAAGGTAAAGACTTTAATTCTATGTTTAAAAACTATCTGTGAGCTTTTTAGCTTGTAAATTATTCTCAAATATAGAATGTCCAGCAAGCTTATTTAATTATTTAATTGTATAATTAATTTATAAAAAATCTACCCCCCTTGCTCTTGCAGTGCTGTGAAAACAAATTGCAGTGCTAATTTGTAGTAACTCCTCACTAACTTAAAGTCAATATGACATGAACATTTTATTTGGCATAAGGGTTTTCTTTACCTGTGACTTCAGTGGAGTAAAGCATATGGGGATAAGATAAAAGGGGGAGGGAGCAGATGGCAGTGAAAAGCCCCTACAGCAGATGATGGCTTGCACATGAACTAAAGGCAGGACGGATGCTAATAGAGTAGAGGTGGATGATCTCTTCAAGGCTAAAATTCATTGTGCTTTGGGCGGTGACCTTGATTGCTGATTCCATGGAAAACTGTCACCTCCAAGTGAGCACTAGAGGTGCAATTAGATTTAAAGATTTTCTGTAAAGCAAACTTTCCCTTTGAAAATGTACTGGGTTTTATTATATGGCTATTAACACCCCAGTATTTTTTCTGTAACCTTTATGATGTCTACTACTTGTAACTAGAAATGATCACCTGGCTTTCCGTTTTTTGTTCTCTTTATCAAAAAGGAATATAGCATGAACAAACAAGTGTCAGATGCTTTGGGTGCACTTACGATGCCCTCCTGCTTTTGTGTTCTGCAATGGTAGTGACCAAATATGCTCACTTTAGAGAATTTTAGGCTATGTGCAAAGAACGTAATTGTACGGAGGATTTAATGCATTCAGATTAGCGGAAGCCACAGACTGTTCTTAATAAAGGCTAAAAAGGCAGTTTAATCTGAAAATTTAAGCATTTGAACCCTTAGAGAGTCGGTTTGGTCTCTGCCTTTTGTTGTGTTCGCAAATGGGGTTCTCCACTGTGACGTGGCCTTGCTAAATGTATGGTTGCAGACTGCCCACCACTTGGTGAGTCGTGCAGGCATGAAACCGTTAAACAGGCAGCTGACTTTTCCAGGGCTGCACACAGACCCCGCCATTGACCCTGGAGCTGCTCCATCTCTCCTCCTGGGTCTCTTGAGTCTCATAGGCTCAACTCAGCTGCTTGGTTACGTATTGTTTGCTCTTCTGCTGGAGATGGTAGGGTTCTAGAGATGGCATCCAAAACTCAACCTTTCTTCATCCCTGAGGAATCAGGCCTTGTGTCATAAAGAACACGTTCATAAAGTGTTCTGAACTGGTGTTTGCTATGCCCTGTCTGATCAAAGCATGCGTCCTGCCAAAGAGCTTTTTGGTGACTTTAGATGCATATGCAAAATGCCCGGGAGCTGCATGCCTTTCTCTCCTAAAGTCTCTCCTGGTCTCAGCAAGAATTCTTCTCCTCTCCTCTCCCCTGAGTAATCCCCTGGCTAGAAGGGATGTCTATCAAAGAAGTAACCAATGAAAACATCCCTTCTGCCCTTGACAGGCAAGTAGGCAGAGTTTTGAAAGACCCTCCCCCTAGCAACACTCTGCAGCCAACACCAATTGAGCAATTTCAGCTGCAGAGAGGAGGGCGCTGCTGTTCAGGAGCAAAAAGGTACTGTTTTGGGCCCACCTCAAGGTAAAAACCATCGAGCTTGGTGGGTAGGGAGGGAAACCGGAGTGGGTGATGGGTGGGGGGGGCGGGGCTGGGCACTGGGGTGAGTTTTCCTGGAGGGGGAATGTCTCCATGGGTGGTGGCATGGGGTTCCTAGTGGGCTGAGGTGGAAGCAGACCAAGATATGGTTAAGAGCCCTGTGAGTAATGTTGGTGTATCTTTAAAGTTAAGTGATGATGGAAGCTCTGATTTGGGGAGGGAGTCACTGGGATGTCTAGCTTGAGAGAGGAGCCCTGGGGGTGGAGGGGGGAAGAAAGCCCAAAGCATGAAACAGCCTTGGGAGGAGAGCTGGGTGCATGCTTTGAGGACCTGGTTTCTGGGGATGGGGGAGTGTTGTAGCATGCTCTCCTGGCAGGAGAAGGAGAGAGAAAAAACACCTTGGCAAGATGAGGTGATGCTTTAGAACATTTCCATGTATTTAGATGTGTTTAAAATAAAATGGGTTTCCTTTAAGTCCTATTAAGTGAGAAACAATTTCCTGAGGATCAAGTTACTTAAGTTTCCAAGACTGGAATAGCTCGGTGAAGCTGGCAGCCTTTTCAGGGGGTCGTGGTGATCTGTTCAGAGATGCCTGCACTGTGATCACAGTGGTTTCTGAAACCCCTTTGAATCCCCTCTAATTGTTCAGTGTTGAACTATTGCACATCACTGGCAAGCTTGAAAGTGGTGTATGGTCTTGAGACGTCCAGCCTTTAAAGTCTGGGGACAGTGGTGGCTCAGAGAGACCTTGGCTGGGGTCTGGATGCAAGCATAGCTCGTGTTCAAAGACTTCCCAGTACTGTATGCCTGCACTGACCCACCAATACCATGTGAATTAGGAAAATCCTAAATTGACTTATTTAGCTGAACACATGGGTTACAGTGTTGTGGCCTGACAGTGAGCCTGCTTCTAAAACATCTGTGCTGCCTTCACAGTGGCTTCCAGCAGCTCCTTAAATCACACAACTGCACAATTTAACTGTCTGCTATCCACGGTTGTGTAGTGTCACCCATAAACTTTCAGATCTCGAGGTCTGAGAGAGGTGGATACTAAAACAGTTGTGAATGCAAGTGGTATTACAGAGCTCATCACTGGGAAAACATTGGAAAACCACCTTCTCCTTGCTATAAATGATCAAAGTAGCTAAGCCATGGGCTTTTATATTTGAAGCAGCACTATTTATGTAAATTTAGGTTGATAAGCTAAGGATTTGCCTCACTTTGAAGGTACACAAGATAAGATAAAATCCAAAAGTGTTTCTGAAGCAGTGTGAGGCACATACATCTGTGTTACAACAGTGGTGGAATAAATGCTTCTGGAGAAGCCTGGATGATGAGCAATTTGAGTGGGGGAGTTTTAGAGAGGCTCCAAAGGGTGAAGAAAATATCAGCAGAAAACCACTTGCTGCCCTGAATTAAGAATATTGCTTCAGCCACCTGTCAGACAGCAAGGGATTTTTGTATGCCTTTAAAGTTTGAATACATTTCACAGATTTGTGATCTTTGTGATATAGGTCAAAGAAATTATCTGTCCCAGCTTCTGTCGTGTCTAGAATAATGGGAAGAGGTGGGTGCAACATCACAGCAATTCAAGATGTCACTGGTGCCCATATTGACGTTGATAAGCAAAAAGATAAGAATGGAGAGAGAATGATCACTATAAGGTACAGTATCTAGAAATGAAAGTCTCGAGTTAGTTCACAGTGTCATTTATTAACAAGATTGTTTGCTTTTTAAGATGGGACATATTTAGCTTCATGGTACTAGAATAGAACATATATTACTGCTGCCAAGATATGCTGATGGTCTACTTCTTCAAAGTTAATCCTTAAGATACGCAAAAGTCAAGAAATAATTTATTGGAGTAAACATGCAATAGACTTGCAGATCAGTATAAAATTGAGGCTACGGAATGTTGCACAAAGCGGGGTTTCCTTTTGCAAAAGATAAATACATTTGTATTTAATCTAGGGGTGGTACAGAGTCAACGCGATACGCAGTGCAACTCATCAATGCCCTTATTCAAGATCCTGCCAAGGAACTGGAAGACTTGATTCCTAAAACTCACATAAGAACACCTGCTTCGAGTACCAAATCTATCCATGCAAACTTTTCATCTGGAGTCAGCACTGCGACTGCTTCAAACAAGAACTCCTTTCCTCTCGGAGCACCGCCCCTAGTCACATCGCAGTCATCAACACTATCTACTTTCCAGCCTACTAACAAATTAAACAAGAATGTCCCAGCGAATGTGCGCTCATCTTTTCCGGTGTCTCTTCCTCTAGCTTATTCTCACCCTCATTTTGCCTTGCTGGCTGCCCAAACTATGCAACAGATCCGGCACCCTCGCTTACCTATGGCCCAATTTGGAGGAACTTTTTCACCTTCACCGAACACTTGGGGACCATTCCCAGTGAGACCAGTTAACCCTGGCAGCACAAACAGCTCTCCAAAGCATAATAGTTCGAGTCGTGTAGGTAGTCAGAATGGAAATATTTTACAGACGGAGTCTCCTGGATTAGCTACTTCTAGTTGTCCCATTACTGTCTCTTCTGTAGCTGCTTCCACCCAACCGCTGTGTGTAACCAGTAATCGGACTCCCTCTTCGGTCAGAAAGCAGTTGTTTGCCTGCGTTCCCAAGACGAGTGCTGCAGCAACAGCAATCTCAACTGTGACAAGCACCTGTAGCACTCTGCCTTCAGCTTCCTCTGCACCCCCCAACAACGGGCAAGGGCCCGCAGCGTTTCTGCCATCTAATGCTCCACAAACGCAGCATTCTGCACTTAAAGCGGACTCTTTCTCGGCTGTCTCAGCACCCAAAGAGAAGGTGTCAACACCAGACCAGCCCGCTGCAAATGCGTGTGCACCATCTTCGGTTGCAAGTAGTTGCAATATGTCAGTTAGCAGCAACTCAGGAGTCACCGAAACTCGCCCGTTGAGCAGCCCTGCACCGCTAAATAATGTCCAAGATGAAATACTGCCAACCAGCATGTCAGAGATCAATCCTTCCATGTCGATGCCTTTTTCATCCAGCTCCGAAACTGCTCCTTTAAGCTTAGCGTCACCCAGGTCAGTTGTTGCAGATAATCAGGACAACAGTAACTTACCTCAAGTAGCTGTACCAGCACCTCGAGTTACTCACAGGATGCAGTCCAGAGGTTCTTTCTATTCAGTGGTACCAAATGCAAACCTCCATCAAGATCCTCAGTCTATTTTTGTTACGAATCAAGTTCCTTTAACACCTTCTCAAGGTCCGCCTGCTGCAGTGCAGCTTTCGTCAGCCATGAACGTTATGAACGGTTCTCAGATGCACATTAACCCAGCAAACAAATCATTGCCTCCTACCTTTGGGCCAGCAACGCTCTTCAATCACTTTAGTAGTCTTTTTGATAGCAACCAGGTGCCAGCTAACCAAGGATGGGGAGACTGTCCACTCTCTACTCGAGCAGCAGCTGACCCATCTTTCACTGTTCAGTCTACCTTTCTGAATAACTCTGTGCTAGGGCACGTGGAAAATGTGCATCCTGACAACTCCAAGGCTCCTGGTTTCAGGCCACCTTCCCAACGGGTTTCAACTAGTCCTGTAGGTAAGTCATTAAGATCATGCACTGGATAGAATTCTTTCTCCAACCATTACACTTTGATCATCTCAAACTGATTGAGAAGTAGTTTACAAATGACAGAGAATACTAATGTAACAAGGATGGCTTATTTTTCCAAGTGCTCTTTAAAATGTTGATGATGATTTTTTTCCTCTTTTCTTCAGCTCTTCTAGGATGTTAGGTGTTGGGAACATTGCAGACGTTGCATTGCTTGTCCTCTGTAAGACACAGGAATGCTTCCACCTGTTTGTAGAGTTCAGAGTAGCATTGATTTTAGCTTTTGGGTTGGAATGGAACATAGGGTCGGGTGATACCAAACCTGAAACAGCAGGGCCAGGACTCTGGACAGGTTCCAGCTGCAGGAGTGACTGCATGCAGTTCTTCAATATTTTAACTGAGACTCCAGCTTGACACAGTGTGGGTGAACTCTCTGTACTTTTTGTCTCTTGATATGGCTCTGGGATTTTAATAAGCTTATGTTGTGCTTTAGGAACTTGGTGTGCTACTGCATGGTGTGTTTTGTTAGGAAGTTACTGTCCTTCTGCTGTTAAGTGTAGCAGTTCAAGCTTATCTGCATTCATTTGAAATAGGTTAGGAACACTTACAGTGAGCTCCCTGCCCTTGCTGTGCTCTGCCTAAAGGAGTATTATCATCTTGGGTTCAAACTATATTGCAGGCAACTGGCCGCACCCATTTGGCTGGAAGGGACCTTCAAGACAGCTAGTCTGTGCCACCCTGTTCTCCCCTTCATTCTTGCCATAATGGCTTTATGGTGCCTTGAAGCTGGGTAGCTAGAGAGCCTTGCTTTGAAGTTGTCTTTACCCCTGCAGTGTATGTTAGGTATTGGGGACTTGAGTGCTGGACTGGGGCAAGTCCAGTAGTTTGACTTTCAGACTAAAGGAGAAGGGGGCATTTGGAAGATGTGTTGGTGAGGAAAGAAGATTTTCAGCATTCCCATTACTCTCGGTTGATTTACAAATGCGCAGGTTGTCTGAAAACCAGAACACCTCTCTCTGACTAGCTTTAACCACAAAACTGGGATGTTTGCTATGACTGTAGTTTTCTTAATAGTTTAATTTGGGCTGTATAGCTTTGCAAAGCGAGTGAATACCTAGAGCTCTTGGGCCACGTCCAGTCCCAGCGCAGTAAGCAGAACCAGCTGTAACTAAGGCTGTGGAAGGTAAAGCAACTGGACCTTGTTCATCAGATAGGCTGCTAATAAAAGAATTGCCAGACCCTCCTCAGCAGACTCCAGAAATGCTTTACATTGGCTCAGCTTTTTCTCTGTGGTGCTCTAAACTGGGAGTTGGCTGTTGCTGGAATAACCCCTGGGGAAGGAAGCTTATGGCAAATGGGATCTGCTGATTTTTCTGATGATCACATCCTGCGTATACAAAGATGGCTGACTTCCCATAGCAGCAAAAAAATTTGCTGTTTCCTAATGCTAAGGTCATCTGTTTGTCACTGGGAAAAAATTCTTGATCGTTTACGTATCCTTAAATGACTGTAAGTATTTAAAAGGTAGTCTAAATCTGTTTCTTCCCTGAGTTAGGAAGGTTAGGTAGATACCCAAGGAGAGCTCATGTGGTTGACTTCGGCGGGGGGTGGGGTGGGGTGTAAGTGTGAAGTTGTTCTCAACTGAAGCACAAAAATATTTGGACAGAACATTTTTTTTCTGAGCTGGAATTTGATTGGGATATTGCAAAGTGAAGAAAAACTGCAAATAGGTAGTTGTGCCGCTAAAAATTCTGCCTGGCAGGAGGTGACTGGTTAGTCAGGTCCTTAGTTGATTCATTTAATGTCATTCTACTTAATACTGCTTTTGATCACCTTTGTTTCAGAATCTAAATTGTCTGTCACACAGGAGGAGGGGGGGTTAGGGGAGCCTGGGGAGAAGGGGGTGTTTTGAAGGTGTGATAGTGAGGAGAGGAGCAGGAATGGTAGGCTGAGACACCTCTCCAGTGCCTTTCCTTGGAGCGTAAGTGTGGTCCTGTGGTCTACCCACCCATCTCATTCACTGGCTCTTCCCAGGGCAACAGACCTTTCTGCTCAGCTCAGCCTCTGAGGTGGGCTGAACTGGGGACTACCTTGGCTGTTTCCATAGGGTTTGGTGGCAGGTTTCATGAGATTTTGAGAAAGGGGGAAAAGGGCCAGTCACTGCTGGCTTACGCTTTGGCCAACAGCAGTGCGACGGAAAAGGAGCAGTCTGGGCCTTGCCTGGCAATTCAATACGCTTTTGTGTGACGAGAGGGAGTAGTAATGGCCATCAAAGCACGTGGACACCGATCCTCTAATATCGACTGTAACTCTACACCTGATGGAGCAGAGGTTTGTCTTTTGTGCCTGTCTTGCACAGCTGGGCTGTGGCAAATTTTTCCACAAATCAACATCTCTTGGTGATCACCTCTAAGCTGATTTGATGGAGATTTAATATAACTTGATTGTGCACTAAACCAGCTTTTTCTTAACGAGTTGTCACCTCAGGGTGGAGTTTGGGTGCTCTGCTTTTCCTATTCATGGATAAGCTCAGTTGCAGATTGAGTTTTCTCTGATTCACCGGTTCCTTTGAGACACAGATACATGGGCAGATCTCCTCACTGATTGTGGATCTGTTCTGGAAATGGCCTTTTGTCTCACTTATGTCTTTAGATCTCTTGTCCTAGCAGCTTGCAGATTGAGGGCAGAGTTAGCCCAACCATTTGGGGAGGCTGTAGAGAAGACCAAAAGAAATCTATTTGTTACTTCTTTCCTCTGCATTTTAAGAAAGGGTTTGAGACCTTGCTCACATGGCATTAAAGGTATCACAAACTTGAAATATGCCAGCTTAGGAAGCAGCGCATGAGTATGAAGTTGCGTGAAATGGCTGGGCTCCCTGTTCTACATGGAGTGACCAAGTGTTGTAGCTATTTCTCTAAAGGTGGAGGTAGCCCTTGCAGGAACCAGGTTCTGCAGAAGTGCCTGGGGCTTTGATAAACTGAATTTTGAGGAGAGTATGTGTGAGACTGATACGCCAGTCTCGAAAGCTCAGTTACGCTTTCAGAGCATGATGAAGAGCTTGAATTCGTGACCCAAGTAACTGCAGAGTATGGTGTTGCAAAAGGTTTTAGTATTACAAAATCTGATTTTGTTGGTAAGTACCTAAATAGGAAATCCATTACTGAAATTAGGATTCCTCAAGTCATTGTTCGTAGAAGCCATTTTTAATATTAAGCAAAGGTTTTCTTAATCCATACTTGTGAAAGGCAAGATAATGATAAAAATTGTTCTTTACAACCTTAAAACTGACTACTCTGTTGAATTTGTGCATGTCTGGCTGTCACACTTCCTTCAACCTGTAGAAAATACACAGCAATGCTGAAATGGTCTTGGCTGTACACTTTGAAAGCTGTGTACCCGTCATACCAAGCCTTCAAAAGAGACAGCTGGGCATCCATCTTCTGCAGAAGAGCTATTTTTGTCATAATCTCTGCCTTGTTCTCTGTTTAGGAAGCCAGCAGTCTGCATGGGCAGCAGCAGCTCTGTTACCCCTTCTGTATGGGGCAGAGACTCAGGATCTTCGGTGGTTTGTCAGCCAGCTGGAAACTTATTTTTGATGTGTGGTGGAATCGGCCACCATAGGGGCCTTTTGACTACCTCCGAGTTGACTTTTGTGGATGGAGGGTTAGCAAGAGTGTCCCATCGGTAGCTCCATGGCAGACGCACAAGGAGGGCCCTCAGCTGGAGGTGCTGCAATCTGCTTATGGCTAGGCTCTGTGCTGGAGGCCAGTCTGCAGCTCTAGACAAATGCAGATCAATCAAACTGTGTTTACAGGCAGCCTGCACAGGCACTGGTGTCCTCCTCATAGCCATGGAATCTTGCACCTCAGGTTCCCTTGTCTGAGCACCCCATGTTGTCTTGGTGGTGGTGATTTATTTCTCCTTGCCTGTAATGGAGACTTCTCTTTTTTTAATCTTTGGGGTAGGGCTAGTGAGAAAAACAACTCCTTTAAATCCAGTGAATCATTTCTGTCAATGTGAGCAGGTTGGATCTGCCACTTCTGGAAGCAGTAAATCAGGTTGAATTGGGGGAAAAAGACCTGGCTTTCAGGAACATATCCAGGCGATGAAAGGTGCACCTCTAGTCTATGACCTAAGGTATTGCCTGTCACCACTGCTGTTTGCAGACCGCTGTGGTGTAAGTAGGTACAACCTTCAACCTTGCTCTGCAGCGATATAGGCTGGTCCTGGTTGTGGTAATTTTCAAATGTTTAAATGGTTTTGAAACTAGTCTTGTTTAATAGGCCCTTGAAACTAAACCCAAAACTCAGGTGAACATATGGCCATGCCTGTTTCTGCTTTCAGGTAATAACGCGTGATAAGAGCTTTTACAACATTTTGAAAAGTACTTAAAAGCTTTGGCTTATTAAAGAACTGTAATTCCCCCATGCTAATAATTTTTGTGGGACTTTGAACTTTCTCTCCATCTCTCCCTTCCTCTCACACATTCCTGTAGAAAGCAGCCCCCTCACCTGTTGTGCTGTGCATAGTCAGCCCTGTTTCTCTGGACACAGCATGCTCTGACCAATCTATGTGAATGTACCTATGGGATGGCAAAAACCATACTGCAGTGAACTACTTCTCTGGTGCTGGATTCCCCTGGGACTTTCACAGAGCCCTGTATCCCTGTTTGACTTGCGTGGCTTTTTTGTAAGCAGAGATCCTTGCCACTCCCAGCTTTCTTCCTTTGCCCTCCCTGCTAAGATCATTTCCTTTCAGTGACCAAAGGGATGGCTGTTTTTGTTAAAACTTCAGGCCAAAACAGAGAGCGTACAGAAATGCCTTCTCTCGGTTTCTAAGGGAGAATCGTGCACCTGTAAAACGAACTCACCATGTGCAGATACCCCTGAAGGTGATGAGATGCTTTAATTATATTTGGAGCACTAGCGCTCTCTGGTGCTTTGAAGCAGGTTCCCAAAGAGAGATATTTAATCAAATTTATGTTTATTTCAGGCTTACCCTCTCTAGATCCATCCAACAGCTCTACAACTTCTTCTTCAGGTCCTTTGACAGGCTTTTCAGCAAACATACAAGGAGCACGGGTTTACCTTCAAGGGCCAGCGCCTGTTGGGACTCCCAGCTTTAACAGACAGCATTTTTCACCACATCCTTGGACAAGCGCAACAAATTCATGTAGGAACTTCATGGGTCTGTCTTAGTTAACTATAAATTCATAGCTATTGTCTTTAGTAGATTTGTAAGTTGACGGGAAATTACCCAGTGATGCACAAAATGCTTTCCAATTGCTTTTAGCAGCTGTCAGGATGGTGTCCAAATCCCAAGCTGTACTGTTGTATTTTTTCCCATGTAAAATGCCACTAGTTCTGGTAACATTACTAAAGGCATATTTGGGCAAAAAAATCAGTCATCGTAGGCTCTGAGAGAAGAGGGCATGAAGCTGTGGGGGAGTGGAGGTGATTATACCAAGCTAAAGATTCCCTTCTAAATAGTATGAGTGTAATATTAGGTGAAAATGTCATGTTTGCCATCGTTTGAAGTTATAGTTGCCTTTTTTCTTTTCTTTTTTTTTTTTTTTTTTAATTGGGATTCTGGAATTATTTCACATTACTTAAAATGTTCCAAAACCTTTAAGCATCATCCAAGGTAACAGTGGGTTTTCCTCCTAATGGGAAGAACATGGAAGTAGCTTTACAGAAAACATGGGTCGTTGATTCAGAATCTTCACTTAAGAGGCTTTTCATGTCACTGCATGCAACTTCATTGCCACTCTGAACTTAAGAACCAAAACGTTTAAATGAGTGCTCAAAGGAAGTTGGATTTTCCCAGAAGAGTCAGTGACGCTTCTGAAGTTGGTGGAACTTAGGCTCTTACATAACACATGTGGCTTTGGGAAGCTGTCTAATTTCTCTTCTGCTGGAAGTGGTGGATACCAAAACCAGGCTGTTTAGATATTTATGGTATTTTGGCTGATGTTTTCACCTCTTCCTGAAACTCTTCCATGTTTCTTATTCTTTCTTGTAATTAATTTAGATGTACTGCTATGTCATGAGAATATCACATGATTCTGATGGCTGAAAGCATTTGTGTTATAATGTTGATTTTAGAGTTAAAATAAACTCTAAACAATTTCTGTGAAAGACTTGAAGAATGCTTGCTAAAAAAGCCTTTAAAACCTTTTTATCATTTGCTTTGAGATAATATTGAGGGGATAGAGTGGGTAGCATTTATGCTCGCTAGCTTGTGTGCCTTGTGTGTAATTAAGCAATAGAAATACTCTTTTCAGCAGGTGAATCTCCTATTCCATCAGTTTCCTCAGGATCATCTTCGCCCCTTTCAGCTGCTTCTGCACCTTCTAACTTGGGCCAGCCAAAAACGGGTAACGTCAATCAAGATCGAAAGGTACCCCCTCCCATTGGGACAGAAAGGCTTGCTAGAATTCGACAGGGAGGATCTGTCACTCCTACGCCCTTAGGAACCAACTTCACAGCTCCTGTTGGTCATAGCGGTATTTGGTCCTTTGGAGTTAACAGTGTATCTGGTAAGTCTGTTGTACAGCCTGGGGTAGCCTAAAGAAACTTCTAGGGCCTTTTGGAAGTACTACATTTGAAAAGAAAGTTGGGGAGGAGGAATAAAATTCCACAGTCTGTGATCAAGTTTCATGTAGTACGTTCTGAAGGTAAAACTGGTGTCAGTGATGGGAGAGTGCGTATCAATGAAATCACTGTGGTTTTTTCTCTCCTAATGTAGGTGGTTCTTGCCCAACCTAGATTATCTGTTAGCGTACACTTGTAAACCCTGAGAACAGTTCAGAAATTTCATATTAAGTCTATTGAATGATACAGAATTTAAAAAGTAAACAACTTCTCCCTGTTAAGGGAGTCCATTTTGAAGTCTGACCCTTGACCTAAAAGGACAACTGCCTCCATCCAAGTTTCTAGCTTGCTTTCCATTAACATTTTAAAATTTTAGTTGTGGTGCAGGTAATGCATCCAGAACCACATAGTTGTGGATGCTGATTTTTGCATTGATCTCCTCATGACTCTTGAACCGTATGGGGTAACTTCTGTTCCCGGCAGCCCCAGTTTCAAAAGGATGACTTTGAAATAGCTTAAGTTTTATGTTCAGTTTCCTGATGGTTTGAGGTTCTTGTGGAAAGGATGAGCTGCAGCATTTGAGGTATAAAGTATTTCCATTGGTAACTTTAAAGACAAATGTTTAATAGTCCTGTATTTGTTATATTTTTCAGTGAAGCCCTCCATGCTTTGGTTAACTTAGAGTCTCAGCATTGCTGTGTTTTTTCAAGAAAAGCTTGTATGCGCTCACAGACAGTGCTTGGAGGTTTATTGGATCTTAGCTGTTCTGTTGTGGACACCTGAAACTTGGAGTTACTAGTAGTCCCCATTATCTCCACACTTGTCTGGAGGATCAAGATGAATGTACATGCAGACACCGTGTGCCTGGCCAAACTTCCCTGGCCCCACCAGTCTCTCTTATTTCCCTGTTTTTGCCACTGTCATAAGTGTAACTTTTTTTCTGTGCTCCTATGGCGCATGAGAGGATGTGGGAGCTGGAGGGAAAGAAAGCGTGTGTGCGTGTAGCCAGCCTTAGATAGTGTTGCCTGCTGCAGCTTCCCGGTGAGAGGCCTTGATGCTACAGATAAAGACTTGTGTTTGCATTGTCTGTAATGGTTTATTAGCCTGAAAACTGCAGGTATCTTCCCGCTTTGCGTAGGCTGTGGAAGGTCTGCCTTGGCTCAGAGCAAAGCTCTGCAGCTGTGTGTTTTCAGGGAGCCTTTGGATGTATGTAGGTGTGAGCAGCTGCTGAATTCTACTCCAGAGTATCTTCAATGAATTGTAATCGGCCATTTTCAATCTCTTTTCCAGAAGGCTTGTCAGGTTGGTCTCAGCCTGTCATGGGAAACCATCCGATGCATCAGCAGCTGTCAGACCCGGGCACGTTTTCTCAGCATCAGCCAATGGAGAGAGATGATTCTGGAATAGTGGCTCCCTCAAATATTTTCCACCAACCTATGCCAAATAGCTTTGTGGATTTTTCTAAAGTAAGTTACAGAGGGCTTGATTTAGTCTATAAAATGACCAAGGACTTTCTTTGTTACATCTCCTGTTCTGCCTGTTTACACTATATGTGTGTACCTCTTCTACCATTGCTTGCCGTGCCTAGTCCTGAACCTCCTTTCATCCCAGTACTGACTAGAAAAGGTGCCCAAGACTGGTGGCACATTTAAACAAAAGCAGAATTTGTAGAATGCAGGTATTCTCTTGTCAAGTAGCTGAATGCCTCCATTGTTCTCCAATGTTTCTTTTCTCAGAGGCTCAGTCGCTCAGAAACGTTTCATAAGGCTTGCTCAGCTCTTGAGGCTGATTAAAGGTTTGCTTAATGCTTTCAGTACAAATTAAGCCTGTGAATACTACACGCCTTTCTTAAGGAAGCGGCAGGATGAGAGGACCACTTGTAAGTCTGTGCCTTGTATGTTAACGCTGGAAAGTGGCTTGATGCAGATGGATGTAGCCAAGCCATAGTCAGCTCAGCCACCACTGGAGGAGCGTCCAGGACAATGTGCTCAACAGCAGACCTGCTGACAGCATTGTTTCAGAAGTAGGCTGTAGCATGTGCTCTTGGGATCTTCTAAATTGCAGAGCAGCAATCATTCAAACACGAGGAAGAAATCTCGTAATTGCAAAAAGCTGCTCTTGTAACTTGCTCTTTCTGGACTGGAAGAATATTTTAGATGGCCATTAGTAATTTATAGAAAATCTTCAACTCGGAGTCTTGTAGGCTCAAGCTGTATATCGGCTTTGCTGAAGTGCAGCCCCTGGCTGTGGCCCTGCGTGCACTAAGGTTATTGCATGCTGCAGAGGTGAGAGGAGGGAGCACTGAGATTGCTTTGTACAGCTGCTGTGTCTGGCTTTATGGGGTTATGTGAAAGCGCTGTGCAGAGGCTGCTGCATACTGGCAAGGTGTAATTTCAGAAAGACGGGTAAACTGACTTGAATCTCAAGCTCTGAAGAGTCACTGTATTCCATACTCTGCCTAGGGTGTGCAGCAATGCCCAGTTTCCTCACAGTGCTGAGATATTTGCCAGTAGGTGAACGTTACGTATGGATGTGAATTGCCTCTGTCATCTTGGCAAATGTGGTACTACAGTCATCCTTCACAACCACTGCCGCCTTCACCGACGGTGCTTTCTCTTGTTCCCTCAGGGCCTACCGATTTCCATGTACGGTGGCACTCTAATACCCTCGCACCCTCAGCTAGCAGATGGCCCGGCAGGCCCCCTCTTTAACGGGCTCCATACTCCAGATCCCGCCTGGAATCCCATGATCAAAGTTGTCCAGAACTCAACAGAATGTACTGATGCTCAGCAGGTAGTGTGGCTACCTTTTTCTACCTTTGCTTACCTGGGGCTTTTTACGGTGTTGTGCTTTGTTTTGTTTTTCTTCATTTTTGGATAGATGACATTTTTTTCAGTTCTTTGATAGAAGAATTGAGATCGTTTGCATGACTTTTTCCCCTACTGTGTGTGTGTTTATAAAAAAATATATGGCGCTATCCGTACCAAACCTTTCAGGTAAAATAAGCAGCATTTCAAGACTGCTCAGCCAGGTAATCGACTTTGTTGTAAGGGAGAGAGGGTTTATATCCATACTCGGTATCTTGCAGGTGGTCAGTCAAACCTTGGCTAGAGCTGAAGAGGGGTCCCAGCCTTTGGACAGTCTGGTTGTTAGGGGGAAGCCTTAAGCTTGCCCTCTAGTGGTTAAACGCTCTGTTAAAGGAACCTGTATTTGTTTTCATAATAGACTTGTCTTTTTATTTCTTGCTATAGATTTGGCCTGGCACCTGGGCACCTCACATTGGAAACATGCATCTCAAGTACGTCAACTGATTTAAGGGGGTCTATCCTTTTTTAGCCTTGTTTGGGAATCTTTATGATCTTGAAGAACCCTGGGGATTTTTTAATGTGCCTAACTAAGCAATTTTCTGTGGGCAGTAACAATGGAAACTTGATTGCCCATTGTATAAGAACAAAATGATTTACCTATACAAACTGATTCTGTTCTCCAGTTTAGCCATTTTGAACTTAAAAATCAGATGAAACTAGTGCTTTTGGCTAAACACTACTGAGTGCTCCTTGTATGCAGCAGAGAACTAGCTGATTACATGATTTCAACCTTTTAGGGTGGTAAATACATGTATAATTGTTTACATACTTAAAAGGAAAAGCTGAGTAAATTTCATGTCGTATAGTGGCTCTACTTTATGTAGCCTGTATTAATGTGAAATATTTACCTGAATATTCAATAAAAGGCGAACAGTATTTATAGGTTGTGTGTGAGAATTTTGGAAGAGGCTGTATGTTGTTGTCATCGGTAGCTGCTGCCATGCCCAGTGATGCATCTTTTCAGGGTCACGTAATTAGCACGTGGGTGCAGGCAGGGTTTGGGGGAGGGTTTTGATGTGCAGTCGTCTGCGATACGAGGTCTGCAGAGTCCTTCCCCCTGCCAGTTGTTAGCCTTTAACACAGTTGTGCGTTATTTTTTTTTTTTCCTTCTGGATTAGTTCTGCTGCTTCTAGCACTCTTTTTTTCCAGGTGGGTTGTCTGAGAGATCAGGTTTTGTTCGGGGGCTGGAAATAAGGGCTGAGTTGACAGTGTGGCAACTGATGGCATCTTAATTCGCAGAAGGTAAATAGGTAGCTCGTAGGTAAATGCAGGTTTCTTCACCTGACTCGCTATGACCAGCTGCCTAGAAGCAGATCTTAGGAAAGCAGAGACCACTTCCCACTAGAGAAAAATGTAATATATTCAATTCTAAGTTTCTGGTAACCCTTAAAATCTGTAAGAGCTCCTCAAGTCCTTTCCGTGAGGAATAAGGCGATTTTTGCATACTGCTTAAGATTCATT
The DNA here is from genome assembly GCA_013389945.1 of Fregata magnificens. Classification (NCBI taxonomy): domain Eukaryota; kingdom Metazoa; phylum Chordata; class Aves; order Suliformes; family Fregatidae; genus Fregata; species Fregata magnificens. The sequence continues at coordinate 88,628 of WAAD01039155.1, forward strand.
CTCTACCCAGGTGCAGAAATTCTCCACTTTCTGCACTTGGACTATGCTTATTTCTGCTTTTGCTCAGTGGTGATGCAGCAACTACACTGAATACTTGGTCCATTCCTCAAGCAGGTAACTACAGTGCACGTAGTGTCCAATCTAATGGACCACTTTCGGTGGTCTCTCAGACCAGATGGAGACTTCTCCACCTTCCTCCACCTTCTCCAGACAAATCCTTACATGCAGCAGCAGAGTTTCCCCAGGAAAGGCATGAGGAAGGAGTACTGAAAACCCAAAGTGCACAAGCAATATCTGAGTACCGCAGGCAAATAAACCTCAGAAGTGCTACTGGATGATATATTCAGATATTTTTCCTAGTATTTGAGAAAGAAATGCAAAAAACATTGAACTGCTCCTGCCCCCTGGACAGTGCAAACACCAGAGGAGAAACACTCGTGTTAACTGTAACTGTACTGAAAACAAATGATATTGTAGTGCAATAAGTGTTTGCTCTTGGGGCAAGTTGCAGGGGAGGGGTGGGGTGGGGCCTTAGGCCCCTCCCCCACCCCTCCCCCACCCCACCCATGTGAGCTCCATGGCTGCAACGGGCACAGCCACCTCCTCCTGCCCCATCCCCAGGAGCCACCATCTCCCCATCCCGGAGGGCTACAGCTCCACACCGGGTGGCACCGTCTACTCTACCACGCCAGGGGGTAAGACCCAGCACAGGGATGGGGTTGTCCCTTGAACAGAATAGTGGCCTCAGCCGCCCCATCCCTGCCTAATTTAGGCAGCTCCTGCCTGAGCAGGTCCCTTCCTGGGCTCTCCACCTTGCAGCTTCGTCCTTAGGGGCATGGGCACCTGCTCTGGGCACCAGGCAGGCTCATGGGGTGGTGGCTTCCCTGGCAGCCCAGAGCTGGAGTGGAAAAGGGAACCCCAAAGCTTTGTAGGAAGATACTGCTAGAAGTTAGAGCCATCACTGCCCCATGGTACTGGGGGGAGCAGGCAGAGTCAGCGCCTGGTGCTCACATTGCTGGGGAGCGGGCTGCCGGCAGGGCCGCTGGGGTGGTGGATGCAGCGCTGGTCCCTCGGGGGTAGGTCATGCCTGGGCACGGCTGGCTGGAGCTGGGGGAGGTGCAGGGGGCTAGCGCAAGAAGTCTGCTCCCGCCCGAGTTCACCAGCCCTGGGGGAAGGTGCTGGGTGGTACGGCTCCCTCCAGGGGTACCCTAGGCCTGTCCTCTTGCCCCCCTTCCAACCCTGGTTCAGCTGTCAAGCAGGTCCTTTTCTTTGCTGTCTGTCCTCAGGGTAGTGTGTGCCCCGTCCCTGAGCTGGGCATGTTTCGGTTGAGCCGCAGGCACCTACCCTGTGGGCGCTGGCTCCATTGTGTGCCTGCGATAAGCTTATCTGGGGCTGGGGAGCCAGGCCCAGTGCTGGCGGGGCCGTGGCAGGCGCGGGTTGCATAACGTGTTTGTGGTGCCAGGAGGGGCCCGGCCCGCCCAGGAGCTCTGGGCTCGCTGCCGCCCTGGGCTGTGCTCGCTGCCGGAGTCTGGCAGGGAACCAGTGCTCGGCTGCAGGGACAGCCGGGCAGGGGAAGGCAGGCCTGGAGCTGTGCAGGGCAGCAGACATGGCACGCAGGCTGGCACGACCTCGGGGATCGCTGGCAGGCGCTTGGGGCGTGGGGGGAGGCAGTGCGTGCCCCAGGTGGGCGCTGCCCTGGGGCTGTACACCCAGCAGGCTGGCATGCTGGAGGAGGTGTCCCATCGAAGCCAGCATGTTGCCCTTGCGCAGGGCACAGCAGGCTGGCTCATTGGGAACGGGTCCCCGGGTACAGCTCCCAATGGTGCCAATGGGGAGGCACCCGACCTTTGCTGTTTGATAGCTGCAGGGAGCCACCCCTGAGCCAGCCACCTCTGGTCAGGGTGTGCTGGGGACCTGCCTGCTGCCTGGCTTGGGCTGTGTGCCAAGTGCCCCAGGGCTGGTCCCGTCTTCCAGGCAGCACAGAGGTGGCTGCAGTGTCAGCTGCCACAGGGCACCTGTGTCGAGGCTGGATGCCCTGCGCTGTGGCCCTGGCAGAGCTCCAGGAACCTCAAGGGGAGGAACAATGTGGGGAAGAGCTGCTGGGCAGGACGGGTGTCACCAGTCTGCCATGTGGGAAGCCCCACAGTGGCTCCAGAGCCAGCCACATGCCCAAGCTGTGGCCAAGCGCTGAGTCCCACCCCCTGCTCTGGGCTCAGGCCATGGTGCTCAGAGACGGGGGCGGCCAGAGACCGGCAGTGCCTGACAGCCCCCTGCTTTTGGCAGGTACCCGCATCATCTACGACCGCAAGTTTCTGCTGGAGTGCAAGAATTCACCCGTGGCCAGGACCCCTCCCTGCTGCCTGCCCCAGATCCCCGGTGTCACATCCCTGGCCCAGTCCAGCCTCGTCAAGCTGGAGGAGCTCAAGGAGCGGAATGAGAGCAAAGAAGCCATGCCAGGTGAGCAGTCCAGTCACGCAGCCCCTGCCTACGCGCTGCCTGGGGCATGGGGTTTGTGCCTGGCTGCAAGGGCAAGGGGAGATCCCAGCTCAGCCCCGGTTCCAGCTCCTGCCCCCTTTGCCTGCACGTTTTTCCCAAGGCAGCCCCATCCTAACCCTGGCCCTGTATCGCTCCGTACCCTTGCAGATCAAGACCAGTTTGAGATGGACATCTGAGTTTCCAGCTCCCCGTCTCCAGGCCATGGCTGGGCCTGTTCCTGGGCCTCGTGGAGGTGCTGGCACCGTGACCAGCTGGCTGCAGCCCTCTCTGATGCTGGGGATGGACGTGTGACACCTCAGGCTCTAGCACAACTGGCTGGTGCAATTGCCTAGGAGCTCATGCTTGATCAATAAACACCGTGAAACCCCTGTGCTGACCTGGTGCATCTCTGTGTTGGCACTCAGCTGGGTCCTGGGGAGGGGAGCTGAGCAGTGTCAGGAGCCATTTGAGGGTGCAGAGGATCTCCCCCTCCTGCACCAGGACCCTGCAGGCTGGGAGTGGTGGACGCAGGGCCTCAGGCTCTGCTCCCAGGCTTGGGGTGCCACAGGCAGCCTGCCCCAGCTGTGGTGGGGGCAGCTGGTGAGGCCTTCCTGTGAGCGTGGGAGGGAGCAGCACAGTGCAGTCTGCTTGCTGTCGAGGGTAAACGCCCTGGGCTTACCTGACCTGGTGGGCAGCACTAGCACTGTGATGTTTCTCCCCGGATCTCTCTGTCCCTGAGGCCACCCAGGTCTCTCAGGTCCCAGACTTGGGTCTGAGCTGTGCCAGGATGGGCAGGAGCCCAGACGGGAGCACGGGCGGTAGCTGCAGCACAAACCCCGGCCATGCCAGGCTGCTCTGGGCTGGCGGCAGGTCAGCCTCCCCAGCCAGCCTAGAAATCCTTGGGGACTGTTGTCTCCCGCAGAAGCGCTGGGCCATGTGCCTGTTGCTGTGGGTCCCCTGCCACTGCCAAAAGCAAGGCCAGAGAGGGCCAGGCTTTGCCAACCGGTGTAGCAGGGAAACACATCGCTGCCCACTCGACCTGGGTGACGCTGGGGGTGCTGCCAGGGGCATTCCTTCTCCATGCCTTGCGGGCTGGGAACACCCTGCCAGGGTGATAGCCCCTTGGCCAAGCCCGAAGCTGCCATAGCCTCACGCAGCAGTCCCATCTCCCGCTGCTCCTGGGAGAGAACCAGGACCCATCCGGTGCCAGAACCCCAGGGCAGGCTGTGGCCAGGGGCAAGTTAGTGCTGTTTATTAAACATCATGTAGTGAATCACCACTAAAATGTCGCAATGATTAAAATCCCCTTTTCCTGGGTGAGGATTGGGAGGCAAGAGGAGGTGCCCGGGCCCCCTGGGGCAGCGGGGGCCTTTCTCCTGCCAGGGGCCCTGGGCAGAGGCTGCCCTGCTCACAGTCTGCAGCCCCGTCCCTGGCATCAGGGATCCTCCTGGCCAGGCCCGGCCTCGGCGCTGCCATCCGTTGCTGCAGCCGGCTCCGCAGCAGGCAGGCTCCTCGTCTCAGCGATCAGGCGCTTGACGCCCACCAGCCACTGGCTCACCTCGTTCACGTGGTCCACCATGAGCGAGCGGTGGATCTCGTCAGCTGCGTCCCAGTGCTGTTGCTGGAGCTCTGCCAGGAAAGGGACACCCGTCAGTGGCGTGGGGGTCAGCCTTCCCACGGGTGCCCCCTGCCCGACGGCCTGGTGCTGGCCCGGATGCAGCTCACCTTGCACCAGGAGGCTCATCCTCTTCCTCACTGGGGCCGACAGCTTCCCCTGAGCCCACGCATCCCCCAGCACCATCAGGCGTCGCCCGATGTCGTCGCACACTTGTTTCTGGACGCGGAAATGAGCTGGAGGGGGGGACCTGACCCCCGCCAGCTCTGGGGAGCCCCCGGGGCAGGGGTAGCTCTCCTCGCCCCACAGGCACCCCCCGCCTGGCTCCCCTGGCTGCTGCCCTTCCTGTGCCCCTGCAGAGCGTGGGGCAGAGGCGGGGGAAGGGGCCGGGGCCTCACCTGCACCGTGGGGCGGCAGGCGTC